>JANAVB010003399.1:1918787-2057783 GCA_029216955.1 Iris pallida | reverse complement strand
TATATATATATATATATATATATATATATATATATCTATATATATATATATATATATATATATATATATATATATAACATAAAATAGTATGTATAATAATACATATATATATACAATTATATGTATACAATATATATAATTATATATAAAAACAAAAAAGAAAAAGAAAAAGAAAAGGAAAAGGAAAGAAACAGCAGCAGCACAGCTCGAGCTCGGGCCACTGCGCGCGGGGGGGGGGGGGGGGGGGGGGGGGGGGATTTAGGGGGGGATTTAGATTAGGTCGGGCTGGCCAGGGGGTCAGCCCGAGGGTTGTGTTAGGGTTAGGTTTAGTTTAGTTTTATTTCTGTTTAGGTTTACATTATATATAAAAAAATAAAATATCGGTCCTGTGTCCAGTCAGTTAAGGACACAGGTATCAACGTGTCCATGCTATGCACGACACGTACGAGCTCAGTCTCGTGTGTCCGAGCACAGCACTAAGTTCGTCGTGTCCTGGCGAGTCTCGTGTGTGAAAACGAGACACGCACGACACGATTCGGATTCTGTTACTCACGTGTCCGACGGTTGAGGGTGTTTTTCGAAGGGGATGGCGGGCGGGGAGACGTCGGGACGGCGGCGCTCCGGTGGCGCTGGGCACGGCTCAGTGCGGGCGTGGGTGGTGGTAGTGGACGGTGGTGACGGTCGTCGTTCGGGCTGAACGGGGCTCGTCGGAGTTGCGGCTAGGGTGGGTTTTGGGAAAAAGGGAAGAAAAGATGGTCGTGGGGGTGGCGGAGAGGATTTAGGGTTAGGGTTTAGGCCTGGGGGGAAAGGGGTTTAAATAGGGGTCGTGGGCGGTGCTAGGTCGGTCGGGGCAGCCGAAAATGGCGGAGGCTGCCCGTCGGCGTGGCAGTCGTCGGTCGGTCGGGTCGTCGGGGGTGGGTAGGTTAGGTTTAGCGTTTAGGTCCCTGTAGATTTAGGTTATTACACACAGTTCCTTCCAGTGAGTAAATACAAATTAGAATTTGCACTCCGCAATTTAAAATATTTAAGAAATTGCAAACTGATATAAAGTAATTTAAATAATTAAAAACTGTATTAAAACAATTTAAATAATTGCAAATTGATATTTTGTTTTGAAACTCATTTAAAAATATTTAAAAATTCTAGAAAAATTCTAAAAATCCTAATAATTATTTAAGGCTAAAATTAACATTAAAAATTAATTAGCACTAATTTAACTAAAATTTGAAAAATAGGGGCTTACATTTTTGGTATGGAACTTATATTTTCAAAGTAAGTTACTCTAAATCGATACAGTCATCCCGAGTTCCTCATCTTAGTAATTTGGTATGCATAACTTAGTATCGTCGATTTGAATAAGTTCAAGGCAACAAGAATTTTATTTGCGGAAAGGAGTAGAAAAGAAGGGGCCGAACCACTAACTGAGTATTCGATCGTGCCGAGAGTCGAAGCACTTCACAACGTTCAAGCTTAGTTACGCGAACTCCTGCAATGGTGTAACACCCAGTTTCTAAAATGACGGTAATTTTGAACTTTTGTAATTTTTAATCTTTTTAATAATGATATTTAAATATGATATAATTTGTGGTAATTTTTAATCATTTTTAAAACTAATTAAAAACCATGACTTGTGATTTTGATGTGCTGCTAGTGAAACCCTAGAGACTACTTGACCTAGAGCTAACCATGTGATTAGGATGTTTTATTTGTCATTTTTGGCGTAGGGGTATTTTGGTCATTTTGGTTTCTTAGAATTATTGTTAATTATTTGATTGATGGTTGTTATTTTTGACTTTTGCTAGTTGTGACTTAAGAGACTAACCTAGAGTTGACTTTAACTTTGATGACCTAGTTAGCATGGTGTGGGACCCTAATCTAACTTAAATTGGTCCTAGTTGACTTGAGTATGACTAGGGTTCATGAGAGGATTGGAGAGTTTTGCATTTGGACTTATAGCTAAGGGGTTGAGCTAGCTAGCTTATGAACTTGGCTCAAAGCCCATTCACATGAAACCCTAACCCTAGCTCTTAATTTGGACAGCCACAACAGCCCACTAATGACCTAATTTTAGCCTATATAATCCTTCTTATGACCACCTGCCTCTTTTAGAACACCCCCTTGTAGGAAACCCTAATTTTTTCCCCAAATTGTTAAATCTCCCCATTCTTCAACCAAATTGATCACAATCTTTCGCACTTGATTCCAAATCTGGAGTAGAAGAAGAGGGAGGCTAGCTTGCAAGGAGGGAGCTCATTGGAACATAGCTTGAGGAAAGAGACATCACATTTTGGGGCTTTTTCATAGAGATTGACTCTCATAGATAATCCCTTCAAATCATCTCTAAATTCTGATTTCTTTCCATAGATGCATCCATCTAGGTGTCCCCTAGCTGTAGGTGAAGTTTGGTAGGAATTAGAATTGGTTTGATGTCCGTATCGGACACGTATCATTCACTAGGTCTAGGTGTTTTGATGAAATGTCTCTTAGAACTTTTTGTTCTTGGTTTTCAAAAAAATTACATATTTGGAAAGCTTATGTATAGATTTCATTTCTAATTGACTGAGTTGACCTTGGGGAGTTTTTGGTGTCGAGGACATGGGACACTGTACGGGCTGTGGTACCTTGTCCTGCTGCTGTGTGTCCAGTTCTCACTGGACACGACGATTCGACATGCCACTTGGCAAGGAGGTGGGGGCACACACTACACTTTGTACACAAAGTTTGAGTCGACCTCATGAGTGGATCGAGAGAAATCTCGATCACTGATTTCTTACTGTACCGGCCTGTCGATTTTCTTGACTGATACGTGTTTACATCACACGACACGATGCACTTGGACACGATGCAGGATATTGGACACGTTCACCTAGACCTATTCTACCTTAGGATACGACCACGAGACACGAGGACTCACGTGTCGTATCCTATCTAGGTCGACACATCAGCTCGAGGGTTGCCTGTGCCCAGTTTGTACTACACTGGCACTGTAGCATCCCCTGCTACTACAGGCTGCGTGCACCCTGATACGCCACGTATTCACTACTTAGCTACTGGATTAGGTAGAGGGCATGACTGACAGTGGGCCATGGTCGTGGGGTCTCATATGGTGGTGTTTTTAAACTATGGTTCGACCTACAGATTTGGCTCTGAGAAGTCGAACACTGCTGCACATATCTGTGCACTTGCATTACTTTGCTCTGACATTTGACACTTCTTAGACACATGTTTGACACATACCCTGACACACCATGCTGCACCTGACACTACAGTCATACTTTCACACTCGAACACATCATGTCTGAACACTTGTTTGACACTTGACACTTGTACTTGACATATTAGACTCTGATACATTGTTCACACTGCACACTTGCTATGACACCTTGTTCACTTGCATCTGACACATTGATACATAGCTGCACACTCTGATACACTTGTCTTCACACTCACATGTCTGCACATCACATTTGTATTGTTGCATCTATTTGTTGTTCAGTCCATTAATCTATTAGTTTCCTATGTGATTCAGTTCCCAAGTTCTTAATTCACTCCACACTAGTTAGTTGTCATGCATCCTAGTTAGTTAGTTCAGTCAAATTCTTAAAAGCCACTGTTCAGTCTCTTGGTCCTTGTTGTTTAGTCCATATCCTAAGATACATATCAAATAAGATATTAGTGTTCATTTCCCATTTCTACTTTGTATCAACCCTTTACCTTCTATTGCATTCAGACCCTGCCATGTTGTTCAGTCATCAGAACAATTGGTCAGTCATATGAGGAAGTCAATCCAGTTGTTCTTCCCTTTCGAATATCAGGTGATGTCCTGCATCACCAAGATATCTGTCCTATTCCCAGATTAGTCTCGTTCCCTTGTACCAATTATGTTCTGTCCTTTGTCAATTCTGAATGTCCAGTTTTCCCTTACTTAGTATCAGTTAAGTAGAGCCTTGTTATGACCTACATACCTAAAGTTAGCCCACATTAGCTACTGTTCAGACCCTTTATGCATGTGCAGACCCTTAAATATTGATATTTCATTTTTCCATTGAATGGTTCAGTCCCTGTTCACCTTACATATCAGTTGCCCCATTGTAGCCCCATTCCTAAATTATTACCATAGTTTGGATACAAGTCTACTTGGTATCACACATGCTCCTTGGTTAGTTCATGGATATCTGGAAGTTTCAACCCACTTTTGAAGCTCAAATAACAGATGCAACATGTCCACTTTATCCTAGAAATTATCAGCCTACCTATATAAGTTCTGTCCTACTCACATTGAACTTAGCCTTGAACTAGATGTTCGATCCTTCCATGTCTATAACTGCTTGTTCTGGACAGGAATGTTTATTCCTTATAGCAGTTCAATTCCTACTCCTCTATATTCAGTCTTGCTTATCATCATTGTATCAGATGATGAGTATTGGATGAGGAGGTTACCTCATCATGTTCAATTTTGGGCTGCCTTAGTAAATGATGTGTTAATCCATTGTAGTGGTCAGTCCAATTGGTTTGGGTTCCAGTTTAAATGTCTCAGTTGTGCATCTCTTAGAGGTTCAGACCTTGGATTTACCCTTACCAGCTAAGGAGAATGAGAAGTGTGCTTTAGCTCATAGATTAGCTATACATATGTACCTATTTCACTCAACTACAATTTATATATTGACCCCAAGTATCTCTAGTTATGTGCCCTGTCCTAATTTGTGTCCAGGTAACCCCCTTAGGCCATTAGGCAGCAGGTATCCTCATTAGTTGGTCCCATACCATTTTGAAGTTCTAGTCATTTGCCTTTAATTCATCCAAACCTTTAGTTTAGCCACCCTGTGGTAGCTTAGCCTTATCCTGGTCATTAGGAACAAGAGATGGGAAAACCCAGGTTCTTGTCTATAGAATAGTCACTAGAGGGAGCCACAACAGCAATTTAGGCACTGCCCTGCTCATGTTTGTGTATGCATCTTGTGGCACCAACATAGCTGCCTCTATTTGCTTAGCTTGTGTCAGTAGAAAGTTAAGATGGTAGTCAACTTTCACTGGGTATTATCCTTTAGACTTGAGGTTCAGTCACTGCAGTAGTAGGTGAATCCTCTGCCCCATGTTAGGTTTAGTCGAAGAAAGGTGGTATCAGTATCCAAAGTAGAGTGTCAGAGTTAGAAGAGGCTCAGGTTGCCTATACAGCAGGTAGCAATGAGAGTGAGGTGAGTGTATGTGTGAGGGTGTCTTCCTTTTATTGCTTATCTTAAGCTCAGCCCAGTTCCTCCTCTTCCTTGTTGTAGTCCATGAACCATTTACCATTCCATGTTCCTTGGTACATCTAAGTGTATGTTTACATATGTTATGGGAAAGGGTATGATAAGCATGATGGTTGGTAATAGTTGCTAGTATCATGATATAGGTTATAAAGATAATTGAGATATGGTATATATATATACTTAGACTATAGGATGAGTTGGATGTAGAGTTGATCTAGATAGTTAACCAATTGTTGACCAAGTTACCTTCTATATGGCCTAGTTTGACTGTATAGTTGACCAAAGTTGACTTTGACCTAGAATGACCTAGAAACATGTAGATTTTATTGTATACTTAATTTATTATATATTGAACATTTTGTAACCTGTATTGTTCTAAATAGGACCTTGTGACTCCAGTTCGGACATCTGTACACATCTGTTGCTCAGGATATCATACGAGTATATTCTCTGATCAATTCATACTTGCTAGGATTTATATTCTTACTCTAGATTACTTTACTTGATGCTGTCACATTGCGAACACGGATTAGTACTATATAGATCTTTACATTGAGATATTATCCCTCTCGGGAGCATCAGATACATCATATCATGTGCGTTTTACTTTCATCATGTACTCTTGTGCTTCATTATTCATGTATACTCTTGTGATTCATGTACTCTCATGCTCACAGAGCCCTCATGTATACCTTCATGTGCACCCATTTATGGGCTCCCATGTGAAATATTGTATAATAACATAACTTGTATGGATCCTTGTGTATTGATTGTGGTAAGGGGGAGTAGAAGCAGTCATGTGAACAATCCCAAGTGGTCATTGTATAAACTCTTATTGTAATCATGTGCAAATTTAAGTCGTTCACATGTCTATCTTGTACTCTACATCACTAGTCACTGATAGTTCTCTACTTATAGTAGCTATTTACATTACAGTTCTCTCTCTTTTACTACATGTACTTTCTTTCAGCGTTTTATATATTTTACTCTATTGCATGCTTTATATTCCTGTCTTGATATGAACTGTTGAGATTATGTGCTCGTTCCTGTCCTGACTGGACCTGTTGAAAATATTACAGGTAACCTGGAGATTCACAACTAGCTTAGAGGACCAGTAGAGGTTGGAGTAGATTACTAGTTTATGGTTTAGTTTCACTTTTAGAACTTATTTGTAATAAGTGTAGATTGAGTTGTATTTGAGATTGTTGAGATGTTGTTTAGAAATTTACTTAAGTTGTTTGAGTTTCATATAGTTGTTAGACTCATGTGTTATCTTATCGTGCTTATATTGTGATTGAGTAATATCGTGTCTTATACTTGTCCTCCCTTCGGAGTTGAGATTGTGACAGGTATATTATATAATTGCGTGAGTTATTGATTAGATAGTGACCTAGACAAGGTTATACCGTCGACACTGCAGCGTAGGCTGGACGTACCCACTTCTCGTCCCCCTACACTGGGTGCGGGTCGTGACACATTTTTAGTGGTGGCCCATACAGATCGAGAGTCGTATTATTACGATATCGTAGTAGCACAACGACTTAGTTGTACTGCTACGAGCATGCGATATAATATAGAAAGTAAGGTGTTAGAATGAGAGGATATTCAATCACAGTTAAAAATCCTTGAGAGATTCCTATGATGACCCTTGAGAATCTTATTTAAACTTCAATTTGAAATCCCTTCCTTTGTTTTGTTCACCCTTACTCCTTGTTATTGAATTTGATTTTTGATGGATCGTTGTTGATTTTAATTTTTCCTATCGATATAAATTTTATGGCCTGAGTTACGATATTTTCTGATGACATATGTTGACGAAAATAACAGAGATGGTAAAATGTCTACTTGATTATGGAACCTGGAGTTTATCGCAGCCATATTAGCTGGCGTGGCGGAAACATAGAGACCTGACTTCAGATGTACACATCTTGGTTATGAGATTTGAAATTTCTCGCAGCTATACTAGTCGGCACAGCGAGAATTCTAGACGGCATGATTATAGAGGTGCATACCCCAGTTATGGAATCTATCGTTTATCGCAGTATTGCTTACTGGCATGGCGAAGATTCTGAGTAACATAATTTTGGACAGACGCATATGATTATCAGATTGTATCTTGAGAAAGTTTTTTTAAACATATCATCTCTATCGTACCCTTCTGTTGTTATAAAATTGTATTCCATCATCAAATACTTAAGAGTAGGGATATTTTAGTTTTTGTAGAGCTTATTCATATGTGGTTCTTTCATAGTGTAACGATATGATGACTTGTAGAGTGTCTGTACCCTAGAGATGATAGTTAGCATTGGTATTAGAATAGTAACCCATTATAGATGATTCCTCTGTTATTTATAATACCTACCAGTTTTTATATAGGATGTTAGTCTGCCTTATAGCCTTGATGATTTATTATTTTCTTATCCTTTCCAGTAGGGCACCCATGACCAGAGCCTGTCCTTGAGTGTAGATGTAGCTTCGCCTGAGACTGAGAGTCTTCCTTTGCCTCCTATAGTGGTACCCCATACCATATTCTCGGGAGGGTTGTTTCCTGATAGAGCTCAGATATTCGGACTTCTCCGGGATGTGTTGGAGACACAGAGAGTTCAGGTTGATATCTTGAGAGAGCAGTATCCAGTTCCACCTAGAGCCTCAGAAGTACCCAGATTTCTAGCCTAGACCTTAGCATGTCTTTGGAGATAATTGATACACCCCACATTGCTTGTATGTTTTGATATCTTATGATTGCCTTGTGCTGTAGCATTATTAGTGTAGCTAGACGAGACCCCATGTTGACATGGCATGTCATGACCCTGTATGTTGTCCTTTCAATATTGTATGATTTAGATAAGTTTTTTGAGACCATGATTGTTGGGGGTTTGACCTAGAAGGAGTACGACCACTCTTAATTTCGAGGACAAAATTCTTCTAAGGAGGGTAGACTTGTAACACCCAGTTTTCTAAAATGAGGGTAATTTTGAACTTTTATAATTTTTAATCTTTTTAATAATGATATTTAAATCATGATATAATTTTTGGTGATTTTTAATCATTTTTAAAACTAATTAAAAACCATGACTTGTGATTTTGATGTGTTGCTAGTGAAACCCTAGAGACTACTTGACCTAGAGCCTAACCATGAGATTAGGATATTTTATTTATCATTTTTGGCCTAGGGGTATTTTGGTCATTTTGGTTTCTTGGAATTATTTGTTAATTATTTGATTGATGGTTGTTATTTTTGACTTTTGCTAGTTGTGACTTAAGAGACTAACCTAGAGTTGACTTTGATGACTTAGTTAGCATGGTGTGGGACCCTAATCTAACTTAAGTTGGTCCTAATTGACTTGAGTATGACTAGGGTTCATGAGAGGATTGAGAGAGTTTTGTATTTGGACTTATAGCTAAGGGGTTGAGCTAGCTAGCTTATGAACTTGGCTCAAAGCCCATTCATATGAAATCCTAACCCTAGCTCTTAATTTGGACAGCCACAACAGCCCACTCATGACCTAATTTCAGCCTATATAATCCCTCTTCATGACCACTTGCCTCTTTTAGAACACCCCCTTGTAGGAACCCCTAATTTCTTTCCCAAATTGTCAAATCTCTCCATTCCTCCACCAAATTGATCCCAATCTATTGCACTTGATTCCAAATCTGGAGTAGAAGAAGAGGGAGGCTAGCTTGCAAGGAGGGGAGCTCATTGGAACATAGCTTGAGGAATGAGACATCAGATTTTGGGGCTTTTTTTATAGAGATTGACTCTCAATAGGTAATCCCTTCAAATCACCTCTAAATTCTGATTTCTTTCCATAGATGCATCCATCTAGGTGTCCCCTAGCTGTAGGTGAAGTTTGGTAGGAATTAGAATTGGTTTGGTGTCCGTATCGGACACGTATCATTCACTAGGTCTAGGTGTTTGATGAAATGTCTCTTAGAACTTTTTCTTCTTGGTTTTCAAAACAAATTACATATTTGGAAAGCTTATTATGTATAGATTTCATTTCTAATTGACTGAGTTGACCTTGGGGAGTTTTTGGTGTCGAGATTGGACACGGGACACTGTACGGGCTGTGGTACCTTGTCCTGCTGCTGTGTGTCCAGTTCTCACTGGACACGACACGATTCGACACGCCACTTGGCAAGGAGGTGGGGGCATACACTGACACTTTGTACATAAAGTTTGAGTCGACCTCATCGAGTGGATCGAGAGAAATCTCGATCGTACTGATTTCTTACTGCACCGGCCTGTCGATTTTCTTCGACTGATACGTGTTTACATCACACGACACGATGCACTTGGACACGATGCAGGCTATTGGACACGTTCATCTAGACCTAGTCTACCTTAGGATACGACCATGAGACACGAGGACTCACGTATCGTGTCCTATCTAGGTCGACACATCAGCTCGAGGGTTACTTGTACACAGTTTACACTACACTGGCATTGTAGCATCCCCTGCTACTACAGGCTGCGTGCACCTTCGATACGCCACGTATTCACTACTTAGCCCCTGGATTAGGTAGAGTGCATGACTAACAGTGGGCCATGGTCGTGGGGTTTCATATGGTGGTGTTTTTGAACTGTGGTTCGACCCACAGATTTGGCTCTGAGAAGTCGAACACTGCTGCACATATCTGTGCACTTGCATTACTTTGCTCTGACATTTGACACTTCTTAGACACATGTTTGACACATACCCTGACACACCATGCTGCACCTGACACTATAGTCACACTTTCACACTCGAACACATCATGTCTGAACACTTGTTTGACACTTGACACTTGTACTTGACACATTAGACTCTGATACATTGTTCACACTGCACACTTGCTATGACACCTTGTTCACTTGCATCTGACACATTGATACATAGCTGCATACTCTGATACACTTGTCTTCACCCTCACATGTCTGTACATCACATTTGTATTGCTGCATCTATTTGTTGTTCAGTCCATTAATCCATTAGTTTCCTATGTGATTCAGTTCCCAAGTTCTTAATTCACTCCACACTAGTTAGTTGTCATGCATCCTAGTTAGTTAGTTCAGTCAAATTCTTAAAAGCCACTGTTCAGTCTCTTGGTCCTTGTTGTTTAGTCCATATCCTAAGATACATATCAAATAAGATATTAGTGTTCATTTCTCATTTCCATTTTGTATCAACCCTTTACCTTCTATTGCATTCAGACCCTGCCATGTTGTTCAGTCATCAGAATAATTGGTCAGTCACATGAGTAAGTCAATCCAGTTGTTCTTCCCTTTCGAATATCAAGTGATGTCCTGCATCACCAAGATATCTGTCCTATTCCCAGATTAGTCTCGTTCCCTTGTACCAATTGTGTTCTGTCCTTTGTCAATTCTGAATGTCCAGTTTTCCCTTACTTAGTATCAGTTAAGTAAAGCCTTGTTATGACCTACATACCCAAAGTTAGCCCACATTAGCTACTGTTCAGACCCTTTATGCATGTGCAAACCCTTAAATATTGATATTTCATTTTTCCATTGAAAGGTTCAGTCCTTGTTCACCTTACATAAAAGTTTCCCCATTGCAGCCCCATCCCTAAATCATTACCATAGTTTGGATACAAGTCTACTTGGTATCACACATGCTCCTTGGTTAGTTCATGGATATCTTGAAGTTTCAACCCACTTTTCAAGCTCAAATAACAGATGCAACATGTCCACTTTATCCTTGAAATTATCAGCCTACCTATATAAGTTCTGTCCTACTCACATTGAACTTAGCCTTGAACTAGATGTTCGATCCTTCCATGTCCATAACTGCTTGTTCTAGGCAGGAATGTTTATTCCTTATAGCAGTTCAATTCCTACTCCTCTATATTTCAGTCTTGGTTATCATCCTTGTATCAGATGATGAGTATTGGATGAGGAGGTTACCTCATCATGTTCAATTTTAGGCTGCCTTAGTAAATGTTGTATTAATCCATTGTAGTGTTCAGTCCAATTGGTTTGGGTTCCTGTTTAAATGCCTCAGTTGTGCATCTCTTAGAGGTTCAGACCTTGGATTTACCCTTACCAGCTAAGGAGAATGAGAAGTGTGCTTTAGCTCATAGATTAGCTATACATATGTACCTATTTCACTCAACTGCAATTTATATATTGACCCCAAGTATCTCTAGTTATGTGCCCTGTCCTAATTTGTGACCAGGTATCCCCTTTAGGCCATTAGGCAGCAGGTATCCTCATTAGTTGGTCCTATACCATTTTGAAGTTCCAGCCCTTTGCCTTTAATTCATCCAAAACTTTAGTTTAGCCACCATATGGTAGCTTAGCCTTATCCCTGGTCATTAGGAACAAGGGATGGGAAAACCCAGGTTCTTGTCTATAGAATAGTCACTAGAGGGAGCCACAACAGCAATTTAGGCACTGCCCTGCTCATGTTTGTGTATGCATCTTATGGCACCAACATAGCTGCCTCCATTTGCTTAGCTTGTGTCAGTAGGAAGTTAAGATGGTAGTCAACTTTCACTGGGTATTATCCTTTAGACTTGAGGTTCAGTCACTGCAGTAGTAGGTGAATCCTCTGCCCCATGTTAGGTTCAGTCGAAGAAAGGTGGTATCAGTATCCTAAGTAGAGTGTCAGAGTTAGAAGAGGCTCAGGTTGCCTATACAGCAGGTAGCAGTGAGAGTGAGGTGAGTGTATGTGTGAGGGTGTCTTCCTTTTATTGCTTATCTTAAGCTCAGCCCAGTTCCTCCTCTTCCTTGTTGTAGTCTATGAACCATTTACCATTCCATGTTCCTTGGTACATCTAAGTGTATGTTTACATATGTTATGGGAAGGGGTATGATAAGCATGATGGTTGGTAATAGTTGCTAGTATCATGATATAGGTTATAAAGATAATTGAGATATGGTATATATATATACTTAGACTATAGGATGAGTTGGATGTAGAGTGGATCTAGATAGTTAACCAATTGTTGACCAAGTTACCTTCTACATGGCATGGTTTTGACTGTATAGTTGACCAGAGTTGACTTTGACCTAGAATGACCTAGAAATATGTAGATTGTATTGTATACTTAATTTATTATATATTGAACATTGTGTAACCTGTATTGCTCTAAATAGGACTTTGTGACTCCAGTTCGGACATTTGTACACATCTGTTGCTCAGGATATCAGATGAGTACATTCTCTGATCATTTTATACTTGCTAGGTTTTATATTCTTGTTCTAGATTACTTTACTTGATGCTGTCACGTTGCTAACACGGATTAGTACTATATGGATCTTTACATTGAGATGTTATCCCCCTCGGGAGCATCAGATACATCATGTCATGTGCGTTTCACTTTCATCATGTACTCTTGTGCTTCATTATTCATGTAACACTCTTGTGATTCATGTACTATCATGCTCACAGAGCCCTTATGTATACCTTCATGTGCACCCATTTATGGGCCCCTATGTAAAATATTGTACAATAATATAACTTGTCTGGATCCTTGTATATTGATTGGGGTGTGGGGGAGTAGAAGCAGTCATGTGAACAATCCCAAGCGGTCATTGTATAAACTCTTATTGTAATCATGTACAAATTCAAGCCGTTCATATGTCTATCTTGTACTCTATATCACTAGTCACTGATAGTTCTTTACTTATAGTAGCTTTACATTACAGTTCTCTCTTTTTTACTACATGTACTTTTTTCAGCATTTCATGTATTTTACTCTATTGCATGCTTTATATTCCTGTCTTGATATGAACTGTTGAGATTATGTGCTCGTTCCTGTCTTGACTGGACATGTTGAAAATATTACAGGTAACATGGAGATTCACAGCTAGCTTAGAGGACCAGTAGAGCTTGGAGTAGATTACTAGTTTATGGTTTAGTTTCACTTTTAGAACTTGTTTGTAATAAGTGGAGATATAGTTGTATTTGAGATTGTTGAGATGTTGTTTAGAAATTTATTAAGTTGCTTGAGTTTCATATAGTTGTTAGACTCCTGTGTTATCTTATCGTGCTTAGATTGTGATTGAGTAATATCGTGTCTTATACTTGTCCTGCCTTTGGAGTTGAGATTGTGACAGGTATATTATATAATTGCGTGAGTTGTTGATTAGATAGTGACCTAAACAGCGTTCTACCGCCGACACTGCGGCGTAGGTTGGACGTACCTACTTCTCGTGCCCCTACACTGGGTGCGAGTCGTGACAAATGGCACCAACATTTTATTAAAATCCCTTTTTTAATCCTTCGCTTCAAAATTCTTAGAATGAATGCAGAAATCGATACGAAAACACATTCATCAAAACCAAGCAGTAAAAACTTCAAGAAAACCATACAGCAGCTCAGTCCCGTCGAAGGGACTCTTATATAGAGCTCACTTATCGAGACGCAGTCTGCTGCATCTAGGACTTATTCCAACAGAAGCCATTCCATTATTTGGATCGATTCTAGTAACATTCTGTAACCCCTCTTCCCAAATTTTCTTTATTTTATCCTATTTTTCATGTTTTGATACAAATCTCTTTGAAAACATATAAACATTATTTCGCTATTATATTTGTATTTCAAAATGTATAGTTGGAAAGTACTAGTTAGCTATAAAATAAATAAATAAATAAATAAATAAATAAATAAATAAATTTATTCCAAAATTATATTATTGGAATTATAACGATGTTTGTTATTATTTTAAAATTTTAAATTATTGATAAAATGGTTTGATATCGCAAGTATTTCTACTAATAAAAAGGTTTAAGAAAAATAATATACTTTTCTTAAAAGCAGATTTTAGATTAATATGTTTAATATTATTTTAATTATTAAATATTTAAATAGATATATAGATTAATAAGATTAGTTCCAAAAGATTAAGCTAATCCTCTATTAGGAGATAAAAGAAATTATCACCATTTAAGCATATATTCAACTTATCTATTCCCATAGCTTAATCTTCTGAGAAACCTTCAGGATAACTCTCCCTCTCCACGGAAATCAATCTCTCTACCGCCCTCTCATCTATATATTTTTAACTTTCGTTACTTCCCTTTTTTTTGTCAATAGTAAAACCACAGAAAACGTCTAAGCCAAATCTCCATGGAGACATCCCTGCCTCCTTTGCACAGAGTCCCCAACCTCCTTCTGCTGCCGGTCCTCGCGATCGCACATAGACATCACCACCAAGTCTGCTAAAGCCCTAACTGCCAACCTGTTCCGCTACTGGCGCCGACTTCCTCTGCTACCACCATCACCTGCAACACCATCCGACCACCGCCAACGTTCCACAAAACCCCTCGACGCCACACGTCAACCACCATCACAACCGCTCGCCCACATCTCTACTACGTCGCCACCATCACCATCATCTACCAACACCACCGCCATCATAACCAAACCGGCCTCCTCCGATCACCTATCCCCGGCCTCCTCCGATCACCTATCCCCGGTCTCCTCCGATCACCGAGCCTCGACCCCGGCCCGTGCCAGCGCACAGATCGCGCGCCGCCGCCCCAGTACCGGAGCGACCGTGGACGTAGCGGCTTCAAGCACTCGAGTCATCTACCGTGGACGTCGCCTTACGCGTGTGGACGGCCCGGCGCCGCGAGCAACGTCCAGCCCGGCGGTTTTTCTCCAACGCTTGTGGCCACCGCAACCTTCAAACCATAGCCGCTCGTGCCTACTTCCCGCCGAGGCCTCCGCTTAGCTCCTTCCGCTCATGCGTCGCTCGCAGTGGAGTTCCCCGGACCACCGTTCACCATCCCCTCCGACAATGGCGCCAACATCCATCGCGCACCCCAGCGCCTGTCTTCGTTGCAGCCATCCCAGTCACGCATGAACTGTTCCGACTCTGGCTTTCTTCTTGCTAGCAGAGCCTAATCATGAGCATGCACTCCTCACTGACACTGCACTCGTGGGCCTGAGCTCGGGGTTCACCTTCGTGCGTCGACCTCCAGCATGCCGCCGTCGGCAGCACCAAGGAGAGCACCCCCGGTAAGTTTCTACTCCCTCTCATCTCTCCGATCTCTCTCTCACCCTCCAGTAAAAAACCCTTCCCAAACTGATATTTTCCCTTCCTTTTGACTTCGGTGGGTCCTTCTGTAATGCCCCGCTCCGCACGGTACATTACGATGAGTCATTGACTTGAAGAGTTGCGTTGACCCGATGAAGTATCAATGCGAATCGATGCAAGAGTTACGTTGGCCAAAGGTAAGCCTTGAGTCGATTGGAATCTATGAATCGAATCGATGCAAAGGATAAGTCCCGTTTGAGCAAGTGCTGATTTTAGTTGATCTGGTGTGCAGGCTATGCTTTTACGCTGGATGATAAAAGGTCAGCTTTTTGCCTTATTCAGTAAAGTGTCTGCGAAACCAAATCGTCGCCTTGTAACGGATTGTGGCATGGGCACGGTAGGCCAAATCAACCGAGTAGTTCAAAAGAATGGCTAAGTCCGAGAGTTAGCTATGCAACCAAGTTATGGAATCGAGTCGCTTCAACTCGGCAAAACGACAAGGTATATCGACTAAAGGTGGGCGGGTTCTTGACTCTCTCTCCCTATTCCTTTACGTCTAATAAAATATATCCCTGTATACATATGTTGCTGCCAAGTTAGCGAGCGTGGCTCGAACGGTTAAAGGTCTTAGTATGTGTCAAACACTAAGATAGAACATTGAACATTGAACAATTGAAGCGATGTACATCAAGTGTACGAGTCGCGGTAGGGCATGATGGTAGAACATTGAAAGACAATATCGAGATGTGCATCACGTGCACGACTCCGAGAACATTGAACACTAGGTCGAAAATATTGATTACGGTGCTGAGCGTGCCCTCGTGCACGGAAGCTAGGAAACGACCAAGTAACTACGGAATTAGGCTATGTGATTCACTTATGAATGGAACGCGTCGAGTATGAGTACGAGATGTCTAAGCCGTTGGGCGACGTGCATCAATACGAATGTGTTGGGGCATAACGTCGAAGGAACTTGAGATAGAGATGGATATGTTTATGTTTATGGAACGTGAGATTGGTTGGATGATATGACTTGTATGCTATGGCGTGTATTATATGGTCAATAGACTCAGATGGCCCATGCACAGGTGCGGCTTCCCTCGGACGGTTACGGCCGGGGCACCGGGACCGTTCGGCCTATGAGAGAATTATGTATGGTATTTATGGTGCACATCATTCGAACGGTTTACGACCGACCAGTGTTGTGATAAGCTATGATATTAGTAAGTTTGGGATCCTTCGGATACTGGGCTAGCAACCCGTATCAAAGTGATCATAGGCTTATACATAAGGATGCCAAGTCCATTACGGTACGAAACACCGTGACCTTCATATAGATAGGGCCGGTGGGCTGAGATTAGAGTTATGTGCAGGCGCAAGGCCTGCTACCCTTATGCATATGGCTAAGTATGGTTGGTTGCATGAATTGTATGATTGCTTATATGAAGTTCTAACCATTGCTGGCTAGGCAAAAAGAGATGGAGATGAGCACGATCACTATGTTTATATTTATATTATGTCAAACTGTATCTACCGTAGGGACACGATATTAGACACATTTATGATAAGGTACTATGTTTAAGTATTGCCATGAAACTGATCCTAAGGCTAAATAGAAAGATCACAAATTAAGATGAATGTTTCACTAAATATACCTTGTGTTTGGTTTGGGTGCGAGCGGGCCTTGGTCAGTGCGAAGCGAGAACGAAAGCACTAATCCCCCACTAGTTTACGTGCAGGTTCAGGATATGATCAGCTCGGGGCGGGGCTTGGCTTGGACGCGCCGAGGCATGGAGTCCTTAGCGTTTCAAGAGGAGCTACCGCATTGACGTTCGGACTTACAACATGGAGATGTTCGACCGAAGACTACTTGTTGGCTATAAAGAGACATAATATATGAAACAATGTAATCCTTTGTGAGCTAGAGAGATCATGAGCGTTGTAGCCAATTGGCATGTTAAGTTGGGCTGTTCAGGGCCTTTGTAATCTTCAGTTCATTATCAATAAAAGATATTCGTATTGTATACTTTGTTTTCTTTCGCTGCTTATGTTATCAATTTGAGATAAACACTATGTGAACCTGTTATCTTGCCTTGCACGAGCGCAACTCCAGGCTCGTACGGCATCACGCCCCAGCGAGGACGATGATTCGGGTGAAATCTAGCGAGGACGAGCGATTTTCCGGATCGGGGCGTGACACCTTCCCTATGAGAAGAAAGGAAACAGCATGTGCTGTCTTTTGGCATTGGTATTGTTGTGTTTCATTAATATTATTATATTTATTATACATATTAGTATGTATATAATATAGGCATATGTATTAGTTTAAATATAGGAAATTTGTTGTGGTTTGGGTTCCCTCTAGGCCTTGATTTTAGATGAGAATAGATTTTAAGGTTTATTAAAGAAATTTTATGATTACTAAGTATGGGCTAGGGAGGGTGTTTAAACTGAATTTATGGGCCAGACCCAATATAAAAGAGTATTATATATATTTGGAATTATTTTATGAATAATTACTTTTAAATATTCTTGGGTTGGGTTTTATTAATCCAGATTTATTTTATTAATGTAGTATTATGGTTAATATATTTGTGTTAATATAGATTTTAAGAATATTTGATCTGTACTACTATTATTAGTTGTCCTGTTATATTGTTACTAAGAATATTTATTATTTTTGTTAATTTTTGTTATCATTACCTTAGTTATATAAATAAATATTTTGGTATGTGATTTATCCATAAAAGAATTTATATTAAGAGTCAAAAATAGTTTTAATATAATATATATATATGTTTTTTCAAATAAACCTTATATTGTTGAAATATTTCTAAAAAGGCCTTGCTATCTATATAGCAAACATTTCTAAAAATATCTATTATGATTTTGAATATTCTTTATACATCGTTGTCTATATATATATTCTTTAAATAAACGTTCTAAGATAAATGTAAATATATATATAGTTGTCAAAACTATTAAGTATTTTCTTAAAATAGTATAAATATATATTTACACAATTCCTTCGATTATAAATCATTAATCACGACTGTGACTAATCTAATCGTATCTTATTTCCTTGTCGAATCCAAACTTCTGCATATCAACCCTGGCCAAATGAACTGTTCTAGACTCAACGGGATCATCAACAGCTAAGGACCACAGACGAGTACAGTTTATTGTCTGTTTTTGATATTAATCTTCACTATATTTCATTGATTGGCCATTGGTTATGTGATTTTATATTCTATTATAAATTGTTGAGTCGGGAATGAGAAGTACCAAGGACGTGTGATCCGACCGTAGACATTGTTTATTTTCATACAAGTAGATCTCGTAGACATTTTTATTTTCTACAAGTAGACCTCGTAGACATTGTTTATTTTCTGCAAGTAGACCTCATAGACATTGTTTATTTTCTGCAAATAGACCTCGTAGATATTGTTTATTTTCTGCAAGTAGACCTCGTAGACATTGTTTAATTTCTGCAAGTAGACCTCGTAGACATTGTTTATTTTCCATGCAAGTAGACCTCGTAGACCTCGCGGTGTAGGTCCCAGACTGATCACATGTCAAATGTACTTCTAACAGTTGGGAATATATTTTAGTTAATTTATTTGCTATTGATTTTCCGTCTTTTCTCTCGTCTTTTTGCTGTTTATTTTCAAAACATATAATTGATGTCTAACCTCTGTTGTATAGTCAATTTCATTTATTGAAACTGTATTCAGTGAATTGTACTCGTTCCATTCCTGACTGGAAACCAATATTTTTCAGGTTAGCTGTGGCTTCACTTAGCATTGGGAGATATGGATGTACCTGCAGACGAAAACCTAGAGATTAGCTAGATAGATGTGTTGCATCATTTCAATATTTGTAAGAGTTTATATTTTTCTGCAATGTAAACTTGGAAATATTGTAAATTAAATTAATTTTTGTGAATGAGCATTATTTGTGATTTTGAGCATTGTGGCAATACAGCGTTCTACCGCCAACACTGCGGCGTAGGCTGGCTTGGACACGCATTCGTATCCCGGAAAGCGGATACGGGTTGTGACAAATTTTTGTGGTGGCCCTTGCAGATCTGTTTTCGCAAATCATGCGAACTCGTGGTAGTATCATATTATTCGTACTGCTGCGAGCCTGCGACTAGGAAATGCTCATTCACAACTAGGAGTAAGTCAATTTTAGGAGAATGGTCAGGACTAGGAGTCCCTATTTTAATTTGACCGATTGGGTAGTTAAGGTTGTTTCATAGGACTCATTGAATTTCTAAAACTCTATTAGATGACTTTCATATAAGGAAGTACTAATGTAATTTGATACGATGGTATATCCTACGGTGGATAGATTTGAAGTCTAATTTTTTGACTTTTTGAAAATTTTCTACTTATTTTATTTTTAAGTATTTTCTAGTCAGAGAATAACTTCCATTTCTATTTCTATTTTAATTATTTTGGAAGGAAGGAGATTGCCAAATTTTAGAAGAGAATTTTTCCTAGGATTAATTGATTATTATCAAGTGTTATGTTTAGATTTAAATTATTGCTATATTATGTTAGAAGATATTGCATTTATGATAAATGTACATCTATAAATATTTAAATTACTCTTAACAATATTTTTATAATTGAATCTATTTTTAAGATTAGTTAATAATATAGGATAATATTTTGTGATTGATTTGGAATAAGGTGGGATCAAACCCAATTTAATTCATGGGAGGATTTGTTTCATAGATTTGATCCTTCCTATTTAGTGCTTCCCATCTCCTATATATATGGGAGGCTTTCCTTTGTTTTCTCCCTAATCCTATTCCCGAAATTTTGAAAATATTCTCTTTATTTATTTGAATTAAAATACGATTTTTGGAATTTTATGAATATTTAAGTATGCCTTAGTCATGGTTAAATTTTGGAGTGCCAAATGACTAGAAGTGATGGCACGAATAGTGCAATGACGTGCTTTGAATAGTGTTCTAGCCATGGTAGAGAAGGCCGAGTCGTAGGTGTATACTAACTAGGAAAACTATGCCAAATCGTGACATAACCCTAGGAATAATTTAATTACTTATTATTAAGATTATGGTCTTTTAGAAGACCTAGTTGTTCCAAACTAGCCCGAACCCAATCCAAGTCCTGATGGTCATGTAGTGCGACTAACGTCGTCCATGTAGACGTATAGATGTGTATATATTGGTAGTCCATTTCTAATATTGTGATTAATTTCTATAAATTATATATTCAATATAATATATGTATTATTGCTATTTAAATTTATAATTTACTTGGAAATAGGATAACCTTCTCTTAGAATGATAATTTAGGATTTTTGGGATTTACTTAAGCTATACATATATACTTGTGTATGAGTATATTCATGATAGGTAGACAGAGTGCTTATTACATATTTTCCTCGATCTTGAATATTAGAGAAATATAAATTTAAATTTAAATTTCTTTTGTCTTCGGTCATTTTTTTCCTAATCATGATCATTTGTACAACTTTATCTTATGACCTTTTCTAAAAACATCGCCATATCATAAGTTCGTATCACTTATATTCTTTTCCTTGGACCTAAGGAATTATTTTTTAAAATAACTTCTCACTCAATTGTCTATTAATCTCGAGTTAAGTTTTTGGATTCAAAAGTTTCCTCTCAATCGTTGAATATTGAATATTCGTGAAATAAGGATTATAAGATTTTTACTTATTTTGACTTCGATCATTATCCTTCCTAATTAATTATTTTCCTTTTCAAGAAGCTGACCTTGTACTTGAAGAACAGGTACTTACACTTTTCTATCTTTATCAACTTGTATGGTATTTTAAACTCCTTTGATATTCTTGGGGATATAGTTGGAATAATTTTGATGACTTGCGATGACTAGACAGCAGCGCACTGTTGTCACTTATTTGAATTATCGAGACTGCGGGTTCACTGCAGCCAGCAGCGCACTGGCGTGGCATGACCCCTAAGTTGAAATAATTTCAAGTAAGCGTGGGTGATCGAACATTATAAAAATTATGTCTTGGTCGTCTTATTTCATCCTTGAGTTGTTATGTCGAGATTAGACAGAGTAGATAAGGTATTCGTTACCGCAACATAGCTTGAGTTGTGGAACCAAGGATTTAATGCAGCTAGCTGTACATTGGCGAGGCATAAATTCTCGGTAAAGTGACTTCGAGTATGTTTACGATTTTTGAATACCATAGAGGCTACGTCTTTTATTGGCATATGTCACGCCCCAGAACCAGAATACTGGCAAGTAGGAACGGACCAGGCTAGCTACGTATACCAAAGTACTCCAGTACTTCGAAACAACGTATGAGCTGTATAGATGGGGGTCACTGCCACAAACCAACAGTCAATCCTAGGTCACATAATCCTAGATATCTCAGTCTCAGACAAGAAGTAAAGTACAAGAATATGATCATCAAGCATATAAGACAGTAAAGCGTCCCAAACTATAATATATAGATGATCATGAAGCTAGTAATACAAAATGAAGAACTAGCAAGACTAAGTAATACATGATCAGCTCTAGCTGCAGTCTAAAAATATAACATCATGTCTAAGCCCGTAGGCCAAATGTCAAGTCCAAAACACGAGCTAAACACGTGCTCGGTGGCTGAACGCCTCAAAAGAATATGTACAGAAAAGAGTGGGTAAGAGAAAGAACACCCACTCAAGTCCCCTGGTGCTCCGGGTGGTCACCATCGAGAGGAAGGTCCGGAAGATCTTCGGGCTCCTCAACTAGATCTGGTCAATGCAAAACCAGTGGGGTCAGAACCCCAATAGCAAGTACCACAAAGGAAGCCAAACTTATGAACTAAAACCAGCATGCAATTCATAACATCTCTAAGATAAAGCAGTAAACGAGACTAGAATATTAAATTGGTACCACAGTGTTTACAAAAGGAAACTGGAACATGCAAGTAGGATAGCAAGTAAATAAACTGGACATGTGAGCATATGGTGAAGTCGAGCATGTAGTAGGAAGAATAGCATGTAAGGAAAGACAGGAAGCTAAGTACTACAATAAGATAAACTGGAGCAAGACTAGACTAGACAAGAATGAACTACATCCATCAATCACGGCCAAGCAATGAGTACGGCTTGATACTTTAGCTAACTAGGGTTGTCACATTCCTAATTACTAACACATGCAAGTTTGAGAAATCTAAGTCCAGTTACCCGCCTGCTACTACCTGAATGATCCAAGCAAAAAGAAAAAAAGTATAGCAGACACACTGCAGTAAGATACATGTGTCCTAAAGAGGTGCCCCACTCGACGGTGTGCTGGAAGAGTGCTCATCATGACAAATAGCTCCAAATCCCAAGTATATATATATATATATAGGGCCAAGATCAAAGGGCAACAGGTAACCGGGAAAGTCTCCAATGATCTAGGTAATCAAGCTAGTAGTTTAGTCCTTAACATTTTCTTGTTGGATTCTAGGTGTGACAATCCGCAGAATTCATCCTAGACATGAGACATGCAATACTGGACAAGACAAGCAAGATTGTGCACTACAACAAGCCACAACAAGACATGACAATATCAAGACAAGAGTGCGCTACGACGAGCCACTATCAAGGGGCTAGACATGTACTAAAATCAAGAGTGCGCCATGACAGGCCACTATCATGTAAGCAAGAAAAGACATGTTCAAGAGTGCACCACGACGGATCACTATCAAGTAAGCAAGAAGGCATGGCAACAATTATCATAGCTTGTAAGAAAGAATTTATCCAAAGACATATCATGGTAGGTGGAGAAGAATAATCAAGGCTAAGTACATTTCATAAAATGGTTGAACATGTGCTAGTATCAAGTCTATATAGGTTGTACAATCATTATCTAACTGAGCAAGATCATGTTATCATGTTAAGAAATCATTACAGTCGAAGAAAATATCAAAAACGGACAAAAATGGGCCAAAACGGACAAAAACGGACAAAAACAGCATAAAACGGCATACCGGCGGTATACTGCGGCATACCGACGGTATACCGGACTAAAGACAGTAAGTTTCTGGTGCCAAAAATGGCATACCGGCGGTATACTGCGGTATACCGGTTTTTCAAACAGCAAGAAAATTCAGAAATTTGCTAAAACTTGTTTCGGCCATAAAATCTTCATTTTAAATCGAAATTCGGACTTTCAAAAGTCAAAATTACATAGAATTGAATTTCCTACAATATGGAACTATTAGATTTCAAAAATTCAAAGATTTGATAGATCAATATCTTAAAATACTTCAAAACAGGGGTTCTCAGAATACCGAAACGAGTCCCGATTGCCACCAAACTCAAAATCCATGTATACTAGCTAGGTAAGGATCTCATACATGTATATGTGACCAAGATCCATGATGGTAACACTAGTATCACTCTTGATACCAAGTTTTTCTACTAAGTCACTATTGGGTTTTAACAGAAAATCAAATCTTGTTTAAATAAATTTTTGGAAACATGCACATATACGAGAATCATCAGGAAAACACATTTAACAAAATGAGTTTAGGAAAATTCTAAGCATTTAATACCAAGGAAAATAAAAATGATAATAGATTACTATTGTTCAAGAATTTGGCAAGATGTACTTGCCTAGGTTAAGCTCCAAGCCTAATCTTCTACTCCACCACCAAGAGGGGCACGAAACCACACTCTAGGCCTCAAGGCCAAGCTCTTGGCAAGCTCCAAGGGAAGAGAAAGGAAGAAGAAATGAAGAGAGTGTGAAGAGAATGAAAAGAGAGAGGAGAGAGAAAGTGAAGTGGTTTATATATAAAGGGAGAATTAATCTTAGCCGTTGGATCATGATCCGTATAAAAATCTAAGTCAATCATGGCCATTCAAACAAAACCAATTGTCCATTGGATAATAGAGTGCATCTACACTATTCACGAAAATATCTAAATACTATTCACGAAAATATCTGAAACACTATTCATGAAAATATCAGAAACACTATTTATGAAAATATCAAAAATCAAAAATATCTAAAGTGTAGAAAACATGTCCGGGCGGTATGCCGTCGGTATACTCCGGTATACCGACGGTATGCCGATCAAGAAGAAAATCTATAGTTTTGGAAAAAAAATTTAAAGTATTTCGGAAACCAAAAAAATACGAAATACGCTGTAAAATACGTATCCGTATATAAATACCAATACTGTGAGACGAGTCTCACAGCATATGACTATTAAGTTCCAAATTGATTTGTGTCTTATTCCTAGTTACCATTTTCTCAATAAACTGGTTGTTCTTCCTTCTTTCTTCTTTCTATTTTTCGAATAGTCATCTTTTAAAACTATTTTGATTTCCTTCTACTAGATTCCTAAAACGTATCTAGATTTTGGATTCTAAAACTCGTGCCTAAATGATTATGGATAAATATTTAAGCGTATCGAAATGATTTTGATTTGATCATCCTTAAACAATTTCGATCACGACTAGACTACCTTTATTATATTTCGATCGAGTCAATTCGCATCTTTTCCTAGGTTTTGATTCTATAATCGTACCTAAACAGTTTTGCTTAAACTAGTTGATCGTTCCTAAACAACTTTGGTCATGACTAAACTATTTGACTCTAATCATAATCATGCCTATATTTCAAATCAATTATTGCTAATATTAGATTTTCATTCCACTATGATCGTGACTATTTTGACCACGTTCATGCTCGCGCTAACCTTTTAATTTTGAATCATATTTGGGTGACTTACATGATTAGCTTTGATCGTGACTGCATATTAGTTGTATCTAAATGATTTTAACCATGTTTAGACCTTATCTAAATTTTGATCGCTGACCATACCAATATAATTCCAACCGTAGTTAATCGTGCCTATATTTTAACTTTATTATTTATAATGTTGGATTTTATTTCCCAGTAATCATGACTAGTTTGATCATGTTCATGCTCGTGCCAAAAATTTTAATTTGATTTAGACTTCGTCTAAGTTTTGATCGTTCCCAAGCAATTTTGTCGTGATTAGATCATCTTGAGCATAATTGATCGTGCCAAATCATATTTTCTTATATTATTATTTCGATCCGAGAGTATGCTCATCTAATTTTTAGTCGTACCACTCTTCTTGATTGTGTTCTTAATAGTGCCTAACCCTAAAGCCCCTATTCTCGAATTTTCATAATTCTTATTTTTTTTTCGTTTACTTTATTTTATTTATCGTGATTGAAGGTAGTTTTTTTCGATACCTTGTTTTATGATTATTTCTTTTATTAAAACTTATTTTAAGTCAAAATACTCTGAGAGCACTTTAGGGCCATTAGAGTTTCAATATTCTTTTTCTCTTTCTTTCTCTTTTCATCTATTTGACCAATATTTTCTTATCCTAAAATTTTTCTATCTTTTCACTGACCAACCAAGTCCAGCTATGCTAGCAACCTTTAAATTCGAGGACGAATTTATTTCTAAGGTGGGTAGATTTGTAACCCCTCTTCCCAAATTTTCTTTATTTTATCATATTTTTCATGTTTTGATACAAATCTCTTTGAAAACGTATAAACGTTATTTCGCTATTATATTTGTATTTCAAAATGTATAGTTGGAAAGTACTAGTTAGCTTTAAAATAAATAAATAAATAAATAAATTTATTCCAAAATTATATTATTGGAATTATAACGATGTTTGTTATTATTTTAAAATTTTAAATTATTGATTTCGAAAATGGTTTGATATCGTAAGTATTTCTACTAATAAAAAGGTTTAAGAAAAATAATATACTTTTCTTAAAAGCAGATTTTAGATTAATATATTTAATATTATTTTAATTATTAAATATTTAAATAGATATATAGATTAATAAGATTAGTTCCAAAAGATTAAGCTAATCCTTTATTAGGAGATAAAAGAAATTATCACCATTTAAGCATATATTCAACTTATCTATTCCCATAGCTTAATCTTCTGAGAAACCTTCAGGATAACTCTCCCTCTCCACGAAAATCAATCTCTCTACCGCCCTCTCATCTATATATTTTTAACTTTTGTTACTTCCCCTTTTTTGTCAATAGTAAAACCACAGAAAATGTAGTGCCCCATCCCTACATCGTGCCCCGTTCTCCGTCCACGGGGTGCGCGAGAAAGGAACACTGTCGCTATCGATTCGATCGGGACCGATAGGTCGGGATCGATCAAGTCGATCGAACGAAAACGGTTGAATTAAGATCCATTCCCCGTTATGGAATGGCTTCTTCGGAACCAAGTCCCATATTCAGCGGGTTGCGCCTCAAGGATTGACTCTGCGGCTGAGTCGGGAGAGACCTCCCGTTGCTCTGCTTTTCACGCCGTTTGCGTTGGTTTTGGCTTTGTTTTCTGAATGCGTTTTCGTGAATGTTTTCGATGGTTTTCATGGCTTACATTTCAAACTCGCATTTCCTATCGAACTTCTTGAATAATACAGTGTTCTAATCGGTTGTTGTGCGATTTCAGGTAATCGCGTAGTCAATCAATAATGTTGTTGCGAATGAAAGTATAAATGTAAGGGCACGAACACGAATGAATGAGCAAGTTTTCAAAGAAAATGTAGGCTATGTCTTAATAACTAAAAACATGTCTTTACACGGTCACGGACAACTTGTCGACAAGGTGAGCGTTTCCCCGCACGGCAACCCGAGGCTACGGGACCGTTGCGGCCAAAAAAGGAAACAAGTAATTAGTTGTGCTGGGCACGGGTTAGGCGAGGACTTGCAGCGGGGCTCGCTACTCGCGCTAAAAGGACCCCGTTTAACAAAAGCTAGAGGAGTCCACGATGGCTCTGGGAGCCAGTGACCAACCACACGAAATATTGCACTTGGTATGAAAATAATAACAATTGACAGAAAAGAACATGATAAGTTTCATAAGACGCGGCACAGTCCGCCGTGGGTAAGTTCCAACGTATTTTACATTATGCTTGTCATATGCTTGTTAAAATTCATTAGGATGGTTAGAAACATTCATGAACTAAGTCATATAAACTCTTCAACCAAATGAGAGCTTGGAACTTAAATAGCCACGCACCAATACAAAGTGTAATGTACTGATCCTCGCTCTCCACGCAGGTACCCCGAATTCCGAAGGGCGTGCCACTTAAATCTCAAGACGTCGTAGACACTTTTGAAGCCTCGTCCGTGTAAAGGCTTGTTTCTGAATTCATTTTGAAGACTCCGCACTCAGTACAAAAGAAGACAAATGACGACTCGGCTTTCCTCGATCGCAGGTGAAAAGTGTAACTATTTTGCTTGTAAAAAGGGATGTAATGTATGGAACGACTATCTCATCAGCGTTCATTTTGTAAGTCGAGTCATGTTGTAGCCCGTGCGACAATGATTGTGTAGCTCCCCTTCCCGAAAATTTAGAAATAGTTTATTTTTTTATTCAAATGGTGATTCTTAGATTTTCGTAAATAAATATTGTTTCATGTACACTATTTTACGTGGAAGACCTACTTTAGAAATTATGATTTTATTAGGTTCACCGAGAAGTTACAGATAAAAATGTTTTTAGGTATATATATATATATTCATATATATATATATATTTGCAGATGTGTAGACATATACGCTTAGTGTATATATATATATATATATATATATATATATATATATATATATATATATATATATATCTATAATATGTGAAGAGGTATATAATATTTATTTATATATATATATATATATAGGAAAATATAGGGATATATATTGTGTGTGGATATTTATATATGTGTGTGTATAAATATTAATTGTATATATGTATATATATTATATATGTAGATATGTATGTATGGATAAATAAATATACTATAATACGTGTGCATGTGTATATATATAAACATGTGTACGTATATATAAATAAATAATATAATATATGTATATAGATATATGCGTATATATGGATATTAATTGGTTAGTGTGTGTGAATATATTTGTATATATTTATGTGTATATATATAGGTATTTGTATACATTTATGTATATCTGTATATATATACATATATAAGTATATAGAAAATGGAAAGATAGAAAGCAATAACTTCCCGGACCGGCCCATGCTCAGCCAGCCCGTGGGCTTCTCCCCAACCCAGCCCAAACGCTTAACAGAACTTCCCAACTGTTCCCGAGCTGTTCCCGAAACACTCGGCCAAAATCGAGAGGAACTCAGCCCACAGCATATACTCAACTCCCCCGAGAACCCGAACTTTAGTTCATATATATATACGCATGCGCACATACGGAAGTGGCGGAAACCCTAACACCAAACCACGCGCCACCCCCACACCACCCCTGGGCGACCACCGCGCGTGTCCTCGGCGACGCCGCACGCCGCCAGGCCGCTGAAGTCAGCCACGCGCGCGCGGCATGGATGAGAACTTCTCAGTCACAGCAGCAAGAACGGATGAGAAGGACGACTTCGTGCGGAGAATTCTCTCCGATCGCTCGACGGTTTGTCGAGCCAATTGCGCAGGTATGACCCCAATATAACCGTCTTCAAACCCCATTAGTTAGTTTTTGATGTAGTCGTGCGACCGACCCAAAAGATCGACACAAAGTCGACCAAAAACCTGTCCAGAAACAGGGTATATAACAGCCCATTCATCCCAGTTTGACGATTGATTCTGATCGATCCAGTACCAAATTAGAAAAACTATTTGAAGACACTTTTTGACAACATGTAGGACTTCGAATCCCTTCTTGCGGAATTTGAAATCATCGACTGAGCGTCGAGAAATCGAATCCCAAAGTTTCCCAAAAAACCTGTTTCGAAAACTTGAAAATTGTTCCACACGACGTGCGTTACGCCAATCGGGACGATATGGTCGCGAACCGAAAGTATCGAAAGCTGCGTAACGGCTTCGTGGTCGTGTGGGATTTGACGGAATTCAAATTGGTCGCGTGTGCGCGACGAATTTGATGCGTATCCGTCGAAATTCCCCGTATCGTGCACTTTGTAAATTCTCCAATTACTTTGTGCACGTTCGTCAGATCGAGACGAAACTTGCGCCAACAGAACCGTATCATTTTTTTGGTCCTACATGCCAAGTTTGGTCCAAATCTGAGACAGTCGAATCGAACGTCGTTTTGCGGGCCCCACGGTTCCACTCAACGGGCAATTTTGTGCACGGCCCGCCGAAATCCAACTTTGGACATACGGTTGGGTTCGTATCGGAAAACTGGATCCGTAGACATATAGTTTGATGACTTTAGAGACCGTTGACTCTGGCACGCTTTTCGGTACAAAGCGGATCCAACGGCGGACATCGTTTTGACCCGAAATTACCGTTTTGCCCCTGTGTCCAGAATTGGACTTAAGGACAGGCAATCCTAGCTAATTGGACTATTCTGAGATCATTGGTATTGTTTATTTCAGCTTCCGGGGACTGTTGTACGGGTTTTGACTATTGTGGTACATTGAGTAGTTCAGATTGTCGGTTTCACCAGCAGAGGACCACAGGCGAGTACAGTTTATTGTCTGCATTTCGATGTTGATCTTTACTATATTTCATTGATTAGTCATTGGTTATGTGATATTTTATACTCTATTATAAATTATTGAGTCGGGAATGAGAAGTACCAAGGATGTGTGATCAGACCGTAGACCTTGTAGATCTTGTAGACATTGTAGATCGTGTAGACCTTGTTTACTTTCATGCAGTAGATCTTGTAGACCTTGTTTACTTTCATGCAGTAGATCTTGTAGACCTTGTTTACTTTATGCAGTAGATCTTGTAGACCTTGTTTACTTTCATGCAGTAGATCTTGTAGACATTGTTTACTTTATGCAGTAGATCTTGTAGACCTTGTTTACTTTATGCAGTAGATCTCGTAGACCTTGTTTACTTTATGCAGTAGATCTCGTAGACCGCACGGTGTAGTACCCCAGACCGATCACATGTCAAAGGTACTTCTAACGGTGGAAAGTATATTGGTCTATTTATTACTATTGATTTTTCTTACGGCTTTACTGTTATTTTTAAAACTCATGATTGATGTCTAACCTTTGTCTTATAGTCATTTTCTTTATTTGAAATTGCATTCAGTGAATTGTGCTCGTTCCATTCCTGACTGGAAACCAACATTTTCAGGTTAGCCGTGGATTCACTTAGCTTGGGAAGTGACGGGGGATACTTGCAGACAAAAGCCTAGAGACTAGTAGATAGTTGAGTTGTAGTCATACCTTTATTTGTACAAGTTTATATTCTTCTACAAATGTAAAACTTGTAATCTTTGTAAGTTAAATTAATTATGTGAATGAGCATTGTTTGTGATTTTGATCTTCATGGCCGTGACAGCGTTCTACCGCCGACACTGCGGCGTAGGCTGGCTTGGACACGTCTCGTATCCGTTTAAAAAAAAACGGGTGCGGGTCGTGACAGATTGTAATGGAGTCAATATAAATGAAGTTTTATTATCAATAAAAAGTTTACTTCTATTTCAAATGTGTCAATCAATTATCTCTGCGTACTCTAACTTGATATTATGTTTCGGATAACCTTATGACTATGCCTTGTGCGATCGTAACTTAGGTTCGCACGACATCACGCCCGGGGGACGACTATCGATTCAACGGAATCGGGGCATGACAGAAAACGTCTAAGCCAAATCTCCATGGAGACATCCTTGCCTCCTTTGCACAGAGTCCCCAACCTCCTCCTGCTGCCGGTCCTCGTGACCGCACATAGACATCACCACCAAGTCTGCTAAAGCCCTAACTGCCGACCTGTTTTGCTACTGGTGCCGATTTTCTCTGCTACCACCATCACCTGCAACACCATCCGACTACCGCCAACGTTCCACAAAACCCCTCGACGCCACATGTCGACCACCATCACAACCGCTCGCCCACATCTCTACCACGTCGCCACCGTCACCATCATCTACCAACACCACCGCCATCGTAACCAAACCGGCCTCCTCCGATCACCTATCCCCGGCCTCCTCCGATCATCTATCCCTGGCCTCCTCCAATCACCGAGCCTCGACCCTGGCCCGCGCCAGCGCACCGATCGCGCGCCGCCGCCCCAGTGCCGGAGCGACCGTGGACGTAGCAGCTTCGAGCACTCGGGTCATCCGCCGTGGACGTCGCCTTCCGTGTGTGGACGGACCGGTGCCGCGAGCAACGTCCAGCCCGACGGTTTTTCTCTAACGCTTGTGGTCAGCGCCACCTTCAAACCACAGCCGCTCGTGCATACTTGTAATGCCCGTGGTTCGTATTACGTATTTTGTATACGTGTACGGAATCCCGACCTGTAGTTAGATTTGTCATGCTTGTCTTGATCCTGGTTTAGCTTATTTTGGGTTCATCCTGGTGTGGCTTGGCTTGGCTTGGTTTTGTTTGGTTGGGTTCGATTGGGTTTGGGTTAGCATGAACCCCACCTACCACCCTCCATCATTTAAGCCACCAACCCCCTTTCTCTCTCCTCATTCACTTTTTCTTCTTCCTCCATTAATTCTCTCCACCTACCAGGAGAGCTTAGGCAAGTGCAACTTACTTCATGGAGAAAATCAAGTTTTATTGTTCCATTGTCTTCTCCACGAGATTTTAAGACACTTTAGTACATAGCATTTTTAATTTCCATGGCTCATTTCTTGTAGATCTAAGTTTATTGTGTTTTCGAATTTCTTGGATTTTGATCTATCTAACCTTGTTATTTTTTAAGTTTTGATGCTTCCATGTTGTAGAGAATTTCTTTCTGCCCCATTTTGACCTATGGAAGTTCGGATTCTGACCCTGGATGAAGGATTTATGGAGCTTGAAAACATGGCCTTCATGGTTCTTCTTCTCGAAAATTTGGAGAAGAAGAACAGTGCTTGATCGCATGGCTTCTTCATGCGACAAGTTTCTTCCAGCCGCATGCGCCTTAACTCTCCTGGCCGCATGTCTCTCGAGTCGCATGGGACTCGACCGCATGGATTTGCTATTCCTGAGCCGTATGAACTTTCCTGCCGCATGAATATTTCCTGCCGCATAAGACTCTATCCCACTGTCGCATAAGACCCTGTCTCCCGAGCCGCATGGACTCGATCCCCGAGCCGCATGGGACCCATTCCCTCTCAGCCGCATGAGTTGTGTTTTCCTCCGCCGCATAAGCTCATGTTCCCTTCTAGCCGCATGAACCCGCTCTCCCTCCAGCCGCATGAGATCCATTTCCCCCTCCAGCCGCATGAGATCACTCTCCTGGCCGCATGCGCCCTTAACCCTAGCCGCATGAGTCTCTCTGGCCGCATGAACTTATTCCCCTGAGCTGTATGACTCCTCCCCCAGCCTTGTCCCTTTGTTATTTTAATTATTTTATTATGATCATGTCTTATGACCCTCTGTGTAACTTGGGTCCCCTGATAAAATGCTTGTACTATGTTATCCTGCACATGTACCATGAATACGACAGTGACCCATAGTGGTGCACTCTTGACAAGTAACATGACATGATAGTGGCCCGTCGTAGCGTACTCCTGATAAGTAAACTTGACATGATAAACTTGACATGATAAACCTGACATGATATATCTCGATATGTTGTTGCGACGGCTAACTTGATATGACAAGAATGAATGACTTGGACACCATGGATGATTGTGCTTGTACAAATGAACCCGTCTTGTCTTACATCATGTCTAGGACAGGGACCCCTGAGTACCACGATCAGGGGTAACTACTGAATACAACTAAGGCTAATAACTAGAATAATCCAGTAGTCATGAAGAAATTTCCCCAGCTATAGGCAATCCCTTTATCTGGGCGCCCCACTTGGGATCTGTATCCTGCCGTCGAGTAGGGCACATTTTCAGCACAATGTCATGTGTTGCACCCTCCAAGCTACTTAAGGGTATATGCATTTCCTAGACGATGTACCCACATGAACTCAACCCCTAATTGCATTCGGATAGCCTGGATGATCTGCAGAACTTGTGGTTGTTGGAATAATCTCACTGCATCTTGCTAGTAACTAGGCCTGTGATAACCCTAGTTAGTTAAAGTATCAAGCCGTACTTATTGCTTGGCCGTGAATGATTGGATGGAGTCTAATCCTGTCTAGTCCTGTCCTGAGCCTGTACAAGATTTTTATATGACCTGATTTCTTATATTTGTCTTGCCGATAAATGGTGGGGAAACCAAGTTTCGTTCAGATGAAGGGCTACAATCCCGGTCCTTGTTTGGTTTACGGGTTGTAACCTAGTTATCTGAATAGTCCCATGGTTATCTCATCGTATATCATCCTGATTTTCCGTATATCGAGTTCTTATTATTTATTTATATTCTTGTGCTAATTGCTGGTTTTAGTTCTTAAGTGAAGTCTCCTTTATGGCACTTGCTCTTTCTGGGGTCTGACCCAGCTGGTTTTGTATGGCCAAATTTCGGAGCAGCTCCAGAGGATCTACCGACCTTCCAGCCAGATGGTGACCACTAGACGGAATCCTGACAACGAGTGGATTTATTTTGGCTCTCCCACTCTATTGTAAAAATATTCTTTTGAGGCGTTTAGCCGACGAGCACGTGTTAGCTCGATTGCACTATACTTACTGTCTGCCTACGGGCTGTAACATGATTGACAGATCCTAGGGTTGATCATGTATGACTAAAACTCTTGCTAGTCTTCACATTTTGTAATGACTAGCTTCATGATTATTCAAATATGTAATGTATGGGACGCCTTACTATTGTATATTTGGTGCTCTAACATCTTGTAACTGTTATTACTTGCTTGAGATTGAGACAATAGGCTTGTTCACGACCATAAGAGACTGATGGCTTGTAGTTAAACCCTCATATATCTAGACAGCCGTGACCGTTTGGTGAGATGGATTCCATTTCATTATACGTAGATGGCTATGTTCGCCCCCGCTCTCAAGTATTCTGGTTATGGGACGTGACATGGTTTAAGTGGTGGCCCATGCAGGTCTTGTAAATTAATTGATATGTGAGGGTTTACCGAATAGATGTCTCAATCGGCTCTCGCCCTTGATTTTTGCTCGTATCCTCTAAATCCCTGAAACCTTGACCTGATCACATGCTTGTATATTTGATCTGTCCTGGTCCTTCCTTATTGTTCCCTATGTCGTCTTCTTCAGCAGCATTGTTCCTGGTCCTACCGATCGGCAAGGCGGAGCACCTTCCGTGGCCCAGCAGCAACCTGGAGATCAAGCCCAGCATTCAGGAGTAGCCTCCAGAGTTATGCCTACTGGGGGGTCAAGAGCCACCAGTTCAGCCAGTCCAGCCTGCAGAGCCTGATGATGGCACCTTGGTGGGTCTCATCAGGACATTGTTAGCTTCTCAAGATCGTCGAGGTGACGTATTGCACCAGGTAGTACAAGACGCTCTGAACAGAGGTGGTTATCCAGGTAACAGTACGGCCAACAGTTTCAAGCGCTTGAATCCTCCCTTCTTCAATGGTAGCGAAGATGCTATTGTCGTAGACGCTTGGCTGCAGGATACAGAAGTAATTCTAGAAGCGGCGAAGATGCCCGAGGATGAGAAGGTTGCCGTGGTGCGCCTGCAGTTATTGGATCTTGCCCGCAGCTGGTGGGCGGCACAGGCCGTTGGATTAGTGGCACCTGTTGCCTGGGCAGTATTCTGAAAGAGATTCCAGACCAAGTTCTTCGATGTTGTAGCTCGATACGACCTACAGACGAGGTTCACCAATCTGAAGCAGATGGGCAGGACGGTCGATGGATATACGGCCGAGTTTTCTAGGCTTAGTTGGTTTGCTTCCACCTTGGTAGCGACCGAGTTCGACAGAGCCCAGCGGTTCCAGTATGGACTTCACTTGAAGATTTTACTCGCCGTAGAGCAGTTTGAGCATCAGACTTTCGATGCGGTATTGAGGACAACTAGGAGGCATGAGTATACCTCCCAGAGGATAGTGGACAGGACCGGAGGTCGGAAGCGATCTCACGACAAGATGACCCAGTCTTCAGCACCAGCCCCGGCAGCTAGGGCTTTGACTATTAGAGTTCTCCAAAGGGCGGATTCGGTTACGTCGGTTCAGCATTCGACTCCGACGTCCCCTCAGCAACAGAAGCAGAAGCAGTCTTCCGCAATGGGCTGCACTCATTGTGGGAAGCCAGGACACGTTATTTCGGAGTGTCGCAGAGCACAGGGATTGTGTTTGGCTTGTGGGGCACCGGATCACAAGATATGATCCTGCCCGAATAGGGCCAGCTCATCGTCAGCGAACCTAACCAGTCCATCGGTTAGGGCACCAGCACTAGCACCAGTACAACAGCAGTACCAACCTTCGAGGCCATTGCCGCCTCAGGCACAAGTCTTCCAGCAGTAGAGATCCCAGCAGTATGCCCAGGTCCAAGCTCAGATTCAGAACCGGCATTGAGGTTCCTAGCAGGATGTCTTCCCTCTTCCTCATGCCTTCAAATTCCTTGCTTACATGATTGATTGTTTGATTGATTGCTTAGTATAGCTTGTCCTTGCCTCTCTAGCCTCTTGATTAAATTTCGAGGACAGAATTCTTTTAAGGTGGATAGAGTTGTAATGCCCGTGGTTCGTATTACGTATTTTGTATATGTGTACGGAATCCCGACCTGTAGTTAGACTTGTCATGCTTGTCTTGATCATGGTTTAGCTTATTTTGGGCTCATCCTGGTGTGGCTTGGCTTGGTTTGGTTTTGTTTGGTTGGGTTCGATTGGGTTTGGGTTAGCATGAACCCCACCTACCACCATCCATCATTTAAGCCACCAACCCCCTTTCCCTCTCCTCATTCACTTCTTCTTCTTCCTCCATTAATTCTCTCCACCTACCATGAGAGCTTAGGCAAGTACAACTTGCTTCATGGAGGAACTCAAGTTTTATTGTTCCATTGTCTTCTCCACGAGATTCTAAGACACTTTAGTACTTAGCATTTTTAATTTCCATGGCTCATTTCTTGTAGATCTAAGTTTATTGTGTTTTCGGATTTTTTGGGTTTTGATCTATCTAACCTTGTTATTTTTAAGTTTTGATGGTTCCATGTTGTAGAGAATTTCTTTCTGCCTCATTTTGACCTATGGAAGTTCGGATTCTGACCCTGGATGAAGGATTTATGGAGCTTGGAAACATGGCCTTCATGGTTCTTCTTCTCGGAAATTTGGAGAAGAAGAACAGTGCTTGACCACATGGCTTCTTCATGCGGCAAGTTTCTCCAGCCGCATGCGCCTTAACTCTCCTGGCCGTATGTCTCTCGAGCCGCATGGGACTCGGTCGCATGGATTTATTATTCTTGAGCCGCATGAACTTTCCTGTCGCATGAATATTTCCTGCCGCATAAGACTCGATCCCACTGCCGCATAAGACCCTATCTCCCGAGCCGTATGGACTCGATCCCCGAGCCGCATGGGACCCATTCCCTCTCAGCCGCATGAGTTGTGTTTTCCTCCGCCGCATAAGCTCATGTTCCCTTCTAGCCGCATGAACCCGCTCCCCCTCCAGCTGTATGAGATCCATTTCCCCCTCCAGCCGTATGAGATCACTCTCCTGGCCGCATGCGCCCTTAATCCTGGCCGCATGAGTCCCTCTGGCCGTATGAACTCATTCCCCTGAGCCGCATGACTCCTCCCCCAGCCTTGTCCCTTTGTTATTTTAATTATTTTATTATGCTCATGTCTTATGACCCTCTGTGTAACTTGGGTCCCCTGATAAAATGTTTGTACTATGTTATCATACACATGTACCATGAACATGACAGTGACCCGTAGTTGTGCACTCTTGACAAGTAACATGACATGATAGTGGTCCGTCGTGGCGCACTCCTGATAAGTAAACTTGACATGATAAACCTGACATGATATATCTCGATATGCTGTTGCGATGGCTAACTTGACATGACAAAAATGAATGACCTGGACACCATGGATGATTGTGCTTATACAAATGAACCCGTCTTGTCTTGCATCATGTCTAGGACAGGGACCCCTGAGTACCACAGTCAGGGGTACCTACTGAATACAACTAAGGCTAATAACTAGAATAATCCAGTAGTCATGAAGAGATTTCCCCAGCTACAGGCAATCCCGTTATCTGGGCGCCCCACTTGGGATCTGTAGCCTGCCGTCAAGTAGGGCACATTTTCAGCACACTGTCATGTGTTGTACCCTCCAAACTACTTAAGGGTACATGCATTTCCTGGACGATGTACCCACATGAACTCAACCCCTAATTGCGTCTGGATAGCCTGGATGATCTGCAGGGCTTGTGGATGTTGGAATAATCTCACTGCATCTTGCTAGTAAGTAGGCCTGTGATAACCCTAGTTAGTTAAAGTTTCAAGCCGTACTTATTGCTTGGCCGTGAATGATTGGATGGAGTCTAATCCTGTCTGGTCCTGTCCTGAGCCTGTACAAGATTTTTATATGACCTGATTTCTTAGATTTGTCTTGCCGATAAATGGTGGGGAAACCAAGTTTCGTTCAGATGAAGGGCTACAACTCCGGTCCTTGTTTGGTTTACGGGTTGTAACCTGGTTATCTGAATAGTCCCATGGTTATCTCATCGTATATCATTCTGATTTTCCGTATATCCAGTTCTTATTATTTATTTATATTCTTGTGCTAATTGCTGGTTTTAGTTCTTAAGTGAAGCCTCTTTTGTGGTAATTGCTCTTTCTGGGGTCTGACCCAGCTGGTTTTGTATGGCCAGATTTCGAAGCAGCTCCAGAGGATCTACCGACCTTCCAGCCAGATGGTGACCACTAGAAGGAATCCTGGCAACGAGTAGGTTTATTTTGGCTCTCCCAATCTATTGTAAAAATATTCTTTTGATGCGTTTAGCTAACGAGCACGTGTTAGCTCGATTGCACTATACTTACTGTCTGCCTATGGACTGTAACATGATTGACAGATCCTAGGGTTGATCATGTATGACTAAAACTCTTGCTAGTCTTCACATTTTGTAATGACTAGCTTTATGATCATTCAAATATGTAATGTATGGGATGCCTTACTATTGTATATTTGGTGCTCTAACATCTTGTAACTGTTATTACTTGCTTGAGATTGAGACAATATGCTTGTTCCTGAGCCTGTACAAGATTTTTATATGACCTGATTTCCTAGATTTGTCTTGCCGGTAAATGGTAGGGAAACCAAGTTCCGTTCAGATGAAGGGCTACAACCCCGGTCCTTGTTTGGTTTACGGGTTGTAACCTGGTTATCTGAATAGTCCCACAGTTATCTCATCATATATCATCCTGATTTTCCGTATGTCCAGTTCTTATTATTTATTTATATTCTTGTGCTAATTGCTGATTTTAGTTCTTAAGTGAAACCTCCTTTGTGGCAATTGCTCTTTCTGGGGTCTGACCCAGCTGGTTTTGTATGGCCAAATTTTGGAGCAGCTCCAGAGGATCTACCGACCTTCCAGCCAGATGGTGACCACTAGACGGAATCCTGGCAACGAGTGGGTTTATTTTGGCTCTTCCACTCTATTGTAAAAATATTCTTTTGAGACGTTTAGCCGACGAGTACGTGTTAGTTCGATTGTACTATACTTACTGTCTGTCTACGGGCTGTAATATGATTGACAGATCCTAGGGTTGATCATGTATGACTAAAACTCTTGCTAGTCTTCACATTTTGTAATGACTAGCTTCATGATCATTCAAATATGTAATGTATGGGACGCCTTACTATTGTATATTTGGTGCTCTAACATCTTGTAACTGTTATTACTTGCTTGAGATTGAGACAATAGGCTTGTTCATGGCCATAAGAGACTGATGGCTTGTAGTTAAACCCTCATATATCTAGACAGCCGTGACCGGATGGTGAGATAGATTCCATTTCATTATACGTAGCTGGCTATGTTCGCCCCCGCTCTCAAGTATTCTGGTTCTGGGGCGTGACACTATTTCCCGCCGAGGCCTCCGCTTAGCTCCTTTCGCTCATGCGTCGCTCGTAGTAGAGTTCCCCGGACCACTGGTCACCTTCCCCTCCGACAATGGCGCCAGCATCCGTCGCGCACCCCAGCGCCTGTCTTCGTCGCAGCCATCCCAGTCACGGCTGAACTGTTCCGACTCTGGCTTTCTTCTTGCTAGCAGAGCCTAATCACGAGCATGCACTCCTCACTGACACTGCACTCGTGGGCCTGAGCACGGGGTTCACCTTCGCTCCCCGACCTCCAGCATGCCGCCGTCGGCAGCACCAAGGAGAGCACCCCCCGTAAGTTTCTACTCCCTCTCATCTCTCCGATCTCTCTCTCTCTCACCCTCCAGTAAAAACCCCTTCCCAAACTGATATTTTCCCTTCCTTTTGACTTCGGTGGGTCCTTCCCTATAAGAAGAAAGGAAACAACATGTGCTGTCTTTTGGCATTGGTATTGATGTGTTTCATTATTATTATATTTATTATACATATCAGTATGTATATAATATAGGCATATGTATTAGTTTAAATAAAGGAAATTTATTGTGGTTTGGGTTCCCTCTAGGCCTTGATTTTGGATGAGAATAGATTTAAGGTTTATTAAAGAAATTTTATGATTACTAAGTATGGGTCAGGGAGGGTGTTTGAACTGAATTTATGGGCCAGACCCAATATGTCATCTCCCTATTTTTTCCAAAATACGTAAATGACTGTATTTCTGTATTTGGAGGATTTTAAATTTTTGGGTATTCTTAAAATTTTATTTATTTTTCTGGACTTTGGTTAGCCTTAATTGTTTAGACCTGACATTTGATTATTGTCTCTATTTAATTGTTATTAATATTATTTTTTATTATTATTAGGGGTTAACATGGCTAGCTTATATTAAGTTGTTTTTATTATTATCAATTATCATCATCATTATTATTATTATTATTATTATTATTATTATTATTATAATCCGAAATATCTACCCTCCCCCAAACCTAACCCTCTCTCTCCACTCTCTCTCAGCCCCCCCTCCCCCAATTCTCTCTCTTCACTCTCTCTCTCCCGATCCCTCTTTACTGGACCAGAGCCCCCCCTCACTCTTCCCTCTTTCCCCTCTCTCCTCCCTCAACTCTCTCTCCCCCGCTCATCTCTCTCCCGAGCTCACCCCTCTTCCCCACGCTCCCTCTCGCTCACCTACCCTCGTCTCCGACCGCCGACCGCCGCCACTGCTTCCACCACCGCCAGCCACCGTCTCCACCACCACTTTCGCGACCACCACCACCGCCATCTCCTCCGGCCACCTCCACTTCAGCCAGCACCATCGCCCCCACCATCATCATCGCCGTCGCCGTCTCCTCCGGCCCCCCTCCGCCGACGCCGCCGTTTCCATCTCCTCCGCCTCCCCTTCGTGGTGCAGCGCTGCTGCTGTCGCCCCTCTCTTCCGCGCCGGCGGCGAGCCCCCTCGCCTCGCCTCGACTCTCTCTCTTCTCTGAGCACCGCGCCACAGCGGCTGCTGTCCACTCCGCCGGGAACCGACAGATCCCGGTGAGCTCCTCTGCCCCTCTCTTTCTCCTCGGTTTGCGTGCTGTCTCGTGTGGCACACCCTCGAGGTGCGAGTCCCTCGTTTTACGTGCATCTCGGGAAGCGAGCCCTCGAGCTCCGTGCACGCCTCGAGCAGCGGGATGCTTTGGGCCCCGTGCTGCTCGGGTTATGTGCCGTCTCGATACGCGTACACCTTGGTGTACGTGCTGCCTCGGTTCTCGTGTCGCCTCGATTCACGTGTTGCCTCGGGCAGCGGAACGCTTTGAGCCCCGTGCTGTCTCGGGCACCGTGCTATCTCGGTTTGCACGTTGTCTCGATTCCTCGTGTCTCGGCCTTTGTGCCTACCTCGTGACCCATGTCGCCTCGGTTTGCTTGCTCGCTCCGATTTGCGTGCCGTATTGGTCTTGTGTCGTTTCGATTCGCATGCACGTCTCGATTTGCGTGTTGCATGATTCGTGCACCATCTTGATATTCGTGATTTCTTCGATCTACGTGCACGTCTCGATTTATGTGCACGTTGTCTTCTGTTCATCTCGATTCTCGTGCGCGTCTCGATATACGTACATGTCTCAGTTTGCGTGCCCGTATCGGTCCGCGTGCCTCGGTTTCCGTGCCAGATCCCTGCGCTGCTTGCGGGACCCGTACGGTATAGCCTCGTGCCATTCTTCATGATTTTATTATTATTTTATTATTTAATTCTAATGATTGTTTATTGTGTGTTCTGAGGATCTCGATTGGCGTGCTAGCTTGGATCGCGACTGCCGAAGACTTGCTTACCTAGCCGAGCCCTCTAGGCAAGTATCCCTTGCTCATCGACGGCTCTTGCCCTCTCTCCTGGATTTTATTTCATTTAATTAATTTGTACTTGTAAATTTTATAACCATGATTAGTGTATCCTAGTAGTAGAACTGTCATGATGATAACTTAGGATAGCTTGGTCCGATACCGGGGTAGACCGTATCGGGCAACTCGGATGGGTCATCCACACCTCCGAGGACACGAGCACGACTCACATGTATGGATTGTCCCTGTATGCCCCGTGTCCGACTCGCGGTCGGGTAACGGCTCTGGCTAACTTTACTTGTGGCGGTGATTGTGCTTGGGTTAGGGATTTATGGACATGTGTTGTGGTGCGCCCTGCGAGGCGATTATTTTATTATTATGCATGTTGGCTTGGCGCCCAGTACGCATTGTAGTGCTGCTGGAGGCCGAGACATTAGTGGTCTCGGGTTCGATTGATTTCCCAGTACGCCTCGTAGCACTGCTGGAGGCCGTGGCTTAGTGTTCTCGGCTATCGATTTATTCCCAGTACGCATTGTAGTGCTGCTGGTAGCTGAGACCTAGAGTTCTCAGTCTGCGATTCTGCGATTCCGCGGCGGGTTGCGCCGAGTGGATTTTAGCCCCAACTCGCTGGGAGCTCATGTCCAGAATACAGTGGAGACTCTGCCGGATTCTTCCAAAATTCCCGATCGGGAATTTGGTTCGAAGGACTGGGCAGAACCATTCCTTTGGTTTGCTGGACTGGGCTCGTGCCTGTTCACCTTGGTATAGTATACCTGATCCCATTGCTTGCTAGGTAGACTCCAGACTAGATCAGTCGCCTAGCTCCTGATCTGTCTTGTACGTCGGATAGCGTAAGGAGAGCGGTTCCACTCAGGAGACGGTCTGCAACCCTGGTCCTTGTTTGGTTTAAGGGTTGTGGATTTGCTCCAGAGCGGTCCGTGTAATCTTTGCCACTTCCGGCGATATTTATTACCAGACTCTTGTCCCCTGACCCTTCATCCTAGGGGGTGTCCTAGTCTAGTTAGATAGAGCTGGCAGTTGTCCTATGTATTGGGAGTTGTGACTTGTGGATATGACTGAGGATTGAGTATTATGGAGAGTATGATCTCGGGATATTGACTTGGTGGATCTATGTGGATTCTTGGATTTTGGTGATTTCGAATATTTCGTGGAACGAGAAGAATATCGAGGGTATTATTATATGATTTTTACTCGACTTCCCAAACGCCCAAAACCTGATACCTTTGTGTATTCCGGTAGTTGGGAAACCTGGTTTGATTGCTATGTCTTGGTAGTTGAGGGGCTTATTTTCCAGTGACTTGTGATCATTGACTAGGAGGATTCTTGTGAGCTAGAGGGTCTAGCATTGCTTATAGTGATTAGCTTGGTATTTGGTTATTGACCTTCCTGACATGATATTGATTCCATCGTAGAGGGGTGACTCTTGCTAGATTGATCTGGTGGATGGTCGGACTTGATGATTGGAGCTATAGGCTCCCATATATGTTTGAGATAATATTGTGGTAAAGATTCTGACCTTGTACTTGACCTGATATCTATGCCACGATGTGGGCAGATGACTCCATGTGATTGATAGAATTGACCCCGACTTGACTTGACTACTTATACCCGATCCATGATTCCAGTTTACCCTTGAGGTACTGGCCTTGACCTTGCACTGTTGTGCTCCTTGTCTACTGGCATCTTGAGGTTCTACCTATTTTTATGGTACTGTAGTGCCATCCTGATATCCCAGCCATATTACACGATGACCTTGACCTGTCTTGATTCTTGATAGTGGCCCGTAGAGGTACACTCTTGACTAGCACTCTGGACTTGACAGTAAACCTAGCATGTATACTCTTGATTCTCGATAGTGGCCCGTGGTGGCGCACTCCTGGCTAGTACTCTTGACAGGACATGTTTACTCTTGACCGCTGTTGCGACAGCCAGTCCTGACTTGCTAGGTATGACCTTGTCTTGACACCGTGGTTGATTTTCCTGATTGTGCTTGTACAAACTACCTGTCTCGTCTTGTATCATGTCTAGGACATGGATTCTTGGTTACCACTGTCAGGAATCCATAATGAATCTGACTAGGTTAACAACTAGATTGATCAAGTAGCTCATATAGATCGAGGTATTCCGGCTACAGGCAATCCCGTTATCTGGGCGCTCATGTGGACTTGTAGCCTGCCGTCGAGTTGGGCACATTTCCAACCCACTGTCATGTGGGGCACCCCTCCAGCTAGCTATTAGGGTACATTTGTCTCCCGAGCGATGTACCCACTATATATATTCGTCCTGGATAACCTGGATAGTCTACAGGGCTTGTGGCTATAGGAATACCTCAACTGCATCTTGTTAGTAATTAGGCCTGTGATAACCCTAGTTAGCTAATAATAGCAAGCCGTAGGCATTGTGTGGCCGCTTGTCCTTCTGTGTTGTTTGGCTTGTTGCCTGCTAGCCCGCTGATATTGATTTTCAGCTGGCAATGCAGGTGTTAGTGGATGCTAGGGAGGCTGTGATTGTGTTAGATTCACTATACTTGTGGATTGTTATCGTGCGTTGGTACCGCACGATCCCTTATCCTTATTTACTGTTTTTAGATGTTATTCTTGTCATATTTTATCCTGCTGGTTTTCTTCGCCCGTCCTTGAGCCTTCCTTTCTGGTACTTGCTGCGGTTGGCCTGACCAACCCTGGATTGTTCCCAGATTGTCTGAGACCGACCCGGTGGATCTTCCAGACTTGACTTGGAGGGTGTGCTTCAGTTCCAGACATGCTAGGAACTGTGGGAAGGTATACTTGTCTACATTATTATCCTGTACTGTAGATTCCAGATTTTCATATGAGTATTTCCTGTTTTTCATATGATTATCTCTCTTGATATTGTCTCATTGTGATTTACCTGTGGATATGAGATCGGATTTAGGCCATAGATTGATTGCATGCTAGGATACCCAACCAGACTGGACAACCGTCATCATCGTATAGCGTATTCGTACCTTATACGGTGTAGCTGGCCGTGTACGTCCCCGTATTTCGGAACTGGGGCGTGACATGGTTTTAGTGGTGGCCCATGCAGGTCTCGTTTTGAGATTTTGTTGGGTATCACATGATTATTGATCTCAGTCCACTATTTTTGGTATTCCCACTTGTTACACTTGTCCTTCGCTCCCTTGAACCTGTGAACTGGTCCTCATCTCTACTTGGACCTATATTGCTTGGCCATGTCTTATTCGTGTTATCTACCTCTGATACTTGTTTGATGGATATGATCCTATAGTTGGTCATGTCGATCACCTTATTTGATGAGATGTTATCTCCATCATTTGGGATACATGATTATTTATCTTGGGTTCTGCACTCTCTACCGGTATTTTGTCTTGGTTGATTTCTTGTTATCCCTTTCGTGCGTTGACTTCGTGTTGACTTAGTATCATTATCGCCCTCTTTGAGCGTTGGCTGGATTGCTACAGGATGAAGATTTCATCAGGTCTCTGAGATTGGATATTTTAACATTTGTTGAGTATTCGAGGGATATTCTCGTATCGATTCGGCTTCCTTGATTCCGGACAGTTCCGCACTTATGATTATCTATTTCAGATATTATTTTGATTATAGATATACTTTCTATACATTATATTTTGATGTGGATTCTTGGTTTGGAGTATTTTCCTAGAAAAGCTATCTTGTGGTTATTGTTGAAGATATTTTTGGATATGTGTTACGATTCACCTGGATTTTGGATTTTGATTGTTTTCTAGGACTCTCATTACATTGTTAGAGATTTTGTGATCTTAGTGATTTGGATATTTGGGTTATGGATTTGATTTGTTTTGGATATTTGTCAAGAGTACCGGGTGACCCTAGTATACCTTGACGGCGTGGTAACGAAAGTTGCAGCCGCTCGATTACAGTGTTTTGGTGAATCTTTTGCAGCCATTCCGGATGGCGCGGCAAGGAATGATCATGACACACATTTTTCGGATATTAGGAACTACGGTCATCGGTTCGAGACAGATATCCTGTATTTTATGATTTTATGCGAATTTATTATTTTCTTATGCAGTTGGGATTTTACGTTTTTGGACATTGTTTTCGATATTTTGTACTTGTTTTGATCTATGGGGCTATTTCGTGCATCCGAGATTTTTGATTTTCGAGATTCTTTCGATATTTTGGATTTACCTTGCGAGTTGATTTATTTAGCTAGACCTTGTTCTCCTTGATGTTTTCATATTGAGATTTTGTTCGTTTCTTATTGTATTACTTGATTTCTGTAAGGTGGGTAGAGTTTTCATGGCATATATATATGTACTAGTTGTGAAAACCCTATTTTGATAATTTTGAAATTTCGAGGACGAAATTTTTGTAAGGTGGGTAGAATGTCATCTTCCTATTTTTTCCAAAATACGTAAATGACTGTATTTCTGAATTTGGAGGATTTTAAATTTTTGGGTATTCTTAAAATTTTATTTATTTTTCTGGACTTTGGTTAGCCTTAATTGTTTAGACCTGACATTTGATTATTGTCTCTATTTAATTGTTATTAATATTATTTTATTATTATTATTAGGGGTTAACATGGCTAGCTTATATTAAGTTGTTTTTATTATTATCAATTATCATCATCATTATTATTATTGTTATTATTATTATTATTATTATTATTATTATAATCCTAAATATCTACCCTCCCCCCAAACATAACCCTCTCTCTCCACTCTTTCTCAGCCGCCCCCCCCCCCAATTCTCTCTCTTCACTCTCTCTCTCCCGATCCCTCTTTACTGGACCAGAGCACCCCCTTCACTCTTCTCTCTTCCCCCTCTCTCCTCCCTCAACTCTCTCTCCCCCGCTCATCTCTCTCCCGAGCTCACCCCTCTTCCCCACGCTCCCTCTCGCTCACCTCCCCTCGTCTCCGACCGCCGACCGCCGCCACTGCCTCCACTGCTCCCACCACCGCCAGCCACCGTCTCCACCACCACTTCCGCGACCACCACCACCGCCATCTCCTCCGGCCACCTCCACTTCAGCCAGCACCATCGCCCCCACCATCATCATCGCCGTCGCCGTCTCCTCTGTGGCCTCCGGCCCCCCTCCGCCGACGCTGCCGTCTCCATCTCCTCCGCCTCTCCTTCGTGGTGCAGCGCTACTGCTGCCGCCCCTCTCTTCTGTGCCGGCGGCGAGCCCCCTCGCCTCGCCTTGACTCTCTCTCTTCTCTGAGCACCGTGCCACCGCGGCTGCTGTCCCCTCCGTCGGGAACCGACAGATCCCGGTGAGCTCCTCTGCCCCTCTCTTTCTCTTCGGTTTGCGTGCTGCCTCGTGCGGCGCACCCTCGGGGTGCGAGTCCCTCGTTTTACGTGCATCTCGGGAAGCGAGCCCTCGAGCTCCGTACACGCCTCGAGCAGCGGGACGCTTTGGGCCCCGTGCTGCTCGGGTTATGTGCCGTCTCGATACGCGTACACCTTGGTGTACGTGCTGCCTCGGTTCTCGTGTCGCCTCGATTCACGTGTTGCCTCGGGCAGCGGAACGCTTTGAGCCCCGCGCTGTCTCGGGCACCGTGCTATCTCGGTTTGCACGTTGTCTCGATTACTCGTATCTCGGCCTTTGTGCCTACCTCGTGACCCGTGTCGCCTCGGTTTGCGTGCTCGCTCCGATTTGCGTGCCGCATTGGTCTTGTACTGTTTCGATTCGCGGGCACGTTTCGATTTACGTGTTACGTGATTCGTACACCATCTTGATATTCATGATTTCCTCGATCTACGTGTACGTCTCGATTTACGTACACGTTGTCTTCTGTTCATCTCGATTCTCGTACGCGTCTCGATATACGTGCATGTCTCAGTTTACGTGCCCGTATCGGTCCGCGTGCCTCGGTTTTCGTGCCAGATCCCTGTGCTGCTTGCGGGACCCGTACGGTATAGCCTCGTGCCATTCTTCGTGATTTTATCATTATTTTATTATTTAATTCTAATGATTGTTTATTGTGTGTTCTGAGGATCTCGATTGGCGTGCTAGCTTGGATCGCGACTGCCGAAGACTTGCTTACCTAGCCGAGCCCTCTAGGCAAGTATCCCTTGCTCATCGACGGCTCTTGCCCTCTCTCCTGGATTTTATTTCATTTAATTAATTTGTACTTGTAAATTTTATAACCATGATTAGTGTAGCCTAGTAGTAGAACTGTCATGATGATAACTTAGGATAGCTTGGTCCGATACCGGGGTAGACCGTATCGGGCAACTCGGATGGGTCATCCACACCTCCGAGGACACGAGCACGACTCACATGTATGGATTGTCCCTGTATGCCCCGTGTCCGACTCGCGGTCGGGTAACGGCTCTGGCTAACTTTACTTATGGCGGTGATTGTGCTTGGGTTAGGGATTTATGGACATGTGTTGTGGTGCGCCCTGCGAGGCGGTTATTTTATTATTATGCATGTTGGCTTGGCGCCCAGTACGCATTGTAGTGCTGCTGGAGGCCGAGACATTAGTGGTCTCGGGTTCGATTGATTTCCCAGTACGCCTCGTAGCACTGCTGGAGGCCGGGGCATAGTGTTCTCGGCTATCGATTTGTTCCCAGTACGCATTGTAGTGCTGCTGGTAGCTGAGACCTAGAGTTCTCAGTCTGCGATTCTGCGATTCCGCGGCAGGTTGCGCCGAGTGGATTTTAGCCCCAACTCGCTGGGATCTCCTGTCCAGAATACAGAGGAGACTCTGCCGGATTCTTCCAAAATTCCCGATCGGGGATTTGGTTCGAAGGACTGGGCAGAACCATTCCTTTGGTTTGCTGGACTGGGCTCGTGCCTGTTCACGTTGGTATAGTATACCTGATCCCATTGCTTGCTAGGTAGACTCCAGACTAGATCAGTCGCCTAGCTCCTGATCTGTCTTGTACGTCGGATAGCGTAAGGAGAGCGGTTCCACTCGGGAGACGGTCTGCAACCCTTGTCATTGTTTGGTTTAAGGGTTGTGGATTTGCTCCAGAGCGGTCCGTGTAATCTTTGCCACTTCCGACGATATTTATTACCAGACTCTTGTCCCCTGACCCTTCATCCTAGGGGGTGTCCTAGTCTAGTTAGATAGAGCTGGCAGTTGTCCTATGTATTGGGAGTTGTGACTTGTGGATATGACTGAGGATTGAGTATTATGGAGAGTACGATCTCGGGATATTGACTTGGTGGATCTATGTGGATTCTTGGATTTTGGTGATTTCGAATATTTCATGGAACGAGGAAAATATCGAGGGTATTATTATATGATTTTTACTCGACTTCCCAAACGCCCAAAACCTGATACCTTTGTGTATTCCGGTAGTTGGGGAAACTGGTTTGATTGCTATGTCTTGGTAGTTGAGGGGCTTATTTTCCAGTGACTTGTGATCATTGACTAGGAGGATTCTTGTGAGCTAGAGGGTCTAGTATTGCTTATAGTGATTAGCTTGGTATTTGGTTATTGACCTTCCTGACATGATATTGATTCCATCGTAGAGGGGTGACTCTTGCTAGATTGATCTGGTGGATGGTCCGACTTGATGATTGGAGCTATAGGCTCCCTTATATGTTTGAGATGATATTGTGGTAGAGATTCTGATCTTGTACTTGACCTGATATCCATGCCACGATATGGGCAGATGACTCCATGTGATTGATAGAATTGACCCCGACTTGACTTGACTACTTATACCTGATCCATGATTCCAGTTTACCCTTGAGATACTGGCCTTGACCTTGCACTGTTGTGCTCCTTGTCTACTGGCATCTTGAGATTCTACCTGATTTTATGGTACTGTAGTGCCATCCTGATATCCCAGCCATATTACACGATGACATGGACCTGTCTTGATTCTTGATAGTGGCCCGTAGAGGTGCCCTCTTGACTAGCACTCTGGACTTGACAGTAAACCTGGCATGTATACTTTTGATTCTCGATAGTGGCCCGTGGTGGCGCACTCCTGGCTAGTACTCTTGACAGGACATGTTTACTCTTGACCGCTGTTGCGACAGCCAGTCCTGACTTGCTAGGTATGACCTTGTCTTGACACCGTGGTTGATTTTCCTGATTGTGCTTGTACAAACTACCTGTCTCGTCTTGCATCATGTCTAGGACATGGATTCCTGGTTACCACGGTCAGAAATCCATATTGAATCTGACTAGGTTAACAACTAGATTGATCAAGTAGCTCATATAGATCGAGGTATTCCGGCTACAGGCAATCCCGTTATCTGGGCGCTCATGTGGACTTGTAGCCTGCCGTCGAGTAGGGCACATTTCCAGCCCACTGTCATGTGGGGCACCCCTCCAGCTAGCTATTAGGGTACATTTGTCTCCCGGGCGATGTACCCACTATATATATTCGTCCTGGATAAACTGGATAGTCTGCAGGGCTTGTGGCTATAGGAATACCTCAACTGCATCTTGTTAGTAATTAGGCCTGTGATAACCCTAGTTAGCTAATAATAGCAAGCCGTAGGCATTATGTGGCCGCTTATCCTTTTGTGTTGTTTTGCTTGTTGCCTGCTAGCCCGCTGATATTGATTTCCAGCTGGCAATGCAGGTATTAGTGGATGCTAGGGAGGCTGTGATTGTGTTAGATTCACTATACTTGTGGATTGTTATCGTGCGTTGGTACCGCACGATCCCTTACCCTTATTTATTGTTTTTAGATGTTATTCTTGTCATATTTTATCCTGCTGGTTTTCTTCGCCCGTCCTTGAGCCTTCCTTTCTGGTACTTGCTGCGGTTGGCCTGACCAACCCTGGATTGTCCCCAGATTGTCTGAGACCGACCCGGTGGATCTTCCAGACTTGACTTGGAGGGTATGCTTCTGTTCCAGACATGCTAGGAACTGTGGGAAGGTATACTTGTCTACATTATTATCCTGTACTGTAGATTCCAGATTTTCATATGAGTATTTCCTGTTTTTTATATGATTATCTCTCTTGATATTGTCTCATTGTGATTTACCTGTAGATATGAGATCGGATTTAGGCCATAGATTGATTGCATGCTATGATACCCAACCAGACTGGACAGCCGTCATCACCGTATAGCGTATTCGTACCTTATACGGTGTAGCTGGCCGTGTACGTCCCCGTATTTCGGAACTGGGGCGTGACACAATATAAAAGAGTATTATATATATTTGGAATTATTTTATGAATAATTACTTTTAAATATTCTTGGGTTGGGTTTTATTAATCCGGATGTATTTTATTAATGTAGTATTATGGTTAATATATTTGTGTTAATATAGATTTTAAGAATATTTGATTTGTACTACTATTATTAGTTGTCCTGTTATATTGTTACTAAGAATATTTATTATTTCTGTTAATTTTTGTTACATTACCTTAGTTATATAAATAAATATTTTGGTATGTGATTTATCCATAAAAGAATTTATATTAAGAGTCAAAAATATTTTTAATATAATATATATATGTTTTTTCAAATAAACCTTATATTGTTGAAATATTTCTAAAAAGGCCTTGCTATCTATATAGCAAACATTTCTAAAAATATCTTTTATGATTTTGAACATTCTTTATACATCATTGTCTATATATATATTCTTTAAATAAACGTTCTAAGATAAATGTAAATATATAGTTGTCAAAACTATTAAGTATTTTCAAAAAATAGTATAAATATTTATTTACGCAATTCCTTCGATTATAAATCATTAATCACGACTGTGACTAATCTAATCGTATCTTATTTCTTTGTCGAATCCGAACTTCTGCATATCAACCCTAGCCAAATAAACTGTTCTGGACTCAACGGGATCATCAGCAGCTAAGGACCACAGGCGAGTACAGTTTATTGTCTGTTTTTCGATATTGATCTTCACTATATTTCATTGATTGGCCATTGGTTATGTGATTTTATATTCTATTATAAATTGTTGAGTCGGGAATGAAAAGTACCAAGGACGTGTGATCCGACCGTAGACATTGTTTATTTTCATGTAAGTAGACCTCGTAGACATTTTTATTTTCTGCAAGTAGACCTCGTAGACATTGTTTATTTTTTGCAAGTAGACCTCGTAGACATTGTTTAATTTCTGCAAGTAGACCTCGTAGACATTGTTTATTTTCCATGCATGTAGACCTCGTAGACCTCGCGGTGTAGTGTCCCAGACTGATCACATGTCAAAGGTACTTCTAACAGTTGGGAATGTATTTTAGTTAATTTATTTGCTATTGATTTTTCGTCTTTTCTCGCATCTTTTTGCTGTTTATTTTCAAAACATATAATTGATGTCTAACCTCTGTTGTATAGTCAATTTCATTTATTAAAACTGCATTCAGTGAATTGTACTCGTTCCATTCCTGACTGGAAACCAATATTTTTCAGGTTAGCTGTGGCTTCACTTAACATTGGGAGATACGGGTGTACCTGCAGACGAAAACCTAGAGATTAGCTAGATAGATGTGTTGCATCATTTCAATATTTGTAAGAGTTTATATTTTTCTGCAATATAAACTTGGAAATATTGTAAATTAAATTAATTTTTATGAATGAGCATTATTTGTAATTTTGAGCATTATGGCTATACAGCGTTCTACCGCCGACACTGTGACGTAGGCTGGCTTGGACACGCATTCGTATCCCGGAAAGCGGGTGCATGTAATGACCCGCTCCGCCCTAGCGGAACGCCGATTCAAACGGCAAGTGTAACGACTCAAACGAGCCGTCGACTCGAAGAGTTGCATCGACCCGATGAAGTATCGATGCGAATCGATGCAAGACTTACAATGGCCCGTCAAAGATGAATCCAGACTTAGATTATCAAAGGCGCGCTCGAAGTATCGCTCGGCCGATGCGAACATCGCTAAGGTGGGTGGCTCCGATGAACCCGTCTTTGCTTAGCCTAGACACATAGCAATACAGACACTATCACGAGAATCGCTAGGCGATAACCCCGCGCATGCTAATAAGTGACTCAAAGCACCTAGCTAAGGGAATAATCCTATCTTGTATGCTTGTTTAGAACATGGAAAAGAACTCGGCAATATAGAAACTCTCACACCGCGCTCCACGCTCGTGCTAAGGCACAAGCTTACGTTCAAGTCCCTTATGCGTTCAAACAATGAAACAATGAATGGTTTACAACAATGAAATGGGAAGACTATCAACATAGTCGTTCCGAGTAGAGTTTAGCAACATTGAAAGACTATGGGACCGATGGGTCGCCAAGGCGGCTCCCGCACTGGGAGTTACGTAATGCTTGAATGAATGAATCAAAGAATGAATGAATGAATGAATACGTGAATGAATCAATGAACGAACGAACAAGTGAAAGAAAGAAAGAAAAGGAAGAATGAATAAAAGATAAGAGAGAAAGGAATGGTTAGCGACAGGTATGACGGGCACGTGCAACGAGGCTCGCTACCCGCGCTGCACGGACGCCAACCTGGTCGATAACGCATTGTGGCTAAGGGTTAGCCTATGACAATAAAATACGAAATGGTCGTGGACGGACCCGTGCACGGGTGATACGGATTCTGCGGCATGATCAAAGGAAGGATCGTGGCCGGCCTAGGCGGAATCAAGTCAAGGCTTACGGGCTGCCTGGGTGCGGACTTGGCCACCTGGGGGACGTAAGTGCAGAAGTATTTCAAGAGACTAACGGGGTGTGTGCAAGTCCTCACCCTACGCTAGTTGAGAAATACCACGGTGGGATGTGTCCAAAATGGCTTGTGATGCCAGCGACCGGTGCATATAGATTTAAGAGGGCTTTGCTAGTGGCAATCCACGTGCAAGTCCTTGCATTGAAATCAAAGTAGTCTAAGTTAACTGTACAAAGCACCTTCTGAATAGGCTTGAATATCACACACAAAATGATCAAGAGTACTTCGAGCAAACGAGTTAGAAAACGTGCCTACGACGTGCTAGAACCCGAGGCAAGCACACGCACTTGACATTGAATGCTTACATGAACTACGTTAAGTTATTTCATATGAATTGTTGACTAACTTGGTTTACGTTGAACAGGGAAGGCCGGACGGTAAGTATGGGTAAGTCGTACATGTATTTCCATGCGACACTTGTATTCGGCAACACGAGATAGGCTATGAAATATGCCATGTAAATGATCTTAAGGCAAGATTAGAAAGACAATGAATGATAGATGGTGCACAAAATTAAATAGAACGTGTTTGGTAATGATAGCATTGTGGGCGAGCTAGCCTCCCCACCAGTGCATAACAATGTACTGATGTCAACCCCTTGACCATATTTTTTTAATTTATTTATTTATTTATCCAGTTTATACCACTCACATTTTTGTCTAGTTACATATTTTTATGTTATTATTTTGTTAAAGTTTCAATAAAGGACCCAAAGGAAAATAAAAGAATTTCTGGGACCTAAATGATTAAGTTGAGATTCAAATCTCAACTGACGTTTAAACACTCATCTCAAATCGAGTTTGAGTTCTTAAACTCTCAGATGATTTCAATTTAGAATTTAAATATATTGGCAGCCGACCCTTTTTGTTCAAATCCAACTCCATCTTGATCTCGATCTCTCCAAATCCCTGAAGGATTCGTATCTATCCAAAGGCTTGGATATAAATAGGTAAGATGCTGCCGACCCTTGCCTCTCCATCACAAACCTAACTTTCAGTTTCTTCCTTCATCAAGGAACTAGGAATTCTTCCTTCGTGACAGCTACAACTGACGTATCGATCTCAAACGGAGGAGTTATGCTAGTGAATGTTCCACAAGCAGGTAATTTGTTCGAATCCTAGTTTTCTATTTTTGGGTTAGAGAGAATTAGGCCAATTCCTAATCTAAGAGAAGAATTCCTCTAGGCAGGATTAGGATGCTGATTTAACAGGTAATCGAGGTAGGATCTGTTACGTTTATACATATAGTTTGATGGCTATTGGGTGTTCGTAATAATGTCTATTGAGTTTGGCTAGTAATGCATATGCCATCATCTAGGAAATCCTGTATCATAGCAAGCAGGGGATCTCATGGGTGAGACCATTAACCTCTGATAACTGAAACATGTGACCACTAGGAAAACATACTAGAGTATTATGTGTAGGTGAGGTATAGTCCCTTTCTGAATGTGCTTTATGGCAGGGGGAAGTATCGAATACAGGATGGTTCAACGGCAGTCTAAAACTGCAAGGGGTTGCAATCTTGAGATGTCGTGGACAACAGATGGATAGACCCGAGTGTGTGTTTTATGTGTTAGGATTATGCGTGAACCTCTGTGATCAGTGTGCAAGGGTGCACAAGTGGAAGCGTTTTCAGTGAGGATGATGTGCATAGGCTTTCTGAATCTGGGACCAAGTATCCTTGTAGGCAAACCTTCCCCTATGATTTGAGTATCAGAGTATCTGTATCTCGTGTACATTCAGTACCTTTGTTTCATTTGGTAAAACTGTGCTGATGATGAGGAATGGGTTTATGATAAGAAGATAGGCGGGTAGGGAATTGGCTAGGATGGTATTGGATAGCTGGCAGGCCTTGTTAACGGACATGATTGACAGATTGAGTTTGTCCTTGAAGGTAAGGAAAGAAAAGATGACATTAGTAAACTCAGTTTAAAGGATTTGGACTGTTATGACATTTTAACTTGAAAATTGCTTTTAATTGGAATCGTTGGCAAATTGAAGATGATATGCTTAGGTTTGGCTGCATCAGGCCTCTAAATTAGTCAATGATAATGAAAGAGAACAAAAGTTTGAAGGGAGAAATATTCATTTGTCATGCTAACTACAGCTTTAGGATTTCTGAAATATCGTATTTCAAGGAGGTATCGCCATTCCTGAAAAGGAAGAAGGTTCTCTGAATCAGTTTGGCTTACAACCTATTGCTCATAAGTCAACATTGACAACCTCTTTAAGTGTTTATGGGAATTAAATTTTATTGGATTAGAGTTGCTTACTTGCAATCTTGTATAAAGGAACTCCGGAATTATAGATCTTTGTCTAGAGATTTGAATACTCTGTGGAACTGATGAAGTACACTTGCCTCTTGATAGATGTATAGGACAGAGGCATGCATTGTAGGGTCAAATCAAGGTATCTTTCCTTGCTACTATGAGAATACTGATAGGGGATAGAACTGGAACCCACATCTTCTCAAAACCAGAACTTTAATTTGGTCCTTAGAACAACCCAACACTATATTTGGTTGCTGCTATTGTTGTTCCCATTTACCTTTCGTTTTAAACTACATGACTAGAAGTAGGTAGTAGATACAAATGGTTCTTGTGTACCAAAAACTCGAGAATAGGCAGATTGTGCCTGTTGGTAAACAAATGATGGAATTCGAACCAATAAGCAGATGTCCCTACACTAGAGGGCTGTTTGTTTGCCCTGCATTCATGCCCTTATTGACTGTAATCTCAGGTTGAACCAGGAAGGCAGAGGACTGCTGTTATCAGTATAGGAACAATTCACTTGGTTAGTATGGAGACACCTTTCCATTCATAATTGTATCACTTCCTTGTCACATGTTCGGTGACCATCAATCATCCTGAACATATCTATAGGCATGTCACTAGACTGGTTTCACAGGATTGATTGCACAAGGCACAGGTCCTTGAGCACTGAGTAGAGGAGCTATTTTGTTAAGGTTACAAGCAATATTACACCCATAGCTCTTTTGTATGCAAAGTTGATTTCCTACATTAATTTCCTTATCGAGATGGGACCTCTCCTATGGGATTCAACTGACTAAGACAAGGGGTACCAACAGTGATGGAAATTCGAGAAGGATTGGTTCAGGATCTGATTCATGTTTGTATTTTAGGCACATTATGTTTAAGAAAATAAGTTCTGATAAAGCCAGCAGGATATAGGACTGTCCACTGTATCCAGCTAGTACAGGGATAATAAATGGCCTATGACAGGGAGGACTGAAGCCTATTCAAAATGTTACAAATCCTGTAGCCTTTGGGCACTAACAGAGGAGACCCTCCCTGGTATTCAGGTACCAGTCCTGTGTAACTACAGATATATCAATGGATTAATAAACAACCATGTGGGTTGGGCTTAAACCATTTTGTTGAATAGGTTTTGTTAAGCCTGCTATTATAGCATTAATAAGATGAGCTTCATATAGGACCTATAGGCCATAAAGGTTTTGTTGAACTATAGCAGACTTGAGTAGCCTAGTAAAAAGAATTAATAAAAGAGTAAAAGTGATTGTTAGAATAGGATAGCTGGATAAGTATTCTACTAGTGGGTAGAAGGATGTGGATGTTGTGGTAAGAACCAAGAGTTTAATAACATAAAAGATAGATTGATAGTGTTCTCAAACTCATTTATTAACTCATTATATGCTTCAAATAGGTTTTTTGGATTTTGACTCAGCAAATTGAACCGTGCCAGCAGCTCAGGACCTAAGGCAAGTATACCTTGCCTTCCTCTACAGTTTTACTTACATGCAGTTCCTTTCATTTTACTGCCTTGGATCATTTATGGACATGTACTTTTCGTGTTAGTTTTTATGGAGTTGTCTTTATTGTTTATAGCAGTGTTCATTGTTTGGCCTTGTGTCTCATGCTTGGAGTTCCTCGTCAGTACCTTGCTTGAGTCGTGTCATAGAACGAGTGCGTATAGTGAACTGCCATAGCCTTGATTATCGTTGTACACAACCAGAGAGTCCACACTCGGGACGAGGGTTGTTTGGTGCACCAGAGAGTCCACACACGGGACGAGGGTGTTTGTCGTGATCATTGGCAACCAGAGAGTCCACACTCGGGACGAGGGTTGACCAATTACACCAGAGAGTCCACGCACGGGACGAGGGTGTCTTGCCGTGAGCTAGCCAGAGAGTCCACACTCGGGACGAGGGTTAGTGCTTAGTTCAAACCAGAGAGTCCACACTCGGGACGAGGGTTTGATTCTTCCTTTGATCTCGTATTTATCGTTCATCCGGCAGTTCATGTATGCGTAGTTGTTCTAGTGTTCGTGTTTCGTGTTAGTGTTCGTGGTCATTGGTCTTGTTCTTGTTCTTTCTTGTTTATTTCTTGAGCATGATAAAACTGCTAGATAGGCATGTATATTATGTATCTTGCTATGTCCTCTGAGGACCTGATGATCTCTTCAGGTTAGCCGAGCTTGAGACAGGACAGACGAGTGGATTTGAGTAGCATCAGATCGCAGTACTTGTATTTGAGGTCGTCTTGATTAGCAGTTTGTACTCAGTCATTTATTTCTTGTATTCCTCTATTTTTCCGTCTATTGGTAGTAGATTTGTGTCCACCGGACGTGACATTGATTTTGGATACTTTTCAGTTTATTGCTTAGTTTCATGGATATTCCCTGATCTTGTTTGTGTCTTGATTATTTTGTGGATGAGATATAGATTTCCTCGTGATTAGAGATTCAGTGACTTGTGAGAATAGACAGCGTTCTACTGCCGACACTGCGGCGTAGGATGGACTTGGACACGCTTCGTATCCGAAAAGCGGGTGCGGGTCGTGACAACTGATAACCCCACAGTCTGCTTGCAGGATGCAGGAGACGCCGGCGGGTGCGGAGCTTCCATCGAACGTGCTAAGGCGCGGAGCTATCTCTGGAGTCTTGGAGCGTTGCAAGGAGCTGAAGCACCCTATACAGGACATAATGTATCGGAACATCGCCATGAATCATTCCATCTTGTAAGCCACTTGGCACGCCTTTTAGGTTTCAGAGAGAGAGAGAGAGCTTGAGCGACTTGTAAACTCGGCCTAGCGCCGCTTGTAAACTTCTTGAATATCAATAAAGAGTTTGAATTCGCTTCAATTTGTGTTCATTTACTTTCCGCTGCAAATGGGGACACTCTGTGTGACTCTGTGGCCTAGATTCAAATCGGCCGTTTCTGCACTTGGCCTTGCATGGGCGCAACCTAGGCCCGTGCGACATCACACCTTAGCGAGGACGATCGCTCCTACGGGAGCGGGGCGTGAAAGATTTGTATCAGAGCACGACTTTACGTCCTTGGACTTCATTTCGATTTTCTCAGTTTTGAAAGCTCGTTGAAACAAAAAAAGTGTACGCTCTCTCTCGTTGTGCCTTGGGATGTTCCATACAATAAGTCTAATATTTTCAAAAGCTCGTACAAGTACTCGGTTGAAGGGATCGATAGGCGAAGGCCTTTGTGCCACCACGACGGACTTGAGTTGGAAGGAACTGATGCTAAGAGTTAGCCAACGCAGTGCGTGCCTGAATGAGCTTACGCTGATAGCAAACGAGTACACGAGACCAAAGTATAGTTCGAACGGGATGGTTATGCATGCAGCCTTTTGGCTAAGTTGTGCCGTGTGTCGCGCACCTCGACTTCTGGTGAAATCGAGTTGCGAGCGATATCAAGTATCGCTCGGTCGGAAACGGAGATACACTTAGTGTGTATATCGATAGGAACGCTATCAAACAAACGCTTAGGCGTGCACGGAAGATTTATTGGATTTTGAGGATTAGTGCGAACGACTTAGGACGTCGAGGCGACGTGATGCGATTACGCTAGAGATTCGTCGAACGAATCTGAAGGATGTCTTAGCGCGTGATGCAAATGTGATTGTGGATTAAATAGGATGGCTTGAACCCGAGTGGTGTATGTGATAAGTTCGGAGAAGAATAAGAATGAGTATCGACGACTAGATCGTATGGCTCGAATCCGATTGGTGTATGGATGTTCTTGGAAAATCATTCGAGCAAAAATTGAGAATTACGAAACACAACGAGTACGTCGGCGAGGCGATGCGATCGCACAAAGCCTTAGAACGCGTCACGCTTAGTTGGTCGTGACTTCGAATGTCCCGAACGAGATGTCGTTCGAACAACTTGTCAATGGACAACGCAAGTTAGAAAATGATTCGGAACGATGAATGAAAATGAATGGTCTTTATCGAGGAAACTTAGAGGATCACGCGCACGATTTTGGATTGATTCAAATAAATTGTGACTTGAGTTTGGACAACGATCTTGAAACTAGCTTGAGGAATAGCGATCAAACTTGATCTTGAATATCGAGAAAATTGTGTAATATCCAACTTGGACAACAACATCAACGCACGACTCGAAATCGGTTGCAAAGGAAGATCGTCAGGTTACGCATATCGTCGATGGTATTGAGGCGTATCAAAGATCGATATACGATAACTCGGAGGTACTCTGACTCGGCGAATGACGATCGTGCAAATGTTATTGTCCCGTTGGATGCTAAACTTGGGATGTTAAAGATGTGTCGAGGGAAAGATAGATTTGGCTCGAGGATTTTCTAGTCGAACGCATGACGGTCAGACTATCGAATTGATTTGGCTTGGATGAAAATATGAATGCTTGGATTTGCTTCGTTGACAACCACAACGTTGACGTTCTTGTCTTATGCGAGCGCAACTCCAGTCTCGCATATGCGTCGCACCGAATTATGACGATCACTCCACATGAGCGCTGATATGGTGATTCATACAGTGGGAGTGATTGAACTTGGATGGCGTGGCAATCTGATTGCTTCGACTTGTGGTTTGACGCGAAGGTGGACTCGAGCATAAATTTGTGTGCTTGAAGAATTAAACTTGAGGATCGAGTAGGTCCAATCCGCGTATCGAGAATGGGTTAGTCTAAAACTCAAACAAGAGTTATGCCCCGATGAGAATGATTATTCCACGGGAGCGTTGCATGGTGATTCATGAACCGCCGTGGATAATCGGACTCGCGTGAGATTGGGGCGCAATGTATTGTCGAGCTGGATGACATCGTGATCGAATACATGAATTGGTTAGAACTGGTGATTGAACGAAATTGAATATGTGCAACGTAAGTCTTGATGCAAATTAGGTGATCATGCTCGATGTTTAGAAATTTGAGTGAAACGAACTGTAGAAGCATGGAATTTCACAACCAGAAAGCCCATGCGCTAGACACTACATGCGCCAGGACTCGCACAGAACACTTCACAGCAAAGTCAATAACCATGGACATTTGAAGAAGGACTTTTTATTTATATATAAAAGTCTATTATATGTCTAGAAAAGGTTGTACAAAGGAGGAAAGATCCTAAGTCTACAGCCAGCGGCCACCATGCGCCTCCAGTTAGGCGCAGCAGTCATCATGCGCTGCCAGTCACCATGCGCTGTCAGTCAGGCGCAGCAGACATCATGCGCCTCCAACCAGGCGCATCCCACCATATCTTCAGCAGCTCAGTCATGTACATCCAGCTCAGCTATGTGCATTCCTTCAGCCAAATTCTTCCAGCCAGGCTCACCTGGCCGAGCAGAGCCCAGTTATGTGCCGCTTTTCCAGCCAGGCTCACCTGATAAGTGCTTCGCCAAGCAAAGCATTTAACCCTCTGGCTGGAACCAAGGAAGAGAAGAGCACCGCAAATGCTGTGGCCAGGGGAGGCTTCGAAAGAGCCTCCAAAGCCGAAGGAAGACCGTGATCGAAACCGCGGCTAAAGGAGCAGCTTTCAACACGATCAAAGTGGGGAAACCCCACTTTGAAGGAAGAGAGAGCCTAGCACCGCCATTCCGATTTACGGCTCTTCCGGAATAACGGAGACAAGGCCCGAGCATCCCTATCTTTGGATGCAACAGGCACCTTCCGCCTGCCTCGGAAGCCCTCGACTCCGTCTTTTGGATGTAACAGTCACCTTCAAGAGCATCGAAGACAACACAGCGTCTCATCTTCACCCTCGGGAGCACTTCGTCAACAGAATGCACCCGCATGTTCAAGTTCATGTTGGAAGAACGTGAGGGAATGAGAAGCAAATCTTCTCTCCATGCCACTATTTATAGGCCGGGCAGATCAAACCCACGCGCCAAGTGGATGGCCCTCCGAATTCCGTGCAATGAATTTACATTAAATGGATGAACCGGACGCCTCGAATTCAGCCAAACGGCTATTTATGGCACTCGAAGAGCGAGACAGCCGCATCATTAAAAGACATGTCCGATGCGCCAGCCAGACAGCACATCACACGGACGTGCCCTTCGGCATCAGGCGCATCACACAGACGCGCCCTACAGTACTCGGCGCATTACAGAGGGTGCGCCCTCACACATCTCCATACCGAGTGGAACGCCAACCGACGCGCCCACTCAGCTGTCCATCGAACGTCACCAACATTAAATGCTGAACTGACAGAGTTGGCAGCACGCCTCCCAAAGTTTGAACAGTTGACAGCTTTATTCAGAAACAAAGCGTCGGCAACGTCAGCATCATCATGACTTTATTTCCACGGCTACTGCCACGTGGCCACTCCACCATCAGCATGCGCCTCTACGGCCATGCGTCCAAATCAGCATGCGCCTCAAAAGCCATGCGCCTCAGACTGCTCTCTGATCCCGAAAGACAGAAAGAAAGTCGCCTGCATGCGCCTCAAAAGCCATGCGCCCCAAATGGTTTGTAACTCCTAAAGGTTATGAGCCGCAGCCTCCTCCTGCGCCCAATCCAAGGCGCAGCTCACCAGATCACTTCTCTCCACCAAATTCGAGATCTTCGAACCATGAGTCGACGACACGTGTCTTTTGACTCAACTCATCCAAGATTTCAGCAACGGAAAGATCTTCTCTCTGCTACGTACCGGCTCACAACAACAGTATGAAGAGTTCTCCCCCTCGATCAGGGTGCAGCATCCGTGCGCCTCCATCAGCAACCTCCACGTGGCGTCCCCACACCGGCGCATCCTGCATGCGCGCATGAGCAGCCAGCCTGCAAAACTATAAATAGAAGGATCATCTCCTTCACACACACACGGAGACTCAGAACACACAAGACTCAAAAAGAATCCACAACAGAGAATCACCGAGAGGCAGTTCTAGACACTCAACGTCTTCCTCCTCTCAGCAAGCTCCAGCACCCAGAGCAATCAACACCTTCAGAGAACCGATAACCGTCGTCAGCCGGTCAACGGAGTCAACGCATTACCACTCGCTCCATTGGCACTAAGGGCCCAGCTTAAACAAAAGTGTACTCCTAGGACTACATCTAAGTCCTATATTGTATCACTGTTCTGTTTGTATTAAGATTTCAATCAAAACAATTTTAATGGCAAACAAGCTGGCGACTCTGCTGGGGACTCCTTTCTCCTCTACCGAGAAGGTTGTGTCACAGGCCGACGACGTGAAAGTGGGCTCCTCCCACAAGACGCTGGTAGTGCGCCTCAATCAACAGGCGTACGAGGAGTTCATTTCTGAAGGAAGTGCGAGTCCTTCGAAGCGGCTGTCGAAGCCGAAGAAGACCCGCGCAGTCTGGGTGCGCAAAGTCGACGCCTCGGGCACCACCGTTGAAGGGGATGCGCTCGTCCAGCCTTCCCTTCCTGCTGACGTCCTCAGCAGTCAAGGTGCGCCCGCTGATGCAGCGCATCTCTCGGGGAAGCGTGCGGCTGACCACGTTCCCCAGCCATCTTCCTCTCAGGCGAGGAAGATACGTCGACGGAGCAGGGGCGCAGCCAATGCCCCGCGCATCACTTCTGATGCGCCACAAAGAGCCTCTGTCTTTGACAGACTCACTCGCTGTAATGGCAAGAAGAATTTGGATGCTGAGTACTATGCGCCCCAGCGGGCTGGTACGAAGAAATCCAAGACGGCACGGGCCATGCGCCACAAACGTGCTATGCCAGCAGCCGGCCAGAGGCACGCGCTTACAATCACGCGCGCTGCCGATGGCAAGCTGTACAAGGTTGACTCAAGTGCTTCTGCACCGACAACGAGTCGACCTTCAAAGTCCTCATCTCGCTTGGGCGCATTCACTGCGTGCACAACCAAGCCGAGAGAGGCAAATTCAGTGGTCTTGAACTCCCGCGCCTCCTCTGGTTGTGCGTTTGAGGTCCGTTCAAGTCACTTCAAATGCTGTGGTTCCCCCACTACTGATCGTGATGCCTGCTTGGTATTAGATCAGGGGGCGCAGCACTCACCCGACCACCCCGGCGCTTGGCCCTGCCATACGCCTGAGAGGGGTGTGAGGGTAGCACTCTCCTCCAACGACCTGCGCAACGTGATCACTCACAAGCGCCGGTCAGGAGAGTTGACCAACAAGCACGATGCGCCTCTCACGGGGCACACTTGTGCAGTGGTCACCATCAACTGCTGTTGCAAGACGGCAGTACCGCCAAAGCAGTCGGTCTTCCAACGGCTACAATCATCGACACCCCTCCGACATCGCTTTGGGACGAAGGTGTCAGCAGAAGAGGAGCTAAAGGTTGCTTCATGCAACGTGATCTCCAACTCCTCATCTGTCCGAAAGACGACTGCCAATTCCTCGTCTTCATCCAAAAGCCAGTCGAGGAAAACCAAGGCAGCTGTCTCGACCTCTGGAGTGTTCGAAGGCACTCGGTCGAGGAAGAAGTTCTTGGAGGAAGCTGGGGGTAGCCAGACCCTTGTCGAGCCTCCTTCCGAAGACGAAGATGTCCAAAGCACAGCTGCGGCGGATCTTCATCAAGGCGAAGATGGCCTCCCTGAAGCCCCTCAAAATGACGATGTCCTCCAGGACACCACCGGGGGTAGTGCTGGAAACGAAGAGGCCCTTCAAGACAGAGCTGAGGGCAGTCAGGCCCTTGCAGATGCGCCTGTCGAAGACGAACTCCAGAATGTGGCTGGGAGTGGCCAAACACCAGGAGAAGTGACTCCCCCACATGAGAGCGAGGCTGAGAGCGAAGCCTCAACTAATCCATCCACTTCCGGCCGTGTCATGACAGTATACATGACCGGGGGTGATCTTGAGACTGATGCGCCGCCACAGGACATTGTCCAGCGCATAGACTCGCTAGAGGGAGGACTCAAAACCCTCTCTGCCTCAATGCAAGCACTGACTCAAGCAGTGTTTGAGATGCGGTCGGCCTTGATCAGGACACCTTCAAATGGTCCCGACCCAGGAGCCAATGGAGAGTCGAGTGTGCCCCTCCAACGGACACCCTCAGACACAGAAGCACCCCGGACGTCGGAGCCCTCAAACGCTCCACTCCAGGTGGTACCTCCTTCCCCGACTCCTAGCTCCACGGAGGACGTGGTCGAAATGATCAAAGATCTGCGGGAGCGCTTCGAGTCCAAGAACAGGCAGGAGGAGCGCCGGAGGATGGGCATTCCCCAGCCTTATCCCCTTGAGTGGAACAAGGTGGTTTATCCCCCAAAGTATAAACCACAAACACTCACGCCGTATGACGGGAAGGACTCTCCACGACGGTACCTGACGTACTTCCAGTCGCAGACAGGGCATCTTCCGAAGGAGGACGCGCTCCTCACCAGCATCTTTGTTGGGGCCCTGAAAGGGGTGGCGTATGACTGGTACTGCAGCCTCCCCGATAATTCTATATCGTCCTTCGACGACCTGACACGCCTCTTCTTCGACCGCTTCTACGACGGTGGGAAGGACATGACGATGGCGTCTCTCATTGAGATACGCCAGAAGGACAAGGAAACGGTTCGGGCATTCATCGAACGCTTCCGTCAGGCCTGCTTCAGGCTACCTCCAGGCATGCCAGAGCATGCGCTTCTCTCCGCTTGCAGTATGAACATGCTGCCTGCAGTAAAGCTCTGGCTTAACTCTACTCCCCCTCCCGACTGGAGCTCCCTAATCATCGAAGCTGAAGCTGCAGAGAAGAAGGCGGCCAATGTACGTCTTCTGGGTGTTAGCTTCCCCGCCTTTGACGATAAGGGGAAAAAGTCCGCAATCAACAACTCCGGACGAGAAACAAAGGGGAAACAGGCATTGACTGTTAATGCCTCGAAGGGCGCATCTGCACCTACTCAAAAGCCTCCACTGGCACCGAGACCCAAGGAGGTTTATTCATTCAATGATGACGACACCCTGCAACTCTTTGAGATACTGAAGCAGGGTGACAAGATCAAGCTTCCGGACCCGAAGCGGCCCGATGAAGTCGGGAAAGTGGACAACCCGAGGTACTGTCACTACCATCGGTTTGTCGGACACCCGACTAAGGACTGCTACGTCTTCAAAAATTACATCCAGCGCATGATCAATGTGGATGTAATCTCCGTCGACTATGAAGAGAAGACGGTGTCAGCTAATGTGGTGTCACTTCAGTTCGGCACCTTGCCGCCGACTACCACACAAGATGGCGTCGTCCCCATCCCTAAGGCGACAATGGAGGTGGTGAACTTGCCACCCACCCGTGACAATGTGAGTGGACTTGTCCCACTCACCACATCTCGAGGAGAGGTCCTCTGGGTTCACCCCGACCTCGTCTCCGAGGTAACTCAACCGGAGGTACGCCCTACCTCCAAAGCAAAAGGCAGGAAGATCAAGTCTTGCCGCACGGTCTCTTCTTCAACGGAAGAGGCGCTTCCTGTGCAGACGCGTGCACAACAGAACTCCCAGCCCGGTGAAGCTGCCGCCGAAGTGGTGCCTCCTAGCACCATCCCTGAGGAGGGTCCATCCAAGCCCTCAGCAGCCAATAAATAAAAGCAAGTGGAGGCCCGTTTCGACAGACCTCTGCGGAAAGAAAATGCTTCGGGGCTAGCCAAGCCCCACAATTTTGACATTCTGGCACAACTGGCCAGTACTCCTGCGGAAAGAAAATGCTTCGGGGCTAGCCAAGTCACATCGGCAGCCTCAAAACTGAGGTGACTTGTTATGTGGTGGATGCCGAAGTCAACTACAACATCTTACTCGGACGACCATGGTTACATGAGTACATGGTGGTGCCCTCCACGCTCCACCAATGCATGAAATATGTATCCACCAATGGCGTCATCCGGACGGAGTTTGCAGATATCGATCCCTTCAAAGGGATTGAGGCCTACTTCACCGATTCCGACTTGTACAAGCCACTTGACGAGGAGAAAGCCAACGACGCCGATGATGAAGCAGAGACGGCAACAGAGCCGGACTTGAAGCCCGAAATGACTCCCGACGCCCCTTTGAAAATCCGATTGAAGGGCAAGCCTCCCCAGAAGGCGCCTCCAATGAGCATCAAGCTATCAGGGAAAGCACCGACTCACGAAGCTCCCCTGAAGATACGCCTCAAGGGAAAGCCACCTCAAACAGTGGCTCCCCAGGTGGTAAAATTACAAGGAAAGGCGCCACTCATCGGAGGCGCAACCGAGGCACCTCTCAAGGTGCGTCTTAAAGGCAAGCCGTCGCAGTCATCCAAGATGCCGGAGAGGGCTCACATAACCCTCTCAGACCCCAAAGTCAGAGCGATGGAGGACTCTCCTGATCCGGCCCCAGTGCTTACAGATGAGGAGCTTGGCGAATATATCTCTGCTGATGTAGACGCACCCTCCTTCGATAATGTAATCCCACGGGATAAAATCTCGTACTTTATCAATAATAGAGTGTCTTTCAATTATTCTTGTCTTCCACATTGGAATGCCATGTATACATTAGACAACGCTCTACGGTCGTTGCAAACACAAGTAACGACCGTCTACCATAATCAAATAGTCCCGTCTCAAGGAGTCTTCATAGTCCCTCCACGGAGCCGAGACCAAGGCACCATCATCTCGGGCAAAATCGAGCGTCGTCGGGACCTCCCGTCAATCGAGCCCAAACCTGATACCGGCAGAGTACAAGTCTATCGGTACACAGATGCGGCTAAGCACATCATCCAAAAGATGGGCTACGACCTGAAAAGCAACAAAGGCTTAAACTACGGCAAGGGTCGGCATCTCCCTGTCCGGCTTTCGATGCCCAATGGAAAGCCACAGGATTACTATAATCGGACTCGACGGGGGTTAGGCTATGTCACGCCGCCATCAACTCCAGAGAGTTCAGACGCAGAAGACATAGAACATTCCCACTCGTCTGAAGCATCGACGTGGGATTCCGATACCAGTATCGGATCAGTCTTCAGGAAAGTGCTGTCAGCTAACATGACATCGGCGCAACCTCAGAAAGATGAAGGCGAAGACCAACCGCCGGAACCCTTCGAAGAGGAACCCTGGGCTCAACGCCTAGGAGAACAATGGGAGTCTCATTTTGAGTTACGAGAACCTCCCATCGAAGACGAAGTCGAGCAGATCGACCTCGGGGATGGGTCTTCTTCTAAACCCATCTTCATCAGCAAAAGCTTGGAAGGAGAAGACCGAGAATCTTTAGTCCAACTGGCTAAAGAGTATATTGACGTCTTCGCCTGGAGCTACGAAGACATGCCGGGTCTCGATCCACAGATCGCGATGCATAGGTTGAACATCTTACCAGATGCCAAACCTATCAAACAACAACAGCGACGCTTCCGCCCGGACATCATGAATGCCATCGATCAGGAGGTAGACAAGCTCTTGACCAGTGGCTTCATCCGTAAGGAACAACACCCGGACTGGGTAGCCAACGTCGTCCCTGTCACCAAGAAGAACGGGAAGATACGAGTCTGTATCGACTTCAGGAATCTCAACTCTGCTTGCCCGAAGGATGAATTCTTGCTCCCAATCACCGATGTAATGATCGACAACACATGTGGCTTTGAACGCATGTCCTTCATGGACGGGTATTCAGGCTACAATCAAATCAAGATGTTCCCCGATGACGCAAAACACACGTCATTCAGGACTCCGAAAGGTGTTTTCTGCTACACAGTAATGCCCTTCGGCTTGAAGAATGCCGGTGCAACATACCAACGAGCGATGAGTACCATCTTCTGTCAACATCTTCGCAAGACAGTTGAGTGCTATGTTGACGATATCGCAGTTAAGAGCCGCCTCAAAAGAGATCACCTACAGGACCTGAGGACGGTCTTTGATCTCATGCGGGCACATCAACTCAAAATGAACCCCGCTAAATCCTTCCTGGGGGTTTCTAGCGGCAAATTCTTGGGCTTTGTCATCACGGCAAAAGGCATTCATGTCGACCCCGAGAAGACTAAAGCCATCCTCAACATGGACCCTCCGAAGAACCTTCGAGAACTTCGGGGCTTACAGAGACGTCTGGCATACATCCGGAGGTTCATAGCAAACCTCTCCGGTAAATGTCAACCCTTTACTCAGCTCATGAAGAAGGGAGTCTCTTACGTCTGGACAGAGGAGTGCCAAAAGGCTTTCGATGACATCAAGGCTTACTTGACAAGCCCGCCAGTCCTAGTGGCACCTGTCGTCGGCAAACCATTCCTCCTCTACGTCCGTGCCATGGATCATTCCCTCGGCGCTTTACTGGCTCAAAACAGCGATGCAGGCTACGAGCAAGCAATCTACTACCTCAGTCGAACACTCATCGGGGCCGAACACCGGTACAACCCCATTGAAAAGGAGTGCTTAACTTTGGTGTTTGCCATGCAGAAGACTCGTCATTACGTCTCGGGCCAGACAATTCACGTCATCTCCCGAGTCAATCCACTCAGAGTTCTCATGACGAAGCCAGGGTCATTAAACTTCCGGCTGGCTACATGGGCGATCCTACTAACGCCATACAACATGGTGTTTGTCCCGCAGAAGGCGGTCAAGGGTCAGGCTCTGGCTGACTTTTTAGCTGCACACCCCATCCCAGAATCTTCAAAACTCTATGAAGACATCCCGGATGAAGTCCAAGAATCAAACGTCACTGAAGGAGGCCCCGTTTGGCGGATGTTCTTCGATGGCGCTTCAAGAACGGGCCCCAATGGCCAAATCATCGCAGGAGTGGGGGTAGTCTTGGTCTCCCCCGATCAGCTGGTCATCCAGCGCGCATACTCTCTTTCGAAGCCGTGCTCCAACAATGTTGCTGAGTACAACGCACTCATCATGGGACTCCAGCTAGCACAACAGCTGGGGGTGGATCATCTGGAAGCCTACGGCGACTCGAAACTCGTCGTAAACCAAATTCGGGGGCAATACGAGGTTCGCCATGAAGATTTGATCCCTTACCATGAAGTTGCATTGAACATCATTTCAACATTCACTGGGTTCTTCATCGAACATGTACCCCGTCTACAAAACTTGGAGGCTGACGCTCTGGCTGGCCTCGCAGCCTCATTGGCCGCGCCCCTTGGGACTCAACACTATGTCACGGTAACTGGCCGAGACTTGATTTGTCCCAGAAACAACCTATGTTTGCAAATGGCTCACGCTGTGCCAACAAACACTGATGTTAATGTCCGAGACTGGAGATTCCCGTTCATCGACTTCGCCGTCTACGGAATCCTTCCGGAAGACCCGAAGGAAGCCGTCTCAGTCAGGAGACGCTCTCTTCGATTCTACTACGATACAGCCACTAAAACGCTGTACCGACGCTCCTTCGACGGGCTTCTCCTTCGATGCCTGTCTAACGAAGAAGCGGCCGAAGCTCTTCGAGAAGCTCATGACGGAACTTGCGGAGCTCACCAACCAGGTCCTAAGTTACAAGATCGACTGCGACGTATGGGCTACTACTGGCCAACCATGGCCGCCGACGCAGTGGAATATGCTAAGAAGTGCCATGCATGCCAACTTCATGCAGACTTCATACATACACCGTCTGAACCTCTACATCCTACAGTCGCCTCCTGGCCATTCGAAGCCTGGGGCATGGAAATTGTAGGACCAATCACCCCTCCTTCATCAAGAGGACATCGTTTCATCCTGGCCATCACCGATTACTTCTCCAAATGGACGGAAGCAGTCCCACTAGCGGAAGTAAAAAGCTCCAGGGTGGTCAGCTTTATCAAACACCATGTCATTTACCGTTTCGGAGTACCCAGGCGAATCATTCATGACAATGGTCCCCAATTCATCAGCCACATTTTCAGCAGGTTCTGTGACAAGAATCGCATTCAAAACGTGGCCTCAACCGCCTACAATCCGGCAGCAAACGGATTAGCTGAGGCATTCAACAAGACTATCGTTAGGCTGCTCAAAAAAGTCGTGTCATCCAACAAACGCGACTGGGACGAAAAGCTTGGCGAATGCCTTTGGGCCTACCGCACAACGGTACGGACCCCAACATGCAACACTCCATTCTCCCTGGTCTACGGAAGCGAAGCAGTACTGCCTCTCGAGATACAGATACCTTCGCTCCGCGTGGCAATCATAAACGATCTCACAGAAGAAGACAATCAACGTCGTCGTCTGCGGGAACTGGAGGCACTTGACGAAAAGCGTCTCCTAGCTCAACAACGCATCGAACTTTACCAAGCCCGTATATCACAGGCTTTCAACAAGAAGGTCAAGCAAAGAACTTTCCAAGTTGGCGACCTGGTTTTAGCAGTCAGAAGGCCAATGGTGTTAACTCACAAGACACCAGGGAAGTTCGAGCCCAAATGGGAAGAACCCTTCATCATTGAGACGGTATACTCGAACGGTGCTTACCGCCTCGCCAAACCCAATGGAGACTTGTTCATGATGCCCATCAACGGCAAGTTCCTAAAGAAGTACTATTCTTGACATCCTCCAAGACATGTATTTCCCCAAACAACCTCTTTTCACAAAAATCAAACGCTTCCGGAACCCAGCTGTTCCGTGGCATCCTTCCGTAGAAAGATAACCACGTCCACATTACCTCTGAGTTGTCTCTCTACATCCTACAAAGCGGAACCTTACATTTCGTGAGCTTACGCTATCCTTCATGTTTACCACGTCCACATTACCTCTGAGTAAACATCCCGTACAAACAACTCCTGTGTTGTCGTACATTGATCGCAGAACTTCCACGTCCACATTACCTCTGAGTTGTTCAGCGTATCCCCCAGGATCATTCCTACCACATCCATAAATACCTCTGAGTAGGAAGATTCTATAATTTGAACCTAATGATTGCCATGTCCACATTACCTCTGAGCAAACATGTTGGTTCCTTCAAACTTATTATCTGTACCTAAAAACCAAGGTGCGCAAAAGATAATAGGTCCACATAAATCATCAAGTTCATGAGATCAAAAATGAACACATCAAAAAAAAAGAGATAGTGTATTTCTTTATTTTTCAAAAAAAAGGGAGTACAGAAATACGCTATTTCCCCAGCGAGAGTTGCAAAAACACATAAAAAGAAGAGAAGCTACAATCCTCGATCCTCTCCAGGGTGGGATGAGAGCTCTCTGACTCGACGTCTCAGGTCGGCAGTGCGAGTTTCCACAGTCGCCTGGACTCGCAGCTCGGCTTCTTGACGCATTAATCCGACAGCCTCAGCAGAAGTTTTACTCTCATACTTCTCATCAAGCTGTCGTCGCTGCTGAGCCAAAGCAAGGGTCCGCTGAGTAAGAGTCGCTTCCTCCTGCTTGAATGCCACGTGTTCAGCCAGGACACGATCAGCTTCTAGTTGAAGTTGGGCCCGCTGGTCTTCAAGACGGCGCATCTGAGCATCAACCTCTGCGATGTTAGCGTCCACCGCAGCCCGCTTCTCCGTCGTCTTCTCCATAGATTGAGACAACTGCTCCACCGCAGCCTCAGTCCCAGCCACTTCACGCTCCCAACTGCTCACATCAGCTCGATGGGAAGCCTCGATTTCAGCCATCAGCTTCCCTATCTCTGCATCTATCAAGACAGAGAGGTCATTTCGTTGGATGCGCTGCAGTTCCGCGAGCCGCTCGTCCAGCTCAATCACCGAAACCTCCAGAATTTTGGCCATATGGTCATGACCTTGGTGAACGCGGATCAGCTCGATACAAGGCATTGCCAAAGCTTTTGCTGTCGCAAAGCTCCCCTTGGCATCCATCACTGCAGATACACCTTTCTCCAGCATTTTGTACACTCCCTCGACGAGGAACTTCACATACTCGTCGGCATCCGCCAGCACCTGCGGCGTCATAGCAGGAGTTGGGGGAGCTACTACAGTTTACGGACCGGAGGAAGATCCACCAACCTCGATCTGAGAGGTTTGAACCTCGGCAGCAATAGGCTCTTCATCAACAGGGGCCAGACTGCTAGCCCGAGGAGCCGAAGGAACAGAAGGAGCCGGCACATGCGTCGTGATAGTACCCCAAGTGGAAGGAGCAACAGAGGGTTCCACACCCTTACCCTTCTCAAGCCCGGAGAAATCACCAACGTCAACGGCCACCTCTTCTACCCCCGACGTTCTATCAGCATCAGCTACCTCCCCCGGCAAAACGGGGAGATCAACATTTATCTCCTGGCCAGCCCCAGGAGACAAGACCGGCAGAAGGGTCTCATTCTTCTCAAGTCCCTCTACAGGGACAAAATCTGTCGCTACCACCTGATCGGTAGCCATCTCTATGTCCATGGTTGAAGCCAAGGAAGGATTTGGCAATGATTCAGCCGACCTCCCTTCATCATGACCAGGAGGGGAATCAACCCTCTCCTCTATCCTCACTGCTTCTGCTGCCCCCGTAACAGACTCCTGCAGCTCCGGAGCGATGTCATCGGAAGATGATGAACTCCATTCCTCTTCATCACCAGGAAGCTGCGCACTTGCTAAACCTTCGATATGTGAAGCCTCCGCTGTGGCCTTCGTCACCTCGGAAGCTGCTGCACCCTCAGGTTCCCTCCTGACATAACCCGGGGATACCGAAACCTCCACGATGACAGTATCCTCCGGATCTTCCTCCATGAGAGACATCATTGTCGGCGGGATACGCACTCCAGGCGAGCTCGCCATCTCTTCTCGCCTACTCCCACCCGACTTTGGGGTACGAGGTTTTCTTTTTAGCGGCTCCTACAAAAGAAGATAGGGCCTCGTAAGTGGCGGAACCAAAATCAGATTTAGTAGGATGTCCTTACCTCTTCGAACGCCGAATTCGATGACACCGTCGGTAACGATGCCTTCTTCTGCTTCTTCGACACAAGAGATTCAGCCCCTGTATCTGCACATCGTTTCGATCGATCGCCCGAGGGTTCTGCTTGTGATGCGGAGGGGGCACTCCGTTGACCCACCCCTGACGGACGATGCGGCCGGGCCTTCACTGGCGTATCCCCAGTCGCTGCTAACTGGGTGCCTGCGATAAGGCTGGTCTCCCTGTCATATCTGGAGGGCGGGGCAGCCATAACACAGTAAAATTTGGCGGCCGAGTAAAGAATGGGCGGCCGCGGATCGGGGACGGGCAACGTAAAATGAGCTCCGGTACATCCGGCATTATAGTAATGCCAAGCTCGTGCACCATCCAACAAACTTCCAACATACCCCAGGGTATTACTGGGGTTATCCAACATCATCTGAGCATAACCAAATTGCCGCGCAAAGCGGCTCGGCAAGTATGGTTCCAGGTAGCACTGATTCCTGTTCTGGTACACCAGATGGGACGGCCGGATACTTTACAACCAGCGGAATCCCCATTGAGGCAGAGTGGTGGTACCTTTGCCCAGGTCCCTTAAATCCTCATTGGCCTCAAAACCTAAATAGATGGGACCAACTTTGGTGATCTCCCAACCCTGAAGACGGGATAAAACCTTTCTACAAACCGGGACACCAGTATACGACCAGCTCCTCCGATGGAAACGACGAAGGAATGCATCTCCAGCCTTATAATCTCCTTCCGAGCCTGGGCTCATCACACTGGGATGATGCAGAATCAGCCATCCCATCAAATAGTGAAACGGCAATTCGGCGCGCGGGAAGTTATTTTTTCTGCCTCTATCATGAATCACATTTCCAGCAAACTCTCGCAAACCTTGCTGCAGGTTACATACCATTGCGGGAAGGAGAGCCAAGCGCCGGCCGAAGACCAATTTTACGGCTGGCAGGATTAAGTTTCGAGTCACCCTCTCGACGGCACCGGATCCACCTGCGAACACGCAATCCCGGAGCCATATCATCAGATAGGCGACCAAAACCGCCTTGGATGACATTGGATAAGCAAGGTGCCAGAAGCAGCTGTAGGAGCGTGCATCTGACTGCTGGTCTTCATTTTCTCGAGGATTCTTCTCCCCTAACGTGCTCATTTCGGACAGCACCTTGCTACGAGAGAGCGCCGGCGGAGTAGAAAACTTCGAAGAATCCTCTTTGTCTTGTCTGAAGACATAATCTCTCCAAGCGGTCACATGGGGCTGTGACCCGCTTTTATCCCTTCTCTGCACATAGTAATGATGACTCGCCACTTCCTTGAAGACGGCCGTCATCTCATCAGCTCTGTCCCCCAGGACCTGAAGTTCCTCATTGGTTGGAAAGTACTCTTCATAGGGCTCCGACCCCCAAGGGAGTTTAGACACCTCATACATCTCATGAAGTACGAGCCCTAATTCCCCTACCGGAGTAAAGAAGGTCCCGGTATGGATATCAAACATCTCCAGGAGTGCGAGGAACATGTGCCTATTAAGGTCAACACCCGCCTGGGTAGCACGGATCGCGGCAGTCAACCCGATCTCTCGGAGCTCAGTCCGAAACCGTGACAAGATCCAGAGCGTCAGTTTATCCCATTTGGAGACGTAATGGCACCAACCCTCCACCCGAAACTCTCCTGTCGGGTAGGAACGTTCCATCAAAAACATACGATGTGTAAAAGTCGAAGCACTATAAGCAAACGTATCAATGGGTACATCACTGTAGAGGCTCCCAGGACGTAAAGTCCGCCAAGTGTAAGAAGACCCAGACCGTACAACGGTCAAAGCATCCCTTTGGTCGAAAGTAGAATCAATTTGGATGACACCAGTCACCGCTCCCCCCTGAGAAGGGGTAAGCTCCCAAGACATCCTCCTCTGGGAAACAAGGCGACAGAAGGACGTCAAAGGCCACTGACGTTCAAGTTGCTTAACAGTCATATGCACTCCATTCGCAGTAAAGAACCAGTCCACCTTGACCTTCAGTACTGACGAGTCAGTAGAAGTGAGACGGTCTCCAAACAGGAACTCAGGCTTCAGGAAGGTCACTTTATCAGATGTGGAAGGTTTAATGACTCCACGCTCCATCATCCGTTTGAGGAACCAATACTGCTGTTCACGGATTAGGGTCATTCTCTCAGGAGGCTGATCCAGCATAAGAGCATCTTGAGCAGGGTTTATCACTTCCTCGTTATGCTCTACTCCCATTTGGTTGAAGGCAGCCTCCAAGAAAACTTCACTCAAAAGCGGGATCGCCATCGACACTAGTTAAAGATCAGAAAAAGTCAGAAGAGAACACACAATGTGTCTAAAGGAGAAAACTGCGGCGCATCATCAGGGTTTGAACCCATACGCGTCAGCGGTATAGCCTCGACGCATCTTCAGGGTTTGAACCCATGTGCGTCAGCAGTATAGCCTCGGCGCATCTTCAGGGTTTGAACCCATGCGCGTCAGCAGTATAGCCTCGGCGCATCTTCAGGGATTGAACCCATGCGCGTCAGCAGTATAGCCTCGGCGCATCACCAGGATTTAAACCCATGCGCGTCGGCGGGCAAAGACCGCGACACATCATTAAAGACTCAAGGCCTATGTGCGTTGGCGTACGGACAATGAGACTTACCAACCACCTTCGGCCGAACTTCGACAGGCCGACGGGGAACGACAGCCGCCGTAACTTCCGCGGACTCCTTCGCTTTCTCCTTCCCCTTGTCGGCAGCACCGCGAGGAGTCTTGGGAGCCATTCTCTCGAGGAAGGAGAAGTTAGGGTTTTGAAGAAGAAACTCTAAAGCAGAGGCACAGAGAAGAAGAACCCTTTCTCTCTCCAACTCTTATCTATTTATAGGGCTTGGTCGCACGCGTGAACAGATGACGTGTGATCTCAGCCGTCGCCTCGGGTTCTGTGCAGGGATAGCAGCAAATAAAACCAAAAGATCATCATTAATCTTTTCGGTTACCGAGGCACCATCATCGTTAACTGAGAAGAGCATGCGCCGAACAGGCATGCGCCCAGAAATCATGCGCCCTGACCTCCATGCTTCTTATTCAAAGTATTCCAAAACTTATTCAAAAGTTTTGAAAACTTTGAAGGGGGTCTTGTAGAAGCATGGAATTTCACAACCAGAAAGGCCATGCGCCAGACACTACATGCGCCAGGACTCGCACAGAACACTTCACAGCAAAGTCAATAACCATGGACATTTGAAGAAGGACTTTTTATTTATATATAAAAGTCTATTACATGTCTAGAAAAGGTTGTACAAAGGAGGAAAGATCCTAAGTCTACAGCCAGCGGCCACCATGCGCCTCCAGTTAGGCGCAGCAGTCATCATGCGCTGCCAGTCACCATGCGCTGTCAGTCAGGCGCAGCAGACATCATGCGCCTCCAACCAGGCGCATCCCACCATATCTTCAGCAGCTCAGTCATGTACATCCAGCTCAGCTATGTGCATCCCTTCAGCCAAATTCTTCCAGCCAGGCTCACCTGGCCGAGCAGAGCCCAGTTATGTGCCGCTTTTCCAGCCAGGCTCACCTGATAAGTGCTTCGCCAAGCAAAGCATTTAACCCTCTGGCTGGAACCAAGAAAGAGAAGAGCACCGCAAATGCTGTGGCCAGGGGAGGCTTCGAAAGAGCCTCCAAAGCCGAAGGAAGACCGTGATCGAAACTGCGGCTAAAGGAGCAGCCTTCAACACGATCAAAGTAGGGAAACCCTACTTTGAAGGAAGAGAGAGCCTAGTGTTGACACAAAGTCACAGTCAACCAAATATTGACTACATTGACTAAATAATATCTGTATAAATTCAATACGACACACGACGTCTGCATTCAGTTCAGGACAGACAAAAGCTCAGTTTTCGACTCCCAGTGTATTTTCGAGTCTGTACTTTTACATTTTATTGAGTCTAGAAATATGTACTCTAAGTTATGCTGAGCTCTTGGAACTTAGTCTATAAGCCTACCCAAAATCCCAAGCTCCACCAAAAAAAAAATTGCCCACAACTCCCACTTAGGACCACTCTGTGCTCTGGAGACAGAGTTCGGGCCGAACTCTGCCTCCACACAGAGTTCGGGCTGAACTCTGTCCCCTAGAAATCAGGAACCCTAATTTTAGGGTTAGCTGGTTGCTAGCTGTCCAACGGCCAAATTTTTGAATTTTCCTACCCGAATTCTGGCCGAATTCTGCCTCTAAAAACACTATAAATAGGGCATGAATTCTCTCATTTCAATTCACTCAATCTTCTCTTCTCTTCTCTCCTACAAGCTCAATAAGCCATACCCTTCCCATCTACTAGCCACAAGCCTCCTAAGTCTCGAGTGCTCAGCATCTCTCAGTTAGGATTCTTGTGCAAGAGTCGAAGAAGTCGCTTGGACAATTCCAAGCAAATTGCCACTGCGATCCTCTGTTAGAAGTTGACGTGCTCTTCTGAAAAAAAGGCACGGGTTATAAACTACTATTTCACAAATAGTGGATTTAATCCTGAGCTAGAGTTCTCAGGCCTGGACTAGTCCTCCACGAGGGAAACCAGGTTAAAATCGCTGTGTTTGCGTATGCTCTTCTGCTCTTCATTTATTTTTCGCACTTTACTCTGATTATTTATTGTTGGTGAAAGAGTTATTTTAATTGGTTATTTTTCTATATAAACTCTATTCACCCCCCTCTAGAGTTGCCAAACTGTTCTTCAATTGGTATCAGAGCTCTGTTCTCTTTACAAGGACTAACATCCTAAGAGCTGATCCATGGCAACCACACAATCCTTGATTTCCAATCATGGTGAAGGTCAGTCCACTCATAGGCCTCCCCTATTTGATGGGACTAACTACACATATTGGAAAACAAGGATGAGCTTCTATCTTAAGTCTCTAGACTTTGACCTGTGGACTGCCGTCACTGACGGTTACAAAAAGCCCGCCAGAATAGTTGTCGATGGTGACCTCATTGAGAAACCACACGACAAATATTCTGTCGAGGAGAAGAAACAGGCAAGTCTAGATGCTAGGGCTATTAATGCTTTATTCTGTGCTATAGACAGGAATGAGTTCAACAGGGTCTCTACATGCACCACTGCTCATGAAGTATGGAGACTTCTAGAAGTGACGCATGAAGGAACCACACAGGTCAAGGAATCTAAAATAAGCCATCTCACTCAAGAATACGAAGCTTTCAAGATGAAGCCAAGTGAGACGATCACTCAAATGATCACAAGATTCCTCGACATCATCAATCCTCTATCTTCGCTTGGAAAGCAGTACTCAAACCACGAGAAGATTCGTAAGCTGCTCAGAGGGCTACCAAAGATTTGGAACCCTAAGGTGACAGCCATCATAGAAGGAAACGATCTCACAACAATGTCAATGGAGACCTTGATGGGTAAGCTTATGACTCACGAGCTTGACCTCAAGGACTTCGAAGAGCCTGCTCTGAAGACCAGGGAGATCGCACTCAAAGCTCATCAACGAAGAGCTAATCATGATGAGACCGAAGAAGATAATTCGGATGATGAAGACCAAGCTCTCATGGTTCGCAACTTCAGAAAATTCCTTCGCTTCAATCGAAGGAAGAAGGAATCTCAAGAAGACGATGAAGAAGAACCAACTTGTTATGGTTGCAAGAAAACTTGACATGTCCGAAAAGACTGCCCATTCCTGAAGAAGAGCAACCGCTATGAGAAGCCATACAAAAAGAACTCATCAAAAAAATATGCCAACACAGGTATCTGGCATGAAAGTGAAGCGAGTGGCTCTGAGGAAGAAAAGGACTCTCCTCAAGATACAGTAAATGTGTGCCTGATGGCAACTTCCAACAAGGTATCTAACGAAACTCTGGATGACTTCTCTTTTGATGAACTTGACGATGCTTTCACTGATTTACTCGATGATCATAAAAAGGTCATCGGTAAATATAAACATGCCAAGGACAAAATCAAAAGTCTAGAAGATGAGATACAAAGAATTTCTTTACTTCTTGATAATGTTAGAAACACATCACCCACAAATGACACTGATGAAGCATCCAAGCTTAAATTAAGCTTACATGATGCTGAAGCACGTATTGAGCAACAAACTCAAGAAATCACTACTCTCAACACGTTGCTTGCTGAAGAAAAGAGTAGACACAAGATTTCCATGACTAAGATTTATGGCTTAAATATTAAGGTTGATGAACTGCAAGCTGTTTCTAAAAGATTAGAAACTAAATTGGGTAAACAGGTTGTTCAACCTCAAACCCAATCACATGGGCACAACACCACTCATGCTAGTCAACCACGTCAATCTCATGCAGCACATAACCATGCTTTTATATACACAAACTTTCACAAACCACGTGCACGTAAGAACAATTCTCACTCAGTACACACTCATCATGCACAAAGACACAATCAACATCACTCCACACATAAAAAGCATCATGCCATGCCATATAGACAAAATCATCATGCAATGCCATGTAGACAAGATCCTCATATACCATATAGACAAAATCATCATGCCATGCCATCTAGACAATATCAGCATGTCACACATCATAGACAATACCATCATTCTATGCCTCATAGACACCATCAACATGCCACTTATTCCATGCATAATCATCTTCACCATGCTAACTCTTTACATCATGTCTATCCTCATCCTGCTGCTTATAGATATTATTCTCATGCTCCTAGTATAAATAAGAATGCTATCTGTACTTATTGTGGATTACATGGACACATCTCACCACAGTGCAGAGTTAGAAGACTTGTAGATAAAAGGATATATGCTTGGTTCCCAAAGACTAACTTTTCAGGACCCCCAAGAACTCGGGTACCAAAGGTCACATCTACTCTTGATGTAGGTGGACCTTCCCTCCTCAACTGAAAGTAAGTGGATTCTCGATAGTAGATGCTCGCGACATATGACGGGAGACGCAAATCTTTTTGCATCACTATCGATGAAGAGAGAAGGATACGTATCCTTCGGTAACAATCTCAAAGGGCACATTATAGGTAATGGTATCATTGGTCATCCTCCTTCTCCTGTAATAAAGGATGTCTGCCTAGTGACCGAGTTAAAGCATAACCTGCTCAGCATTAGTCATCTTGCTGATCATGGATATGATATTAACTTTGGACAAAACAGTTGCTACATCTATGATAGGTCAACAGGAGACATTGCTTTTGAAGGGAAAAGAGAGGACAACATCTACATTTTCTATCTTTCTATAAATACTAACAATGCAGGTAGATGTCTATATGCCCACAAAGACGAACGACTACTTTGGCACCAGCGTCTTGGTCATGCCAACATGGATGCTATATCCAGGCTTTCCACCAAGAAGCTAGTGAGAGGATTGCCTGAAATCACGTTCAAAAAGGACACGGTATGTGCCGAATGTGAACTAAACAAGGCAACTAAATCCTCATTTCATTCTATCAACTCTGTAAGTACTACTAGACCCTTGCAACTACTTCATATGGATTTATTTGGTCCTAGTAGAATAGCTAGCCTTGGAGGCAAACTTTATGCATTTGTTATTGTTGATGATTTTTCGAGATTTACATGGGTTTTCTTTCTCGCTAATAAGAGCGATGCTATTTCTGCTTTCAAAATTTTTGTAAAGAAAGTTCAAAACGAAAAAGGCTACATGATTACTCGAATCCGAAGTGATCATGGAGGCGAATTCGTAAATTATGATTTTGAAAGTTTTTGTAATGCAAATGGTTTTGATCATGAATTTTCTTGTCCTAGAACTCCTCAACAAAATGGTGTTGTGGAGCGGAAGAATAGGACTCTTGGCGATATGGCTAGAGTCATGTTGAATAAATTTTCTCTTCCGAAATATTTTTGGGCAGAGGCTGTAAGTACAGCATGCCACATTTTGAATAGGGTGCTTATTCGTCCCATTACGAAGAAAACACCCTATGAGCTTTGGTTTGGGAGAACCCCCAATGTTTCTTATTTAAAAGTTTTTGGCTGTAGATGTTTTATCCTTAACACCAAAGACAACTTAGGTAAATTTGATGCCAAAGCTGACGATGGTATCTTTCTTGGTTATGCCGCCAAGAGTAAGGGATATAGAGTTTTCAATAAACGCTCACTTATTGTGGAAGAGTCAACAAATGTGACTTTTGATGAAGACAACAGTGCAGCAAGTACTCTTGATGATGACGTTGAGCCATCAACTTCTACTCCAATGAATACTTCAACCGAAACTAATTCTCTGGAGGGTTTGCCTAAGAAATTCTCTTTCAAACCTGCTCATCCAGAAAATTTAGTTATAGGAGAAGTTTCACGTGGAGTAACTACTAGATCATCACTAAGAGACTCCGTTGCTAGCACTGCCTTCATTTCACAAGTAGAGCCTAAAAACATTTCTGAAGCTTTTAATAATGAATTTTGGATTTCTGCTATGCAAGAAGAACTCAACCAATTCGAGAGAAGCCAAGTATGGGAACTCGTTCCTAGACCGGTTAATCACTCAATAATTGGTACTAAATGGGTTTTTAGAAACAAAGTAAATGAAGATGGTTCAGTCACACGTAACAAAGCTCGTCTAGTAGCTCAAGGATACAACCAAGAGGAAGGTATCGACTACGATGAGACGTATGCTCCTGTTGCTAGACTAGAATCCATTCGGATGCTTTGTGCTTTTGCTAATTTTCAAAACTTTAAATTATTTCAAATGGATGTGAAAAGTGCTTTCCTGAATGGTTTTATTAAGGAGGAAGTTTATGTGAAACAACCCCCTGGCTTTGAAAATCACAAATTTCCCGACCACGTGTTCAAGCTGAAGAAAGTGCTTTATGGCCTTAAACAAGCCCCCAGAGCTTGGTATGAAAGGCTAAGCAGTTTCTTGCTTGAGAAAGGTTTTTCAAAAGGGAAAATTGACACTACACTGTTTATAAAATCTTTCAAAGACACTATTTTATTAATTCAGATTTATGTTGATGATATTATTTTTGGGTCTACTGATGAAACTCTTTGTCAAGAATTTGCCAAGTGTATGCAGACGGAATTTGAGATGAGCATGATGGGAGAGCTCAACTACTTTCTTGGTCTGCAAGTAAAACAACTGGCTAATGGAACTTTCATCTGTCAATCGAAGTATACCAAGGACATGCTGAAGAAGTTCGATCTTGACAACATCAAACCAATCAGCACTCCAATGGCTACTTCAACCAAACTCGAACCAGATGAGAGCGGCAAACCCGTTGATCAACGTAAGTATCGAGGTATGATAGGCAGCTTACTTTATTTAACTGCTAGTCGCCCCGATATCATGTTTAGTGTTTGCCTATGTGCTAGATATCAAGCAAATCCTAAGGAATCTCACATGACCGCGGTTAAGCGTATCTTTCGATACCTTAAGGGTACGGTTACAGTGGGCCTATGGTATCCCAAGTCAACATCATTTGACCTCATCGGTTACTCTGATGCTGACTTTTCTGGATGCAAGGTCGACCATAAAAGTACGAGCGGCATGTGTCATTTATTAGGAAAGGCTTTAGTCTCATGGTTTAGCAAGAAGCAGAACTCTGTTGCACTATCCACAACAGAAGCTGAATACATAGCAGCTGGACGTTGTTGTGCACAAATTCTGTGGATGAAGCAAACCCTTGAAGACTATAAGTTATCTTTCATGCATATTCCTATATTCTGTGACAATACTAGTGCAATCAATTTGACTAAGAACCCTGTCTGCCACTCACGCATTAAATACATTGAGATCAGACACCACTTTTTGCGTGATCATCAGCAAAATGGTACAATTAACTTAGAATTTATTGACACTGATCATCAGCTGGCAGATTTCTTTACTAAGCCACTATCCGAAGAGCGCTTCAATTTTCTTTGTCGTGAACTTGGAATTTTAGATGAAGCAGTTATAAATTGAAACTCACCTGCGTAAATATCGAGTATATTATGATTCCTTTTCGAAGAATTTGGTATGGGTACAAGCCGAAAGGGTCCTTCTGACAACAAGGCGTAAAAGCCTAAGCGATACGGTGCACTAGTCCTCAGGACTACCGTTAGCTGGGATCCGGCCCCTGCAGCTAACCCATGGCAAATTTGGACTATTGAACCACAGTATATGTCCTTATTTATTATATGGCTCGTTTTCGATTTAATATTGCCTAATTGAGATTTTCTAAAGTTCATTCTGTTTTCTGAGTACCTCTCTATCTATTTTTTTAATTCAACACTCTTTGTTGACCTCAACTACCTTTTGTTTAACTCTTAAACATTTTCTTCATGTTCTTTGCCAGTTTTCAGTTCTGGACCATTGATCCAGAACTCGGGCCGAACTCTGCCCCTATCAGAGTTCGGGCCGAGTTCGGTTCTTAGGTTCCAGGGTCGGGATCTGGCTCTGCCGTTGGATCAATTTTAATCCAATGGTCAATATTTCACCCGACCAAAGACAAAACCCTACTTTATGTCAGGATTCCATCTCTCTCCTTCACTACTACCACCTTTCTCACCTATACAAAATCTTTCCTTGAAACCCTAACCCTAGTTTTTGATCTAGAGTGCTCCAGTGCTTCTCAAAATCAAGAAAAAGGGGTTTCTCTCCATTCTCTTCCATTGTTTATCACTTGTTTGAGGTACCATTCCTATTTTCTAGTTAAAATCTTTTAATGGCTCCTTGCTTGTTCAATCGTGGGAAGAGAATTCGAGTTGAGAGTATTTCCTCTTCGAATTCTCCTCCATCAATTGAACAAATCATTGAACAACTTCAACCATCCCATCCTTTGTTTAATCCACCTCGTCCTCAAAATCCTTCCACCTATGACAACAGACTTTTTGTCTCACTAGATGCATCAAACAACTGGTTTAGTGACTTTCGGAATCGACAGGTATTCACAGGACATCCCATTAATTTTTCCATATTCTCTCAATATGATTCTTTATTCCATAATCTCTATCTTGATGAACTAGTTACCACAACTTCTGCTATCTATCGTCATGCCGTTCAAATGTTCTACTGCAACTTAACCTTTGATGACCTTCATATTTATTCACGAGTTGCAGGTATCAATATATCTTTTGATGACTTTGACTTAGCCGAATATCTTGATCTTCTAGAGCCCAATTCTTGGGAAAAGCTAGTTGACGCTCGCTCGTTCCGTTTTCCCGACGGAATTTCTCTTGAAAGCTTCAAGGACGATTTGTGTACTCCATACACACGTCCTCGCAAGCTCACGGCTAAATATCTCAACCCATATTTTTCTGACCTTCATTGGATTATTTCTAACACCATTCTACCCAAAACAGGTTCCCATGATGACATCACTTATCTTGAAATATCTGCTCTTTATCATCTTCATTTTGGAATTCCTTTCAATCTTCCACGTACCATGATGGACTGGATGATTCACTGTAGGAGGAAACCACGAGCTTTGGTTTATCCTCTGTATCTTCCTTTGATCTTTCGTGCTTTTCAAATACCACTTGATGCTTGTCCGTTCATGCCTGCACCTACCTTTCTATCCAAGGCACGACTCCTTCAGCCTGTCGCTGCTTCTGAGTCATCTGAGCACTCTGCTGATGAGGCGCCTGATGCCCCTCCTCTTGGTCAGGATGCACCTCCTCCTCCTGCCACTCTTGAGTCTCTTCAGACTATGCTTCGCGATCGCTTTGCTATTGAGGATGATCGCTGGACGCAGCAGGATTACCGTACCACCTTGCAGATCAGTGCCCTTGGGAACTCTCTGCATGATATGCGGTATTCACTTGCTCGTCATCCTGATCTGCATGTGCCTATTGAGCGGGATCCAGATCGCGCGGGTCATCGTATAGACGATCCGTGGGTCATGAGGTATATGGATCCTGATGATGCTTTTGTGGATCTTCAGATGTTCCAGGACCTTCTCGATGTTCCAGGTCCTTCTCGTGCTCCATGATGGAGACTGGCTTGATATGCTGCTGCCACTGCTGATGGTCTTAGTTGCCTTTTGATTTTAGTTATTTCAGTTTGTTATGGTTTTATGTACTGGATTTATGTCTTCAAACCCTGATGATGTGCTGGTTGGTGGATAACATTTTATGCTATTTTTCGTAGTTCTACTTTATGTCAGTGACTTGTTTTATTAGTATTATACTGTTTCTTCTCTGCTTGGTGTGGTTGGATTACTTTTCATTGTCTATACTGCTATTCCCATGCTTTTCCTTATGCAGTCTATATATTGCTAACTGCCAAAAGGGGGAGAAATATGTATATTTGTGTGCTTGTGTTTGTTTTTGGGAAAATATTTTTATCAGGCCACAGGTTCTATGCATTATTTACGGGGGAGAGCTATTGATTCTAGCTCGGCACCGTTCACTGATTACGGGGGAGCTGTCTTATTCTAGCTCGGCATTGTTTGTGGGGGAGCTGTGTTTTAACCAACTGTGTCCAGGTATGAATATTGAAATATACATTTATTATTTTGTCAATTATCAATATGGGGGAGATTGTTGACACAAAGTCACAGTCAACCAAATATTGACTACATTGACTAAATAATATCTGTATAAATTCAATACGACACACGACGTCTGCATTCAGTTCAGGACAGACAAAAGCTCAGTTTCCGACTCTCAGTGTATTTTCGAGTCTGTACTTTTACATTTTATTGAGTCTAGAAATATGTACTCTGAGTTATGCTGAGCTCTTGGAACTTAGTCTATAAGCCTACCCAAAATCCCAAGCTCCACCAAAACAAAAATTGCCCACAAGTCCCACTTAGGACCACTCTGTGCTCTGGAGACAGAGTTCGGGCCGAACTCTGCCTCCACACAGAGTTCGGGCCGAACTCTGTCCCCTAGAAATCAGGAACCCTAATTTTAGGGTTAGCTGGTTGCTAGCTGTCCAACGGCCAAATTTTTGAATTTTCCTACCCGAATTCTGGCCGAATTCTGCCTCTAAAAATACTATAAATAGGGCATGAATTCTCTTATTTCAATTCACTCAATCTTCTCTTCTCTTCTCTCCTACAAGCTCAATAAGCCATACCCTTCCCATCTACTAGCCACAAGCCTCCTAAGTCTCGAGTGCTCAGCATCTCTCAGTTAGGATTCTTGTGCAAGAGTCGAAGAAGTCGCTTGGACAATTCCAAGCAAATCGCCACTGCGATCCTCTGTTAGAAGTTGACGTGCTCTTCTGAAGAAAAGGCACGGGTTGTAAACTACTATTTCACAAATAGTGGATTTAATCCTGAGCTAGAGTTCTCAGGCCTGGACTAGTCCTCCACGAGGGAAACCAGGTTAAAATCGCTGTGTTTGCGTATGCTCTTCTGCTCTTCATTTATTTTCTGCACTTTACTCTGATTATTTATTGTTGGTGAAAGAGTTATTTTAATTGGTTATTTTTCTATATAAACTCTATTCACCCCCCTCTAGAGTTGCCAAACTGTTCTTCACCTAGCACCGCCATTCCGATTTACGGCTCTTCCGGAATAACGGAGACAAGGCCCGAGCATCCCTATCTTTGGATGCAACAGGCACCTTCCGTCGGCCTCGGAAGCCCTCGACTCCGTCTTTTGGATGTAACAATCACCTTCAAGAGCATCGAAGACAACACAGCGTCTCATCTTCACCCTCGGGAGCACTTCGTCAACAGAATGCACCCGCATGTTCAAGTTCATGTTGGAAGAACGTGAGGGAATGAGAAGCAAATCTTCTCTCCATGCCACTATTTATAGGCCGGGCAGATCAAACCCACGCGCTAAGTGGATGGCCCTCCGAATTCCGTGCAATGAATTTATATTAAATGGATGAACCGGACACCTCGAATTCAGCCAAACGGCTATTTATGGCACTCGAAGAGCGAGACAGCCGCATCATTAAAAGACATGTCCGATGCGCCAGCCAGACAGCGCATCACACGGACGCGTCCTTCGGCATCAGGCGCATCACACAGACGCGCCCTACAGTACTCGGCGCATTACAGAGGGTGCGCCCTCACACATCTCCATACCGAGTGGAACGCCAACCGATGTGCCCACTCAGCTGTCCATCGAACGTCACCAACATTAAATGCTGAACTGACAGAGTTGGCAGCACGCCTTCCAAAGTTTGAACAGTTGACAGCTTTATTCAGAAAATGAAGCGTCGGCAACGTCAGCATCATCATGACTTTATTTCCACGGCTACTGCCACGTGGCCACTCCACCATCAGCATGCGCCTCTACGGCCATGCGTCCAAATCAGCATGCGCCTCAAAAGCCATGCGCCTCAGACTGCTCTCTGATCCCGAAGACAGAAGGAAAGTCGCCTGCATGCGCCTCAAAAGCCATGCACCCCAAATGGTTTGTAACTCCTAAAGGTTATGAGCCGCAGCCTCCTCCTGCGCCCAATCCAAGGCGCAGCTCACCAGATCACTTCTCTCCACCAAATCCGAGATCTTCGAACCATGAGTCGACGACACGTGTCTTTTGACTCAACTCATCCAAGATTTCAGCAACGGAAAGATCTTTTCTCTGCTACGTGCCGGCTCACAACATCAGTATGAAGAGTTCTCCCCCTCGATCAGGGCACAGCATCCGTGCGCCTCCATCAGCAACCTCCATGTGGCGTCCCCACACCGGCGCATCCTGCATGCGCGCATGAGCAGCCAGCCTGCAAAACTATAAATAGAAGGATCATCTCCTTCACACACACACGGAGACTCAGAACACACAAGACTCAAAAAGAATCCACAACAGAGAATCACCGAGAGGCAGTTCTAGACACTCAACGTCTTCCTCCTCTCAGCAAGCTCCAGCACCCAGAGCAATCAACACCTTCAGAGAACCGATAACCGTCGTCAGCCGGTCAACGGAGTCAACGCATTACCACTCGCTCCATTGGCACTAAGGACCCAGCTTAAACAAAAGTGTACTCCTAGGACTACATCTAAGTCCTATATTGTATCACTGTTCTGTTTGTATTAAGATTTCAATCAAAACAATTTTAATGGCAAACACGAACTTGGGTAGAAACTCCCGTACAAGCGAACAAATGGTTTGACCATAGGACTTGGGGCGAGCGTCGTGCAACAACCTTGCACGACGAGCTACGGACCTGGCAAGTAACTATGACCTTGTGAGCTGACATAGCGGATAGGAGGACGACCCTATGCCGAGTGATTGAACTTGTGCGATTGACCTTACAGTATCGTCTGAACGGACGATAGACTTGGGCAGCAATACTTAGAGTAGGACGGGAACTGTGAGTGTGCGTGAACAACGGTGAGATTGGTCCCAAACGAAGGAAATGATAAGAATGAATGATGTGCAGCAAAGTTGGGATAACGAATTGAATCATTGATAGGAAGACGGACTCGATGATAGTACAATATTTGGTCTTGAATCGGACGAAAATTACTTAGACTTGGTCGACCCCGCTAAGAAGAAATCGTATTGATTTCATTGACAAGAGCGCTTGAGAAGCGAATCGAATAATCTCGAGGACCGAGATAAACGATATGTGATACACACATGAGTTCGGTTTTAAATCGAAGTTAGCAAAAACGATCGGCAAATCGAAACTATCACGAGTAGCTTGTCCGACTTCGCTAGTCGCTAAGCTTGGTTGAAATGTACGTATTTGGGGGACGCCTTGAATGCATGCTCGATCCAAACTCAGCGATATGATGAACTCGAATGCAGCTGCAAGTGGGTGTTGAGATGCGCATGAACGAATGAGTGAGTTTGCCTCAGTCTACGACTTTCGTGTTTGACAAATTACAACGCACCTCGTGCGACCGTTTCGGTCCCATGGTACGTCGAAAAAGCAACCAAGTCGAAGAAACACTTGAATTGAATAAGTGCCATCAACTCTAAAATGAATGAAAAGTTATCCAATAAAAATCGACCAAACGTATGCGACACGGAACTTGGAAAGGTACCGAGCATGGTTCGATGCCATCGAACGATAGAGCCGTTCGATAGAATTGTCTATAAAACACGATGACACGAGTTAAGGAATGGTAGGATGACCTGCACTCAGGAAGTCTCGAGGACGAGACTTGTTTTGAGTGGTGTATTATGTAATGACCCGCTCCGCCCTAGCGGAACGCCGATTCAAACGGCAAGTGTAACGACTCAAACGAGCCGTCGACTCGAAGAGTTGCGTCGAACCGATGAAGTATCGATGCGAATCGATGCAAGACTTACAATGGCCCGTCAAAGATGAATCTAGACTTAGACTATCAAAGGCACACTCGGAGTATCGCTCGGTCGATGCGAACATCGCTAAGGTGGGTGGCTCCGATGAACCCGTCTTTGCTTAGCCTAGACGCATAGCAATACGGACACTATCACGAGAATCGCTAGGCGATAACCCCGCGCATGCTAATAAGTGACTCAACGCACCTAGCTAAGGGAATAATCCCATCTTGTATGCTTGTTTAGAACATGGAAAAGAACTCGGCAATATAGAAACTCTCGCACCGCGCTCCACGCTCGTGCTAAGGCACAAGCTTACGTTCAAGTCCCTTATGCGTTCAAACAATGAAACAATGAATGGTTTACAACAATGAAACGGGAAGACTATCAACATAGTCGATCCGAGTAGAGTTTAGCAACATTGAAAGACTATGGGACCGATGGGTCGCCAAGGCGGCTCCCGCACTGGGAGTTGCGTAATGCTTGAATGAATGAATCAATGAATGAATGAATAAATGGATACGTGTATGAATCAATGAACGAACGAACAAGTGAAAGAAAGAAAGAAAAGGAAGAATGAATAAAAGATAAGAGAGAAAGGAATAGTTAGCGACAGGTATGACGGGCACGTGCAACGGGGCTCGCTATCCGCGCTGCACGGACGCCAACCTGGTCGATAACGCATTATGGATAAGGGTTAGCCAATGACAATAAAATACGAAATGGTTGTGGACGGACCCGTGCACGGGTGATACGGATTCTGCGGCATGATCAAAGGGAGGATCGTGGCCGGCCTAGGCGGAATCAAGTCAAGGCTTACGGGCTGCCTGGGTGCGGACTTGGCCACCCGGGGGACGTAAGTGCAGAAGTATTTCAAGAGACTAACGGGGTGTGTGCCAGTCCTCACCCTATGCTAGTTGAGAAATACCACGATGGGATGTGTCCAAAATGGCTTGTGATGCCAGCGACCGGTGCATATAGATTTAAGAGGGCTTTGCTGGTGGCAATCCACGTGTAAGTCCTTGTATTGAAATCAAAGTAGTCTAAGTTAACTGTACAAAGCACCTTCTGAATAGGCTTGAATATCACACACAAAATGATCAAGAGTACTTCGAGCAAACGAGTTAGAAAACGTGCCTACGACGTGCTAGAACCCGAGGCAAGGACACGCACTTGACATTGAATGCTTACATGAACTACGTTAAGTTATTTCATATGAATTGTTGACTAACTTGGTTTACGTTGAACAGGGAAGGCCGGACGGTAAGTATGGGTAAGTTGTGCATGTATTTCCATGCGATACTTGTATTCGGCAACACGAGATAGGCTATGAAATATGCCATGTAAATGATCTTAAGGCAAGATTAGAAAGACAATGAATGATAGACGGTGCACAAAAGTAAATAGAACATGTTTGGTAATGATAGCATTGTGGGCGAGCTAGCCTCCCCACCAGTGCATAACAATGTACTGATAACCCCACAGTCTGCTTGCAGGATGCAGGAGACGCCGGCGGGTGCGGAGCTTCCATCGAACGTGCTAAGGTACAGAGCTATCTCTAGAGTCTTGGAGCGTTGCAAGGAGCTGAAGCACCCTATACAGGACATAATGTATCAGAACATCGCCATGAATCATTCCATCTTGTAAGCCACTTGGCACGCCTTTAAGGTTTCAGAGAGAGAGAGAGAGAGAGAGCTTGAGCGACTTGTAAACTCGGCCTAGCGCCGCTTGTAAACTTTTTGAATATCAATAAAGAGTTTGAATTTGCTTCAATTTGTGTTCATTTACTTTCCGCTGCAAATGGGGACACTCTGTACGACTCTGTGGCCTAGATTCAAATCGGTCGTTTCTGTACTTGGCCTTGTACGGGCACAACCTAGGCCCGTGCGGCATCACGCCTTAGCGAGGATGATCGCTCCTACGGGAGCGGGGCGTGACAGTGCGGGTCGTGACACATTCGTTCAAATCAATTTATTTGATGTGACATAGTGTCATCGTATACCAAGCTCAGCGACCGAGTCAGACTAGCCATCTAAGTTCCCGACCAAGTCTGACTCGTCGTAAGCATATTACATAGTCCGTTGCATATCAGAAACGGGGCACTACATGAGGGATACATCGAGACAGAGTGATTAGTCCATATTCATTCACATTTATCACAACAAAATGTTTCACCGATTTTACACAGTACATAATAGTGCCAATCCACTTGTCCGTAAAATCCATTCTATTTTTTATAGCCTCCAAAAAATTTCATTCCACCCTATTATACGTCTTGCTCGCGTTAACACGAGTGCAAAATATCCTCTCTTTCTTTTTCTTCAATGTTATAATGAATGGAGAACCTCATGCGCATCCATAATCACCTAGTGCATGAAAATAATTATCAGGTAGTACGCACTTCACTCGATTGCTAATACCTTGAAAATAATTTTATATACAATATTACAAAGTCGATGTGTATGAACAGTGATACTAGGATTGCCTACTTTTGAAATTAGCTTAATTTTAGTAGATTTCATCCCCTAAAATAAATCAAATTTTGAAAAAAAAATTAACACAATATTGTTGACATATTCGGATATTATCCAACAATGTCCCAACATTTCTGATATAACATAACATTCGTGTAATGTCCCGTCCCTACATCGTGTTCCATTTTTGTCCACGGGGTACACGAGAAAGGAACACTGTTGCTACCGATTCGGTCGGGATCAATAGATCGGGATCGGATGAATCGGTCGAACGGGAACGATTGAATTAAGATCCTTTTATCGTTATGGAAATGATTCTTCGGAATCAAGTCCCATATTTAGCGGGTTGCGCCTCAAGGATTGGCTCTGCAACTGAGTCGGGAAAGACCTCTCATTGCTCTGCTTTTCATGCAGCACTTGCTTTTGCTTTGGTTTTCGTGAATGCATTTTCGTGAATATTTTCGATGGTTTTCATGGCTTGCATTTTTGAACTTTGCATTCGTATCGAATTCCTTGAATAATACAGTGTTATAATCAATTTCTTAAGAGATTGCAGGTGATCGTGTAGGCGACGTCTAAGCGCAGCCAACCAGTCTCTCGCCTGAAGCAAAGACTAAGGTGAGTGGCTGACCTTCTTTGCCTCGACCCTCTGTTTCTGAATTAAATATGAAACACAAAAATAATGCTTGTCGCCATAGTGTAGAATCAATGAAATCATGACACGATTCTTCACGAAACACTTGCTATCGAACTGCTTTACATGAAAAACTGATGCAAGCTTTCTTATGCCTTATTTACTTAGCCTATACAAACCAAAGGATGAATCGATTAACGTTTATCGCAACGATACGACTAAAGTGCATAAATGACTAAGTTCAAAGAAAAGGGTCCGTTTCACACCAAAAGAGAAAGTTAAAGGTTCTAGTAAAAAGATAGAATATTTCATGCATCTGCAAAACGGTCATTGGATAACTTATGCATAAGGCATAGTTTCCTCGAACGGTTGCCTAGGCCAAGGAACCGATTCGGCTCGGGAGAAACGAGTATAGCAAGCGCCACCCATGAATCGGCTGAAAGTCCCAAATTGTTGTCTTGCATGCATCAACCATTTATGAGAGGTTCTTTATGAGATGAGGGTCGTGCAACTACTCGAGTTCACTCAAGATCAAGGCTGGTTTCTTCAAACAGGTATGTCATTCATGGAGAGCTTAGGGCCATTTGCACTTAAGGTTGGATACTGAACTTGAATATAGGGAGTATCTAGGTTGTTATGTAATTATTTATTCTAAATTAGATTTATGAGATAAATCACAGGTCCCTGTTAAATGAAGAACTAAATCTGAACCGTTAGAAAAAGCTTTGAGCCTTTAATCTACAAAAATCTTTCTAAAACAGTTTTTTAAACCAACGTGAGCCTCTCCTGGGTTGGTCTTCTGTTAAAACAACTTTGTTGTTATCAACATAAGCAACAAATTCGGTTTTTGTTAAACAACTTTGTTGTTATCAACTCTGTTGTTCAACAACTTTGTTGTTTAGCAAAATCGGTCTTTGTTATCTAAAACGGCAATTCTTTCAAACAGGATTGTTTGATTGAGTAAATAAATAAAGCTAAACCTTGAGGCTTAGCACATATTGGTTTTTCTCAAAAACACACAGTAGCTATTCGAAAAACCTATTCTCTCTTTTTCATCATACATTCATATTGCATTGGTGTTGCGTCTGATCCCGCGAAGAACCAAAAGGAGGACCAGACTGCTTTATCAAGAGCTTGTGGACTCGAGTTTGAGAGATGGGGTTGGTATGGTTGTGGGTGGCTTGCTTGTCTTAGTAAGTGTTACATCTTTGAACTTCTTTTGATTATAGTGGATTGGTTTGTTGAGGTTTCAGCCGGGACATAAAGGTCTACGGTTCCTCGTTAAAATTATTGTTTGTGCTGTGTGTTTGTTTCATCATTTGTTGTGTTTGTCAAGTTGCTTCTAAATTCATAAATGCTTTAGTTTGTCAATTGTTGAATCTTGTGTATCTACTCATTTTGAGTACGGATGATTTTCAATTGGTATCTGAGCTAGCCTCTACGCACTGAGTGATCCGTTGATACACATTTTTTAACAATGTCATGAAGCAATTATGAGGGTTGGTTAAGTGGAAATAAGATTCCACCATTCACTAGCAAGAATTATCCTCAATGGAAAGTTCGAATGAGAATCTATCTTATGGCTCTTGGGTCGGATGTTTGGAATCTTATTGAAAACAATTGGGTTGAGCCAATTAAAATTACTACAGCTACTGCTACTGAGACTGAAAAAAGGGAAATTAAACCTAGAGCTGAATATACGGCTGATGAAAAGTTATCGGCTAGCAACAATTCAAGAGGTTTAAATGCTATATTTACAGCGCTAGACAATAATGAGGTTTATAGAATCAGTACCTGCACCACGTCTCATGATGCTTGGCAAGCCATTAGACTCGCCTATGAAGGTGATGAACAAGTCAAAGAACAACAATTACAAGCCATTCAAACTGAATTCGAAGATAGTCGTATGCATGAAAACGAAACATTTGATGACTACTATCTTAAACTTTCAACAATTATAAATAAAGCTGCTGCTATTGGATATTCCTATGAGGACGTGTATGTTGTTAGGAAAATACTTAGAACTTTGCCTAAAAGGTTTTCCTCTAAAAAGGACGCAATCATGGAAGCTCAAAACATTCAAAAAATGTCTGTTGCTACACTCGTTGGTAAACTCAGAGCCTATGAAGTCTCCTTAGAGATTGCACAACGAGATGAACCTAAGAAGAACAAATCCATTGCGTTTTCTAGCAAAACACATTCAAATGCTTTCTCTGATGATTTTGATTGCCATGTTGATGAACACGATTTAAATTCCATAAATGAACACTTAGCCTTTTTAGGGGTGAACATGAAAAAATGGATAAACAAGAGAAACAAATTTGCTCCTTATAATAATATTTCATCTACTGTTCGGTCTGATAATAATAACAAATCTATGAGTAACACATACACTGCACCTAAGCCCAAATCAAAGCTTGATACGTTTATTCTTGAGTGCTTTAAATGTAAAGGCATCGGTCACATAGCTAAAGATTGTCCCAGTAAGAATAAACCTAAGGTGGTCATGGCGAATTTCTCATTTTCCTCATGGGAGACTGAGTATGAGTCAAGAGATGATGAGGATGTCCCCAGTGAAGAATTTGCTAACTTTGTTTATTTGATGGCTAAATCTACTTCAAGCATATGCTCTTATGATTCTGTTGTGGATCCTGTAGATTGGGAATCTCTGTACCTTATTGAATCTGCCAAAAATGATGATCTTGGACTAACTATGATTACTTTACGATCTGAGATTGATACTCTTAATAAATCTATAATAGCTGGGTTGAATGATATGACTACTTTAGAACGTGATTTTAAGACAGAAAAGGAAATGTTGATTAAAAAGAATGCTAGAATACAAGTTGAACTAAATTCTCTGTATGAAGTCCACCAAAGCACCTTGAATGAACTTGTGTCAACCAAGAAAGCTTTGGAGGACTCGAAAAAGCAATTTAGATCTTTTAACACAAGTTCATTAAAACTCGACCACATGATTACTGTTGGAAAACAAACTAAGGACACAAGGGGTCTTGGTTACACTGGATCCACAACTACTAGTGGGGACCCTAATATAACTAAGTTTGTTAAACCAATAGAGCTCCAAAAAAACATTCCAGTAGATTCTTACACTCACAAAGAAAAACACACTCCTTATTACCTGAACAAATCAAATAAGTCGATGGCTCACAGATATAAGAGGATTCCAGTTTGCTACACTTGTGGAAAGAGAGGTCATACCTTTCATAACTGCTGGTATGAATCTTATTACTCTAATGGTTTTAATTACTATGGAAATTTTGATTATTCACATTCCAAAACCTTTGTTCCATACAGGTTCAGCGAGAACATTCAGAAAGCAAAGGAAACAAAGAAGGCTAGCAATTATGTTGAATCAAAAAATGCTTCAAAACAAATCTGGGTAAGGAAAGATGTAGTAAATGCTCTTGAAACGTTGTCTGAAAATGACATGATTGCCTTATCTTCTATTTTAAAAAACTCGAGAGTTATTTGCCATGTAGCAAGTGTTTGTTTTAATGCAACCTACGATGCTACTGTCTAGTACATGGACAGTGGTTGTTCACATCACATGACTGGAAATAAAGAATACTTAACAGATTACACTTCGTACGCTGGGGGTTTAGTGTCATTCGGGGATGGAAAGAAGAGTAATATTGTTGGGAGAGGCACACTAATAAAGAATGGGATGCCGGCAATTCATGATGTTTATCATGTTGTTGGATGTAAAGTAAATTTGTTAAGTGTTAGTCAAATTTGTGATCAGTTTTCAGATGTAATCTTCAAACGTGACATATGTCGGGTCATTGACGATAATGGAAACTCTGTCATGTATGGAAGGAGGGATTTCAGTAATGTGTATGTTATGTTCTTAAGTCCTGTCGATCTCACTTGCCTGTCTGTACGAAATAGTGATGCCAAACTGTGGCATCGACGATTGGGGCATTTGAATTATAAAACTCTTGATCTTATTTCCTCTAAGGAATTAGTTAGAGGCTTGCCTAGACTAGGACGCGTCAGAGATACTGTGTGTGGACAGTGTCAGGTAGGTAAACAAACTAGAGCTCCTCACAAAATTTCTAATAACATTCCTTCTACTCAATACTTGGACTTAATTCATATGGATCTCATGACTAGTAGGACATTGAGTAGGCATGGTCGAAAATATATTCTAGTTTTAGTTGACGACTTTTCTAGATTCACTTGGACTGCTTTTCTTCGTGAAAAATCTGATACGTTTGAAGCATTTCGAGTTTGGAGTCTTAAAGTTCAAACTGAAAAGGATGTCTCTATTGTAAGAATTCGAAGTGACCACGGTGGAGAATTTGAGGATACAGGCCTTGCTGAGTTTTGTGAAAACTATGGTATCCAACACCAATTCTCTGCTCCATATATGTCACGCCCCGATTCCGCTAGGGTCGTCCGTCTTGCCTGGATCCCTGCGGGATCGATCGTCCTCGCTAAGGCGTAATGCCGTGCAAGCCTAAGTTGCGCTTGCACAAGGCCATGTACCTGCACAAAACAACTAGTCAAGCAAAAACACACGCACGCACCCATTAGTTAAGCAAAACACAAGCACGCACCCATTGCAGAGAACCAAATATTGAACACAGAGATTTGAAATGGAAATACTCATTTTATTGATAGCTTGATTGGAATACAAGTACAAAGCTTTGCAACTCAGATTTGCCTTATAATTTGGCTACAAGATACTCTTTGAAACACTCTTTTAAAATTAGCCACAATGCCCATACATGATATCCCTTTATTACAAGCTGGAATTGAAAGACACCTTCAGAAGGAAAAGAAACTTGAACTTGACTTGAAATAAAAGAAAGCTTTGAGGCAGTCCGCAGCTCTACTGGGCTAGACGAGCTTTAGTGCCTCCTTGAAATCCTCCTGTCTCCTTTGCTTTCTGAAAAGGATGCCCACAACGTGGGTCAGCACACATCATGTACTGGCGAGCGGCTCTTCGCCGAAACTCACAAATATCTGCACTAATTCAACATGTGAAGCTACATATTTACTAGTGCTCTTTCTACTTGTCTAGGTTCTTTTTAACAATTCATAAGAAACATGACAGCAGAAAATTCATAGCCAACTTACCAACGCCGACAGTCATCCCTGCACAAAACAGGTTAGCACAATTTGCATATATTAAACATTCTCATTTCCGTCCCTGCATGTTAGGCTTGCAATAAATCTCTATCTATATGCATGAACCTAACTATTGTGGTCCATGGGTATTCCCATTACTAGCAATTGGAACTTCTTGCCCAACTGCTAATAGACTAACACCCTTTTTCTGCGGGGACTTCTAGCCCCAAGTGTCCTGTTCTCTCCTAGGCCGATCGACTCCAGGTGCCCCCAGAATCGATCGAGAGATTACCTCCTTGTGCACAAGTTGTCTAGACCAATGCGAATGCAGCTATCAGATAATTCTACCATGCACGAGCCTAGCAACTTGTAACCATTTCCATTCTCTTCTTCTTCGTGCACGGTCAAGCCGTAATTTCCATACCGAGCTCTCTTTTAGGCAATTCATAAGAGCATACAGTTCATATTGAAGCAAGCAAGCGACAGTTCCATTTTACATATGATTCATTCATTATCTTCTCTTATCTTTTGTTATTGAGGCATCGTTGATCACAGGGACAAGGCAACAGAGTAGACTAGAGATCATTTTTATTAGGGCGTACAAATAAATGCAAGTCCGGTTCAAACAACTCACCGAGATGAATCTTAGTTGAGAGAAGGAGGGACTTCACGCGCCGTTCACGAACAATTCACGCGGCCTACAATGGCACCAACAGTTGATTAGCATACTTCGTCTCTTTCTCTCAAGATTCGGAATGAATGCGAAATACGATGAAAGCGAACAATGAAAACCAATCATCGAAAACCAACACGAAAACGCATTCATCAAAACCAAGCAGCGAAGAGAAAACATTCAGTAAAACTCTTGGATTCATTTCAATAGAAGCCAATCCATCAATTGAAAAGGTTCATTGCATTTCATCTGTGATCAATCGATACCGGCAAAGGTTTCACCAAAGACTCAGTTCGAGACTGAGTCAGCAAGCCGTAGGTATTACATAGTGGACCGTGAGGAGCGGGGCACTACAATATACCCCACAGTCCAATGGAGTGGTGGAACGAAAAAATTATACTATTCAAGAAATGGCACGTGTGATGTTACATGAGGTGGTCGTTCCTAGGTATTTTTGGAAGGAAGCTGTTAGCACAGCCACCTACATCATTAACAGGGTTTACATTCGGCCTATGACAACCCATACCCCTTATGAACTTTGGTTCAATAGGAAGCCTAGCAGTGTTTGGGAGTCCCTGTTGGATCTATCGAGACAGAGATAGCCTGGGAAAGTTTGATTCTAGAGGTGAGGCCGGTCTATTTTTGGGATATTGCAATAATTCACGAGCATATAAAGTTCTAAATAAACAAACTGGGGTGGTAGTTGAATCTATGAATGTTGTTGTGGATGATGCTCGTACATCCTCAAATATAGATGATGATGGCTTTAGTTTTCCATTAGTTGAACAGGCGGATACTTCAAAGAAACCTGCTGCTGTTAATAACAATGAGGTATCTAATATTCCTCATGATTTCGATCGGACCATGTCTACACCTGATTCCGATACTCCTCATTTAACTGAAGAAGAAATGCACATTCATCATATAAACTTTGAAGACAGACCTACTCGATTAACAAAAAATCACTCATTAAAGGATATAATTGGAAATGTTTCTGACTCAATACGCACACGATCACATACAGCTGATTTTATAAACTGTGTTTGCTATCTGTCTTCAGTTGAGCCCAAAAACATCAAGGAGGCCCTACTTGATGAGTTTTGGATTTCTGCCATGCAGGAAGAATTAACTCAGTTCAGTCAACAAAATGTTTGGACCTTAGTACCTCGGCCATCTCATACAAATGTTATTGGGACCAAATGGGTTTTCAAGAACAAAACTGATAGTGAGGGTAAAATTGTTAGAAATAAGGCTAGACTTGTGGCTCAAGGTTACACACAGGAAGAAGGAATAGATTCTGATGAAACATACGCCCCCATTGCTCGTATAGAATCCATAAGATTATTATTGTCTATTGCTTGTCACTTACACTTTAATCTGTTTCAGATGGACGTTAAAAGCGCTTTTCTAAATGGGTTGCTCAAAGAGGAAGTATATGTTGAGCAACCTAAGGGTTTTGAAGATCCACACCATGACAGCTATGTTTACAAATTAAACAAAGCTCTTTACGGATTAAAGCAAGCTCCACGAGCCTGGTATGAAAGATTAGCCATTTTTTTACTGATAAGGGTTTTAAGCGGGGTAGTGTAGATAAGACTTTGTTCTATAAGAATTTTAACAAAGGAGTTCTGGTTGCTCAAGTCTATGTGGATGATATAATTTTTGGTTCCACATCTCAATCTCAGGCTGATGAGTTTGCAAAACTCATGTCTAGTGAGTTTGAAATGAGTATGGTTGGGGAGTTGACCATGTTTTTAGGATTGGGTGTTCAACAGTTAGAAAATGGCATTTTTGTTTCTCAAACAAAGTATACTAAGGGTTTGGTAGAGAAATTTGGGCTGAAGAATGCCACATTTGCTCGTACTCCTATGAGCACTTCGACTAGGCTATCTAAGGATGATTCGAGTAAGGATGTTGACCCTAAGTTGTATAGGAGTATGATTGGAAGCTTGCTCTATCTCTGTGCTAGTCGTCCTGACCTTTCTTTTAGTGTGGGTGTTTGTGCACGTTTTCAGGCAAATCCAAAAGAAACACACTTATTGGCTGTAAAACGAGTGATTAAATATGTTAGTGGTACTTTGAATTATGGATTGTGGTATACTTTTGACACTTCTTGTGAGATTTCAGGATGCACCGATGCTGATTGGGCTGGTCACATTGATACAAGAAAGAGTACTTCTGGTGGTTGTTTTTACATAGGGTCTAATCTCACAAGTTGGTTATGTAAAACTCAGAATTCTATCTCTCTTTCCACTACGGAGGCAGAATATATTGCTGCTGGTAGTTGTTGCACTCAACTTGTCTGGATGAGACAGATGCTTAGTGACTATGGTTTACCTCAAGGTTGTATGACACTTCTTTGTGATAATATGAGTGCAATCCAAATGAGCAAAAATCTTGTTTTTCATTCACATATAAAACACATTGATATTCGACATCACTACATTCGAGAACTTGTAGAGAATAAGGAAGTAGAACTTAAATATGTGGCCACTGAGAAACAACTTGCGGATTTGTTTACTAAACCTCTTGACGTCAATCGGTTTGAGGAGCTTAGAAGAGCAATCGGAGTTTGCTCTCTGAACTAATCTGGTTTCATTTCATATATCAAGTAGGACTCATGCATTTGTTTTAAAATTTTCATACATATATACAAAAATATTTTTATTTTTTTGGATCATGAAGTCTGATTGATAGATATGATTGATAAATCTTGATAATGATCAGATGCATTATATGCTTTCATATTTAATGTCTGATACTGTCAAACTGTCTATAAGTTTGCATAGTGGTCGGGCTTGATTGATTTCATCCTTATAACACTAGTAACACATGATCAAGTCGATATTCCTCTACATATTTGATTGGTTGCATGATAAAGTATTATTCATAGTAGTAGATTGATAGTGATACATTGCCTTTTATTCAATTACTTAAGTTTTAGGAGCACAGGTATGTATCCACCCGAGTTAGTAGGTTCGTAGGGGTTTTTCTAAACCTGACAGCCTAAGCCTAACTAGGCTGGGACTTGTCATCCAAAAACTCGTTCAATGGGATGGTTCCTCTCCTTAATTTTTTCAATGCGGAGGGTATATTATCAATGATATAATGATTCGTAGGGGTATCTTGAAACCCGGCACCCTAAAGCTGACTAGCTTGGGAGTTGTCAATCCGTACAAAATTGATAATATCGCCACCCATAACGGCAACATAAAAATTTATTCTATTACCCTTTGATTATAGTTGGTCATGCTTATCTTGATATATATGTCTGAGGAGTTGAGACTTGTTATGAAATTACTCACACACACAACACGAAGTCAATCTGTGCCCGTGCTTTCATTCTTCTAGATTTTTGACAATTATCTATATTTGTATGGATTTACTGTGGTGTGTTTGGAATTTATCTCATTTTGATATCAATTCAATCAAACATGGCTCCTTGATATCTCATATCATCTTAGATTGCATTTCGCATTTTTTTTGGGCCACTTTATTTAAATTCTTCTTCTTCTTCTTCCCGGTTTTCTGTGTTTTGTACTTGATGGACTAATCATGATGTTTGGCCGCACTCTCTCACCACCCGGATCTAGTTGGGTATGTCTAGTTGCTGTATTGTCTAGCATGTTTCAAAAAATGAGGGAGATGGTATTATATGTATCAGATGATCAGTGGTATTCATCTGATTTCAGTATGACTCACTCAATGTATTCATCTGATTTCAGTATGACTCACTCAATTGTTTTGGATATATTTCAGTTATTATGGGGGAGTTATTATGGGGGAGTCTAATTTTAGTATGACTCACTCAATTTTTTTTGGTCTAATTATTGTGGGGGAGTCTGATTTCAGGTTACTGTATTGTCTAGCTCTGATACGCTGCCTGGCTCTGATACGCTCTGATACGCTGCCTAGCTTTGATACGCTGTGTGATACGCTGCCTCTTATATATGATTACTTGCTGCAACACTCTGATACTCTGTCCCATATGTCTGAATACTTGCTGAAACAGAAATTATATATTGATATCTCACTGTCATCATTCTGAAAGCTTATCTCTACCTGAAAATGTTTGAAAATTGATCTGTTATTGAATTTCTTTAAACTAACAATACTTTGTATCTAAAACCTGCTTTGTCATTTAAGATGGAATTTTCAGTTATGCAAAACACATTCAGGGATTAAGCTTCAAAGGAATGACGAACTTAGTCTTGTTGTTGTTTGGAGTGATAAGGGGAGCGACTTAAGGATGCGGGCGTGAATTTCACTTAACATAGCTCTTTTCGCGCTTATCATTGTACTATCTTGGATGTAATCACTTTTAGGATTTGGGTAGTCTAGGACAGAGCCTAAAAATGTTCATAAATGGTTTTTGATACATGCTACGACAATGGGGGAGATTGAAAGTCCCAAATTGTTGTCTTGCATGCATCAACCATTTATGAGAGGTTCTTTATGAGATGAGGGTCGTGCAACTACTCGAGTTCACTCAAGATCAAGGCTGGTTTCTTCAAACAGGTATGTCATTCATGTAGAGCTTAGGGCCATTTGCACTTAAGGTTAGATACTGAACTTGAATATAGGGAGTATCTAGGTTGTTATGTAATTATTTATTATAAATTAGATTTATGAGATAAATCACATGTCCCTGTTAAATGAAGAACTAAATCTGAACCGTTAGAAAAAGCTTTGAGTCTTTAATCTACAAAAATCTTTCTAAAATAGTTTTTTTAAACCAACGTGAGCCTCTCCTGGGTTGGTCTTCTGTTAAAACAACTTTGTTGTTATCAACATAAGCAACAAATTCGGTTTTTGTTAAACAACTTTGTTGTTATCAACTCTGTTGTTAAACAACTTTGTTGTTTAGCAAATTCGGTCTTTGTTATCTAAAACGGTTATTCTTTCAAACATAATTGTTTTGATTGAGTAAATAAATAGAGCTAAACCTTGAGGCTTAGCACATATTGGTTTTTCTCAAAAACACACAGTAGCTATTCGAAAAACCTGTTCACTCTTCATCATACATTCATATTGCATTGGTGTTGCGTCTGATCCCGCGGAGAACCAAAAGGAGGACCAGACTGCTTTCTCAAGAGCTTGTGGACTCGAGTTTGAGAGATGGGGTTGGTATGGTTGTGGGTGGCTTGCTTGTCTTAGTAAGTGTTACATCTTTGAACTTCTTTTGATTATAGTGGATTGGTTTGTTGAGGTTTCAGCCGGGACATAAAGGTCTACGGTTCCTCGTTAAAATTATTGTTTGTGCTGTGTGTTTGTTTCATCATTTATTGTGTTTGTCAAGTTGCTTCTAAATTTATAAATGCTTTAGTTTGCCAATTGTTGAATCTTATGTATCTTCTCATTTTGAGTACGGGGGATTTTCATCGGCGTGGGTGATTCGGGAACTTTCGCACAGGGCTCGCTACCTGCCGCCGTCTAACCCAGCTATAGTCCATAATGGATTGACATTGCCAGTGACCTTCACACCCCTTTAACTGCTTGAACTAACGCACGTGACACATGATGATTATGATAACTGCTCAAGGTATACAATTTCAGATGCTTGCCTCAAAACATGTTAACATGCAAATCAATCAGGATATTTAGAAAGATCACAAAAATAGCTAACATGTTTTATAAAACTGCTTGAACCAAATGCAGAGCTTGGGTTTAATTAGCCACTCGCCAGTACATGTGATCGTACTGACTCTTGCTCTTTGCAGGTGCCAGGAATCAGGAAGAACGCGCCAACTAGCTAGGCGACGTTCGTGCTTTTGAAGCTTCGACCGCGCGTCGAAGACCCCGCCACTGAACTTTTGAAGACTCTCCACAAGTCCAAGGAACATGTCTCGGCATCCCTCGCATCCAGGTGGCTGGAATATTTTTGTTGTAAATGAGAGATGTATGTATGGAATGGCTATCTCATCGGCACTCATTTTGTATTCGAGTCATGTTGTAAAGCCCGTGCGGCACGATTGTAATAGAGTCTGTAAATGATGTCTATTATCAATAAAATGCAAAGTTTCTCTATCTTAATGTGTTATTCAATTTGTCTGTGCTCTCTCTTAGTTGACATGTTTCGGATTACCTTATGATTATGCCTTGTGCGATCGCAACATAGGTTCGCACGGCATCACGCTCGGGGGACTACTATCGATTCTTCAAAATCGGGACGTGACAATTCGTTCCATCCATCGGATCCGGAGCCTTCAAATGAAATATTTAATTTACATTGTTTTCATCTCATATCCGCTAAAATTTCTTCTTTTAACTTTGATTTTATATCAACTTAGAGATTAAGCATTGACTTGTTCTATTGGAAACTTCAGATTATGAATTTTTATTTTTAATTTATTTTTCTCTATTATATCTTAAACATGAGTAAACAACAACCAAAACATACTAGAAAGATGATATAATAAAAAAAGTAAAATAAAAATAAAAATTTAGAATTCAACTTTTTAATTCAAACCGTCACAACTTAAACTCTTAACCTAATATAATCTATGATTACAATAATCTCAGAAAACTGAAACACCCATCACAAAGAGCCATGCTACTTTGCCCGTCGCGGGCCGGCCTGTCCGCCATGTAGCATCGTTTTATTGGCAGGTCAATTCGCATGTAATCCATGCCAATAGGGGAGGGGGGCGATGGGGTTCGACCACGCAGGCAGATGGATCGGTTCTTAAGACCAGTTCTGACCGGGGCCCAGCTAGGTGAAATCACGAAAATATCCGTACAAGACGGTCCCGTCAAGTATGAGAGAAAAAAACCAAGGGACGCAAATTATCACTCGAAGAAGGAAAAGTAGAGAGAGAGAGAGAGAGAGAGAGAGAAATGGCATCGGCAGTGGCGGCTGGTGGCGCGGTGGCAGCGGCTCCGTTCTGGAGGGCCGCGGGGATGACCTACATAACCTACTCCAACATCTGCGCCTCCCTGGTCCGCGGCTGCCTGAAGGAGCCGTTCAAGTCGGAGGCGGCGGCGAGGGAGAAGGTCCACTTCTCCGTCTCCAAGTGGGTCGACGGAAAGCCCGAGAAGCCCAGTAAGCCCCTCTTCTACGTCTTCTTCTTCTCTCCATTAGATTAGGGTTAGGGTTTCGTTCGTTGATGTTTCGGTGCCGATTTTGGCGGATCTAGGGTTTCGGACACATTTATGGGGTTCGATCTGGATTGGTTCGATTGGGTTTCTATGGCTGCGTCTGGAATTAGGGTTATGTGGCTAGATGCGTGTTTGATCTGGACGGATTCGCCAGGTTTATGTTTGATGTGTTTGTAGTTGAAAGCATCGAGTCCTAGGAAGCTCGGGCGATCATAAAAGTCGGTGCCTTGTCCCTGTTGCCACTGTGCGGGACACGTATTTGACACGACATTGACGCTGCAAAATGCGAGGACACACCAAACTCGGTGCGTGTCCGTGTCGCCGTGTCCGTATTTTTCCTGTATGAATTAGGGTTATATGGGGAATTTTGTTGACGCAACTGATGAATGGATGGTTGGACGAGTATCGATGGATTCATGTTCGGTACGAGACTACCATCTGGTGGGAGCAGGAGTCTGGTTACCTTTTAGGATTGGGATGTTTGGCATTTGATGTGTCAGGCTTTTGTTATTCCTGAAGGATTTAACTGAAGTAATTGTTTGTTTTAATTTTTGGAATCTATTCTGAGGTCTGACGTGGTTTGTTATTATTTACGAGTTCGCATTTGATTCTAATGTCCGGAGTGAAAATTTAGGATGACGAAAACGAGTAAATGATTTTTTGGGACGAAGATAGATGGCGAGCCCAAGAAGCACGCAAAATCTGTGTTTCCTCTTTTTCGCTCATGTAGGTTTGTCCCTATATCCAGGCTTCAGATCATTTTCTAGGAATAGCATTTTATGGGTCTGGTAGGTAATGGAGCCGTTCGGTCTATAGAGGCAGGGCTAAACAAACATGGATTAGAGTTTTGAAGAAGGATATGTTTTTTTGTTAGTGTTACAAGGGCCATGGCCCTTATCAGAACTGAATGGGAATAAAAGGATTCAAACAGCCGATCGCAAAAATTTGGGTAAAGGCTCTCTTTGTTGTAGGCATGTGATGTGTCTCGAATATGGATTTATAATTTTATATTTTGTTTGCTTTTAGGATCCTGTTTCATTCTTGCTTGTTGAAATCAATTATGATAAATTAGAGTTACTTAGGCTCTACTTCTATGTGAAGAGATTCTCGTGTGTATACTGTTGTTTTATTTGTTGGATTAGAATCTACTCTCGTGTTAGAGATATTATAACTTTGTTTGCTATTAATTATGAAGTTACCAAGTATTTTTTTCTATTGTTAGGATTTGATGCACCTTGAATCTGGATGGAACCATCTGTCGTAGTTGATCTACCGTTAGTTTTACTCATATTTTATTATGCCTCACAGGCACAACAATGCTGTAAATTGTAAGACATGGCCTTCTAAACTATTTTTATTTAGGATGACAAGCATGCCAACCATGTTAGTATTGTCATACAGTACTGGAGTCGATGTTTAGGTGGATGTTTCATTTTTTAGAAAATCATCAGTGTTTTTTTTATCATCTGATTAAGACATTGAAGCCAACAATGGATATGGATATAGGGAAACACCATGCCTAGTACACTAAGGCACTTGCATGACTATATGTGTGCGAAACAGAGTTTTGCCTGTATGGTTTTCTTGGAATTCTGCATGATATCCATTTAAATTTATGGATATGCGTGCATGTCATAACAGTAAGGTGTGAACCTTTAAATTAGGAAGAAACAACACTAGTTCTCTGGCCACCTCATAGAAAGCTGGTGTTTCAACCTATACAAATTTGGATGCCACCTCATTAGTAAGCTTATAATCTATTTTTCTGTTAATAACTTACTTTAACGTTCTAAACTTAATGCCTTTTTACCTGTCGGCTGTTCCATAACTTTTTTTTTTGTGGATGGATACCCTTGGATTCTACAAATCAAAGTCTTAAATTTAGGGTAGAGCAAACATGTGAGTCATCTGAGACCCACAAGAGGCCTTCTTAATGTGCATCTCAACCTCGATCCTCCTTCAGCTAGTTGGCATGATGACGTGCAATCACGTTTTGAAAGATGAGTTTATTTTGTAATCAACAATGGTTTAGTGGACCAAACAAGGTTGTATTCTGAGCTTAAGTTCGCTGGAAAACAAGACGACGAAAGAGGCAAAAAAAGTTATCTTAAATAAACATGAAGTTGATAGTATTGGAATTGTTTGTATAATTTGATATGCAAGTTTGGGACTGTTGGGATCATTATTGAAAGTAGCTTTCTAAACCCGTGAAAGGATGCGACTGTTGCTAACATAGTGGAGGTGGCTTTAACAAAGATATGGAGAAAGTTAATTTATGCACTTTGACCTTACAGATTTTGCACAATTCTTTTCGTCTGTAGTATGAGTTATAATAAATTTGAGGACGATGTCCTGTGTTCTTACCATGGTTGATATTCTGGTTTATACCAGCTGGTAATACTGCTGCCAGTCCCAATCGAGTACCGGTAAACCCGATGTATAATGGGAGAAAACCCTCTTCCTAGAAAATGGTGGATGCCGTCTGGTATGGTTTATACTGGGCTGGAAACTGGACCAGACAGTGGAACTGTTAACTTTAGATACTATATATTGAACGATTTTATAACATTAAATTAGCTAATTAATAATCAGGCTATATTTGGTTTAATTTATTATCCTATAATGGCCTGTATAACTGGTATGCCAATTTATGGTGGTACCCTGACTACTAAGAACATTGGCTGATGTTACTTATAAAGTTAAGCTTTTAGTCAACTTGGGTTATGTCTACAACATATTATAAGTTATCATAATGACGTTTTTACAAGAATATTTGGATTTCAAAATATAAACCATTTTTGGGTTGCGTATGTTCGGGGGAGGGGTTGTAGGCGGGTAGGCTACAGATGTATTCGGTATGATCTAATATACCATCAACAAAAGCTTCTCCATAACAAGTCTGCTACTTTTCTCTGCCTTTTCCAAGACTTCGGGTCCCGCCTGCTGCACCGTCAAGCTACAAGTGGAAAGAATGAGCCACGCCACTGGACTCTTTCAGTTAGCATATGCCTTTGTTTGAAATCTGTTCCCCCGACCTTGACACTTGATCAACATGGCCCATTGAACTAGCTACTAGGATCTATGAAAGGATAGACATCAGTTGCTAATGAGAAGGAAGTGACACTTCGTAGACTGAATAAAAATAAAGGATTTGTGTAGTCAACTCTAAACTTGGGGATACTTCTCTGTAATTTTGGTGTAGTTAAATAAGCTGTTTTTTTAGAGAAAGATCTGTGGCTGATGTTACTTGTCGACTTAAGCTTATAGTACAATATGGGTTTATACCTACCATGGGTCGTTAGATATCATATGGTCGTTGCAAGAAACCTTGGATCTCAAAAGAGGCACTTGCAAGTCATGTGCAAATCCACCTTTTTTATTGTTTATGGGTAATCCAGGCAGCATGGAAGGTGCATGGCATGATATATGCTTTCTGACGTTACTATTTTCTTAGGAAGAAAATTTCTAGAATTTATGGGTTTGGGGATCAAAGTTATTGCATGGTTTTTTAATTTTAGTGGAGGTACCACCGTACCAAGGAGGGTGACTTCATTTTTAGACTTGAGATTCTGACTCGTCTGGTTGTTTTGTTATTTCTGCTTCTATTGTAGTTTTCTTGACACACATTTTCCTTTGATTAGAAACAAATTTGCTGTCAGAGGAGGGGGTCAGGAGGGAAGTTATTTCACCAGTTGAATTTCAGAAATACATTGGAAATGTAGGTAGTTGGGGAATTATAAGTATCTTAAGGAGGAAGGTTCTTTTCTAGAGTTGAGATTCCTGACTTCGCTGGTGTGTTGTTATTCTTGGTTTCATTGCTTTGTTGCGCATTCAACTTTCTTGATGTACATTTATTATTAGAAATAAGGAGGTTACACCAATAGAAATCACAGAAGAGAACTGTGAAGTTTTGGAACGTACATATTGGTGAGATCGTCAGGAGTCATGACTGAAACATGTTGCATTCAAAACTACTTCTGTCGTCTTCCTGTGATTTATGATATACCTGTAAGCTGTAAATTGAAATGAATGCCCATATCCTAGAAAATTGGCCTAATGTTTATTTCTGTCTGTTTTTTTTCATCAGCTATCCGCACAGATGTACCGGAAGCATGAGATGTCATGAGTGGTGCTTGGGCTTGCTACAGATTGAAGCTTCTGGTTTTTCTTTTTCTAATGCTGTTTATGCTTGAAGTTTGGAATGAACTATGCACTTTGTGAACTGCCGACACTTTGGGGGGGCATTTGTCATGTCTAAACTAATAATGTTGGTGCATTTGTGAAAACCACAACTCTTTTTGTTACTCTTTCAGAAAGCTAAGAGAGGATTTGAGCACTCGATAAAACTAAGATGTATATGTCTCTATACGTGGGTGTGGTTCAGTCTTCTTAACCTTGAAATTGCTCTTGTACTAATATAGTACTAATGTCAGCATAATATGATATTTCCTGTTTCTATAAGTTGGTTGATGCGGCGCGACAAATAACACTAAATGTGCATGAAAAAAAAATATTACGAGAAGCTGAATGTTTTAGGAACATTACAATGCATTTATGCCGGACATCTTAAAATGCTTGAGATGCAGGGCATAATGCTTGGATTTATTGATTTCAGTAACAAATAGCATTATAAAGTGCTAGAGCTACAGGCAGAATTCATCAATATCTTTAAAACTGATTGGAGTTGTTTGGTTTCTTGTGGCGTTCATGATTTTCTCTTTGCTAAAACTAACAGAAGATTTTATTTTTTTTGCAGTGCGTTACATGCACAAGACTTTGTACACGCTGCGTTATATGCCATTTGGATCTATGGTCACCAATTTTTACACATACACGCCCCTCTTCCAGTTCAATCCCGACCGTCCGTCTAGCCAAGGAGATTCTCTCTTTTCGCTGGCCACAAGAGCCAGCTGAGTTCGGTAAGAGAGTTGTTAGAACTAAGGGGGCATTTGGTATGCGGAATACTATATAGCCGGGAATTCTATATTCCCGGGAATCAAATTCCAAGGAATTAAATTCCTTGGAAAATTACATTCCCATGTTTGGTGACAATATAAATATTCCCGGAAAAAAAATAAAAAATAATAATAACGAAAAAAATGAACAAATATAAAAAAAAAATCGGTAAAAACAACAAAAAGTAGGTAAAAACGAAAAAAAATGGTAAAAACTACAAAATAACAAAAAACGACAAAAACGATGAAAAACAACAAAAATCGGTTAAAACGACAAAAATGACCAAAAAACGACAAAAATTGTATAAACGACAAAAAATAACAAAAAAATGTAAAAACGACAAAAATAACCAAAACACGACAAAAACGACATAAAATCGGTAAAAACGACAAAAAAAAACCAAAATGCGACAAAAACGACAAAGAACAACAAAAAATCGGTTAAAACGACAAAAAATGACAAAAAACCGGTTAAAAACGAAAAAAAATCGGTTAAAAAACAATAAAAAATCGGTTAAAACGACAAAAAAAACCAAAAAACGACAAAAACGAAAAATAATCGATAAAAATGACAAAAAGGGAAAAAAATCGGTTAAAAACGACAAAAAATGACAAAAATTGGTTAAAACGAAAAAAAATGACAAAAAATCGGTTAAAAACGATAAAAAACGGTTAAAAACAATAAAAAAATCGGTTAAAAAGACAAAAAATAACCAAAAAGCGACAAAAACGAAAAATAATCGATAAAAACGACAAAAAATCGGTTAAACGACAAAAAATAACCAAAAACGACAAAAAATCGGTAAAAGCGACAAAAATTACAAAAAATGCCATAAAATCAGTAAAAATGACCAAAAAGCGACAAAAACGACTAAAAACGACTAAAAATCGGTAAAAAACAACAAAAAAGTTACAAAAACGACAAAAAATCGCTAAAACGACAAAAATTGACAAAAAAAGGACAAAAATGACAAATTGGGTAAAAACGACAACAAATAATCAAAAAGTGATAAAAAGACAAAATGGGTAAAAACGACAAAAAAATCGGTTAAAACGACAAAAAATCGGTAAAAACGACAAAAAATAATCAAAAACTGCCAAAAAAGAAAAAAATGGGTAAAAACGACAAAAAAAAAAATCGCTTAAAATGACAAAAAATTGGTAAAAACGACAAAAAATGACAAAAAAGCGATAAAAAACGACAAAAAAAAAAGAAAAAATGTTCAAAACTAATCAAAATTGATCAAAAAAGAAGAAAAAAATTTAGACAATTTTTTTTTCCGGACAAAAAAAAATACCCACCTATTCTCCAGGGATAGAATTTCTATGTTTTGTGGGTAAACTATTTATCCGGATATTTATAATTCCCGGGAATAAATTTTTTATAAGCCAAACAAACATGGTAATAGATTTTCATCTTAAATTTTTTCGGGAAGGCGAGAATAAAAAAAATACGCGTACCAAACGCCCCCAAAGGGTTATGTCCAATTGAGGACAAAGCCGACATCGAGGACAAAGCCGACGTGCCTAAATCTCAAAAGGATTATGGTTTGTATACGTATAATAAGTTGATCGACACCTACGGGAAGGCAGGGAATTTTACCGATGATACAGATCTTCTGAAATGTGAATTGTTTGAAGATATGGAAAATCGTCGATCATACAGATCTTGTTCTGAACGCACGAGTAAGGTTTGGTGCACGATTGCATCCCATACTCCACGGTGATAACTAGCTTTTGTAAGCTTGGTGAAGTAACAACGGCGGAGTGTTTATTTTGGCAGAGTAAACTATGGTTTGCAGCCATATATTGTAGGGTTCTGACCAACTTTTTTTTTTTTTTTGATACATTAACTTTCCATTTTTCGGTTTTGGTATCACAATTTTATAAATTATTCTTTTGGAGTATTTTTCATTAATTTTAAAGTAATTGAAAACACTTCAAAAAATACAAGTATTTAAATTGTGATTTTGTACTACAATATATGTTTTTAAATTGGTTTCGGTGTACTTCAAAATTGAAAAAATTATACTTTAAAGTGCAATTTATAAAATTAGGATATCAAAATCGAACATTAAAAAAATTAAGGTGTTAAAAATGTTCAAACAATATAATTGAGATATCACTAGAATAATGTAACCTACATTAACATGATATGGAGTGCATTCATTTTTTGTAAAACTTACAACCAAAGGGGGAACCAGAAACTTGAACTAGAGTGAGCTGGAGTAGATTAGGGTGGACTATATATAGTCTAGCTCACAAAAAATTAAAAAAAGATATTATATATGTAAAAAAAAAAAAAATTCAGCCCCTCACTTGGGTCCGCCACTGCTTACAACCAATAATGGATGTAAGCATAACATTACTCTTTCAAAACCCAGAGCAGGAAAATAAAAATGCAGTTGGAGGCACCGTAATTTATGCATATTCATTTTTTTTCTTCCTGGTTTTAAGACTATAAAATAACTGAACTTAAATATGTATCGGCATCGCAAAAAAAAAAAAAATCAACTTTCAAACAAGAATTAAATAATATTTAAAATGTATTCGTAAACCGAACATCTTTTGACTCAAGTTACACATGCATTTCTTAGGATTTATTTGAAATTTGTCAATAGTGATCTGGTCACACTACTTCATAATGCGATAAATTTTAAGTATGTATATTTTAATATTTAAATTATTATTTATTAACTTATACACATGGAGTGACCTAGCTTAATGTTGTGCTAAGTGGAAATTTTCTCCAGTGAGTAAGTTCAAATTTCATAAGAAATAATTGTTTTGTCGCTAATTTTAAGAAGATTTTCTTTGAAATACGCTTACTCGGACTTGGACAAAGTGTCACGACCCGCTACCCAAATTGTTGGGCCAGGCCGAGTCATGCCCAGCCTATGTTGAGATAAAACGTAGTAAGCTGTTCTAAAGACAACAGGATAAGACTAAATGTACTAACAGTTCTATAAGTGAAGAAGAATCATAAATGCTCCAAACACAAAAGTCATCGTATATAGTAAACGTCCAAGTACAAGTAAACTGAAATGTAAAACTGGATACATGTCCAGTTACAAAATGATATAGTCTAATACATGTCTACTCTCAAAAGTTTAAGTAAACAAAAGACAACTAGGCGAGGTTCCCCGCAGGAACATCCTCGTAAAGCAGAGCCGGATCCTCGGCAGTAACTCCATAGTATGAGTCGCAGAGTAACTCCTCCTCAGTAAGGACACCTACAACGTTATCCTGTCAGGACGGGAGCAAGTACTAAATCTAGCAAACTAGCATATGAAACATGAAAAATGAACATAAGAGAAAATAACTGGAAAGCATGGCATCACATAGTCTATCATGGCAAGGACACATATGTCATAGAGACAGACGTGTATGTAATGTTTAAAACTGTAGCAAATACGTTATCGGTCAATAGATATACAATGTACTGTGGTACATGTAAATAAAATGTACATACGTACAAGTCAACAAGCATAGGTGTACATCCGTACAAACATGCGGGATAATGGCATGCGGCAAAGTATGCATATAAAATGCGACCTCGCTCGCTACTGTAGGGGGGTCGTGATCACGTACAATACTATCAGTTTCCCCATAACCAATATTCTAATCATGTGAGAGATACATCAAGACTGTTCTAAGCATGGTAGTAACTGATAGTACAACATGTAAAGATCTAACTTGCTACCCCAAGGATCAGCATTTAACATGGTGGGGTTTGCAGTTCATTTATGTGACAATATGTAAAGTTCGTAGAAAGCACTTGCCTCTAGCAAAGCAAAATAAAACAAGCTGCGATAACAGTGCTATGGATGTCCAGTAACTCGTCGCTGTAGAAGTAAAATACAATAACTTAGTTTTATACTAAGCTAAAACACTAGGACACTAATTGGTGAAACACGACTTGTGATTGGGCACCTAGCCAAAATAATGACTTTGGCATAGGAGACCAATGTAGGGTGACACACTATGTTAACTAACTTTTTAGGGTCTTTACACTAGTGAGGGATGGGGTTCAACACGACTAAAACTCCAAATAACACAAAAAGCTACAAGTCGTAATTAATCAATAAATAAATCAAAAGATCATTGTGTTCTAACAATTTTAGAGATAGACAAAAAGCCTAGTTTTTCTTAAAGTAAAGTACCAAAGTGATCTTTGTTAATCATAGAAATTTATTATAATTTTCTGGAATTTATTATCCAGTACAAATATTTTATAAAAATTAGTTTTCCTAAGTATACAGAAAGTGAGTTTTGGTTTCATATGCCAAACTAGTGGCAAAACAGTAAATTAAATACTACAAAAATTATACTAAATTAGCTAACTTAACATAGTATCTAAAAACTATTTTTCCATAATTTTAGCAATACTTTAAGTATTTTTAGAAAATCACAAACAGCATTGCACACAATAATTAATTATCTGCGTATTTTGTCCATGTATATAATTTGAACCAAAGTTCAAATACAGGACCCAAGGCCATGAATCAAGTCCAATATGACTTGTACAGGTCTTGAATGTGTGAAAACACATTTGAGCCCAAATACCCATGCTAGGCTTGGACACCAAATGGTTGCAGTAATTTAAATATACAGAAAATACTAAGGGGTAGAAATGCAAAATATATATTAATATTTTAATAAGGTAAAGTTATGCATAGTAACTATAAAAGTATGAATATTATCTTATAAAGATAATTTATACTAAGCTAAGTAAAATACATACATAAAATAGTGTATATATATATATATATGAAAATATATATACACAAATATAGGGATGTTTACATATTGGATATATATATATATATATATATATATATATATATATATATATATATATATATATATATAAATTACATATATGTATATATATATATATATAGATATATATATATATAAGAAAATACTTATCTACATAACATATATATATATATATATATATATATATATATATATATATATATATATATATATATATATATATATATATATATATATATATATATACAAAATTAATGTATACATATATATATAATAGTATATATATAATAATATATATACATAAGAAAATATATATACATAAAGAAATATATATACATAAATATATATGTATACATAATACATATATATATATATATATATATATATATATATATATATATATATATATATATATATATATATATATATATATATATATATATATACACAAAATAATGAAGTATACATATATATATATATATATATATATATATATATATATATATATATATATATATATATATATATATATATATATATATATATATATAAACAGTAAATATATATATACAAAATTATAGTATATATAGAATAATACATATATATACAAATATATGTATATACATATATATATAAATATATATATAATAGAAAAGAAAAAAGAAAAAGGAAAAGGAAAAGAAAAGAAACAACAGCAGTGGCAGCTCGAACCCGAGCCAACACAGCGCGAGCGGGGGGGGGGGGGGGGGGGGGGGGGAAGGGGGGGTTTAGATTAGGATGGGCTGGCCAGGGGGTCAGCCCATCAGTTGTGTTAGGGAAAGGGTTGTGTTTAATTTATTTAGGTTCAAATTAATTAACATAAAAAAATATATAAAAACCATCATGTGTCCTGACAGTTAAGGACACAGGTATCCTCGTGTCCTAGGCCTGCACGACACGTACGAGTTCAATCTCGCATGTCCAGTTCCACACTTATGCTCGCCAGGACACGGCGAACAATATATATGCGTACGAGACACGCACGACACAGTTTGACACAAAATACTCACGTGTCCAGATCTGGGGGGGGTCGACGGTCGTGGACGGCGGAGGAGCGGTCGGGACGGTGGCGGAGCGGTGGCGATCGACGCGTCTCGTCGGGGCGCGTCGAATGGTGGTGGTGGTTGGCGGTGAAGGTCGACGGTGGGGCTGGGCGGAGCTCGTCGGAGTAGGGTTAGGGTTTGGGGGTTCGTCGGGGAAGGACGGGGCAGCGGTTGGTCGTGGGGGAGATTTAGGGTTAGGGTTTAGTCAGGGGGGAAGAGGGGGTTGTTTTATAGAAGTTTGTGGCGGTGGGGGCAGCCGGGAAAGGCGGGGGCAGCGGTCGTGGTCGGTCGGGGCAGGGGTCAACGGGAGCGGGTGAGAGCTGGAGGAGAGAGAGTGAGAGAGCTGTCGTGGGGGGGGGTTGGGTAGAATTGCACTAGGGCCCCTAGAGATTAGGAAATTGCACTCCATATTTAAAACAATCAATAAATTACAAACTAATATACTAACAATTCTAATAATTACAAAACACTATTAAAACAATTCGAAAAATTACAAAATGCTATTAAAACATTTAAATAAATTACAAAATAATATTTTTTGTATTTAAAACTTATTAAAAATTTATTTAAAAATTCTAGAAAAATTCTTAAAAATTCCTAATAATTATTTAAGGCTATAAATGACATTAAAAATTTAATTAGCACTAATAAAACTAAATTTGAAAAACAGGGGCTTACAAGTCTTCCCTCCTTGAAAAATTTCGTCCTCGAAATTCACAAGGATTGAAGACCCGACAATATTCTAACATAGCAAGTAATGCAACAAGATGACTAAGGCTGCGATCGAAACTAACCTCTAAGGTATCAAGCGGGAACGGGTGGTTCCCCCGCAGCGGTTGGATCGAACAAGTAAGGGTATCTCTCCCTCATGTCCGACTCCCTCTCCCAAGTAGATTCACCTGGGGAGTGACGGCTCCAAGCTACTCGTACTAGGGGTATAACCTTGTTCCTCAGCCTTTTCTCCCTCCTGTCTAATATCTCCACTGGCTGCTCAGAAACTGTAAGGCTCGGTCCGACCTCCAACTCTGAATGATCTAGCACATGACTGGGGTCTGGAACATATCTCCTCAGCTGAGATACGTGAAAGACGTCGTAAACTCCTGCTAGGTTGGATGGAAGTGCAACCCTGTAAGCTACCTCTCCGATCCTGCCAAGTACCTCGAACGGCCCGATGTATCTGGGGCTCAGCTTCCCTCCTCGTCCGAACCGGATCGTCCCTCGAGTAGGTGATATCTTCACTAGCACCATATCACCGTCTGCGAACTCCATCGGCCTGCGACTAGCATCAGCCCAGTGTTTCTGCCTGTCCTGAGCTACTCTGAGCCTGTCTCTGATCATCCCGACTTTCTCTGCTGCATCCGTGATCATCTCTGGTCCAAGCATAACTCTGTCTCCGACATCCTCCCAAAAGAGCGGTGTGCGATATCGTCGTCCATATAGCGCCTCGAAAGGAGACATACCAATACTGGCCTGGTAGCTGTTGTTGTATGAAAACTCTACCAAGTACAGATGGCTCTTCCATGATCCTCCGAAGTCCAGTACGCAGGTCCTCAGCATATCCTCCAGTGTCTGTATCGTCCTCTCGGACTGCCCATCTGTCTGCGGGTGGTATGCCGTACTGAACTTGAGCCTACTGCCCAACTCCTCCTGCAAGCTCCTCCAGTAGTGGGATATGAATCTGCTGTCTCTGTCTGACACGATGCTCACAGGCACTCCGTGTAGGCGAACTATCTGCTGCATGTATAGCTCCGCCAACTTCTCGGTGGAAAGCCCCACCTTGAAGGGTATGAAGTGCGCACACTTCGTCAGCCTGTCTACAATGACCCAAATGGCATCCTTCCCTCCTTGGGAACGAGGAAGCCCTGAAACGAAGTCCATCGTAATATGTTCCCACTTCCACTCGGGAATGGGTAACGGCTGCAACAAACCAGCTGGCCTCTGGCGCTCCGCCTTGACCTGCTGGCAAACTAGGCATCTCGAGATAAAACGTGATACATCCCTCTTCATCCCGTGCCACCAAAGATGTTCCCGTAAGTCACGGTACATCTTGTTAGCACCAGGGTGAATAGAATATCTCGATCGGTGCGCCTTCTGCAAGACTGCCTCTACTAGATCTCCCTTTGGCACACACAATCGGCTGCCATGCCTCAGGGATCCATCCTCTGCTATAGTGAAGTCATCCAGCAATCCAGCTAATGCCTGGGGTCGAAGTCTGCGAAGGCTCTCATCTGTAGACTGTGCCTCCCGGATCTGCTCCATCAAACCTGACTGAATGTCAAGCGTCATCATCTGTATCACTGATCCTGGCCGAACTAGCTCGATACCGAGCTTCTCCAGATCCTCTCGCAAATGCCGATCAATCATCAGGTACCATGCCATCGGATGCCTGCTCAGCGCATCTGCTACCACATTTGCCTTCCCGGGGTGATACTGTAAATCGATGTCGAAGTCCTTCATCAACTCCAACCATCGTCTTTGCCTCATGTTCAGCTCTTTCTGCGTGAACACATACTTCAAGCTTTTGTGGTCAGTAAAGATTTCCACACGCTCTCCGTATAAGTAATATTTCCATAACTTGAGTGCAAAGATCACCGCAGCTAACTCTAGGTCATGGGTAGGATAATTCTTCTCATGTGTCCGCAATTGCCTAGATGCATAAGCAATCACTTTCCCATGCTGCTGTAGGACACATCCTAGCCCCTTCCCAGAAGCATCACTGTAAATGGTGAAACCTCCAGAACCTGAAGGTAAAGTCAGAACTGGAGCGGTCGTCAGTCTCCTCTTCAGCTCCTCAAATGCTGTCTGGCAGTCCTCCGACCAAATGTACTCTGCGTCCTTCCACGTCAGCTTTGTCATGGGTTCAGCTATCCTAGCAAAGTCCTGGACGAACTTTCTGTAATAGCCTGCTAAACCCAGAAAGCTCATGATCTCTGAAATTGACGTCGGAGCCTTCCACGTCTCAACTGCAGCAATCTTCCTGGGATCCACCGAGATTCCATCTCCAGTGACTACATGGCCGAGAAACTCCACTCGGTCTAAAAAGAACTCGCACTTCGACAATTTGGCAAACAATCTCTCCTGTCTCAGAATCCCCAAACTATCCGCAAGTGCTCTGCATGCTCCTCTGGCGTCTTCGAGTATATCAGGATGTCATCGATAAACACTACGACGAACTTATCCAGATACTGGTAAAATATCTTATTCATCAAGTTCATAAAGACAGCTGGCGCATTTGTGAGACCAAATGGCATCACCAGAAACTCGTACTGCTCGTACTTCGTGTTGAACGCCGTCTTCTGGATGTCTGCTGGCCTAATCTTCACCTGGTGGTACCCGGATCTCAAATCTATCCTGGAAAACACCTTCGCCCCGCTCAACTGGTCGAACAAATCATCTATCCTGGGCAGAGGATATTTGTTCTTGATGGTGATGGCATTCAAGGCCCGGTAGTCAATACATAACCGGACTGTACCATCCTTCTTAGGCATAAAGAGCACTGGCGCTCCCCATGGAGAAGCACTGGATCGAATGAAACCCTTTTTCAACAGGTCATCAATCTGCTCTTTCATCTCTATGGCCTCCTTGCGATTCACTCTATAGCAAGCCCGGGATACTGGTGATGAACCCGACACTAGATCTATAGTGAACTCTACATCTCTGTCAGGCGGAAGTCCTGGAAGATCCTCTGGGAATACATCCATAAACTCCCTAATGATAGGGTGTGGCGATGCTGCGTCCCCGACTGTCGCACAACAGTTCGGCTCTAGGCTGATCTCCGGCCCTGCCCTCCTGACACTGAATGGTGCTGTGCCTGGGGGACTGAACAAAATACTACCCTCATAGCAATCTATAGATGCATGGACATAGCTAAGCCAGTCCATCCCCAATATGATATCATAACCGGAGAGTGGCATCACAAAGAATCGCCCCTCGAACTCTCTCCCGGCTATCATAATAGAGCATCTATAGCTAGCTCTAATAGGCACTGGTCCTCCTCCCGTCATTACTCTACTAATCTCCACAGTAGGTGTAGATACTAAGTGATGTTCTTGCATAAACTCTAATGATAGGAAGCTATGAGATGCACCAGAATCAAACAAACATAGAGCTAGAAAAGTATGCAAATAAACATGACCTGTAATGACGTCAGCTAAGTAATCGGGCTCTAAAACCTGCTCCGGCTCCGGCTCAATGGCTAGGCTATAAACCTTCCCCTGAGGTCCCTTCTGCTGCTGCAGATGCTGCCCAAACCTCTGCTGCTGAGTCGGGAGTGGTCCTCTAGGCTTCGCTACTGGGCAGTCCCGAATCTGATGGGTGGCAGACCCACAAGCTAAGCACTGCTTCAACCTCTTCCTGCAGATGGACCTGTCGTGCCCTGGTCTTCCGCAGAAAGAACATATAGCTCCTCGCTGCTGCTGCTGGGGTCCCGGGGCTCGAACTGGCGGGGTCTGATAATGTGGTGTATGGGGACGGTAAGTCTGCTGGGGTGGCGTCGGTGCTTTCTGCTGGAAAGCCTGACGCTTGGACGGTCCCTCATGATGTACAGAAGCCAGCCTCTTGCATGACAGAAGACGCTCCTCGATGCTCCGGGCTAACTCTAGGCTCTGGTAGTAGTCAGTCGTACCGTTCGCCACTATAAGAATGCCAATGTCTGGAACTAGACCATGGCAAAACCTACGGGTCATCTCCTCTGGATCAGCAACCAGACTAGGAGCAAAACGGCTCAGGCGACTAAACTCTGCCGCATAGTCATCAACAGAACGGTTCCCCTGTTGGATGTTCTGGAATCGTAGCCCCATGGCTACTCTAGCAGTGGTCGAGAAGAATTTCTTCTTGAACTGGGTCTTGAACTGGTCCCAAATGGCTCTACCTCTCGCGAACAACGGCTCATTCCTGAACCAGACTCCGGCTAAGTCTATCAGCAGAAATCCTGCTGCCTCGACCTGAAGGTCATCCGGCATCCTAACTCCCAGAAGCTTCCTCTCTACCGAATCTAGCCAGTCATCAGCTACTACTATGCCCTCAGTCCCTGAGAACTCCTTGGGATTCAGACCCATGAAGTCCTTGACCGTCCCCGCTCTCTGCCGTGGCTCTACATGTGGTGGGACCACGGGACGTCCCTCAGAATGCTCCATGCTCTGGCGGAGTAGGGTAGTCTGCTCCTGATGGGTTGTTAGGAACCCCTGGATCAGTGTGAGCAGCTGGGTCCCGTCGAGTGTGACGGAAGCCTGGGTGGGTATAGTGATAGGGGGTGGTGGAAGTATCGGGGCCTGCTGGGACTGGGATGTGGAAGGTGGTATCTGGGTCTGTGGATCTGTGGAGTGGGGAAATGTGGTAGGTGGAGGTACATCAGTCAACTGGTCAGCTGACTGGATATGGAGGGCCCCATTCTCGGGGGTAACATACTGGGATGAACGAGTAAGCACCATCTAAATTACACATAAAAGACTTATAAGGACTTTATTTAAAATAAGTAATCATATGCAAGAAAATCTAATTATAATAACAAACATGTGATGTATTTCCTATGTTGCAATCCTAGCATTCCTCTAAGTGTTCTAAGCGTCTTTTCTAATGTTGTCTAATTACCTTAAGTTTCTAATTGCAGGCATGCTTGGTACAATAACGTAACCAAACAGTTTAGTCGAAGACCTGCATGGGCCACCACTAAAAATATGTCACGACCCGCTACCCAAATTGTTGGGCCAGGCCGAGTCATGCCCAGCCTACGTTGAGATAAAACGTAGTAAGCTGTTCTAAAGACAACAGGATAAGACTAAATGTACTAACAGTTCTATAAGTGAAGAAGAATCATAAATGCTCCAAACACAAAAGTCATCGTATATAGTAAACGTCCAAGTACAAGTAAACTGAAATGTAAAACTGGATACATGTCCAGTTATAAAATGATATAGTCTAATACATGTCTACTCTCAAAAGTCTAAGTAAACAAAAGACAACTAGGCGAGGTTCCCCGCAGGAACATCCTCGTAAAGCAGAGCCGGGTCCTCGGCAGTAACTCCATAGTATGAGTCGCAGAATAACTCCTCCTCAGTAAGGACACCTACAACGTTATCCTGTCAGGACGGAAGCAAGTACTAAATCTAGCAAACTAGCATATGAAACATGGAAAATGAACATAAGAGAAAATAACTGGAAAGCATGGCATCACATAGTCTATCATGGCAAGGACACATATGTCATAGAGACAGACGTGTATGTAATATTTAAAACTGTAGCAAGTACGTGATCGGTCAATAGATGTACAATGTACTGTGGTACATATAAATAAAATGTACATATGTACAAGTCAACAAGCATAGGTGTACATCCGTACAAACATGCTGGGTAATGGCCTGTGGCAAAGTATGCATATAAAATGCGACCTCGCTCGCTACTGTAGGGGGGTCGTGATCACGTACAATACTATCAGTTTCCCCATAACCCATATTCTAATCATGTGAGAGATACATCAAGACTGTTCTAAGCATGGTTGTAACTGATAGTACAACATGTAAAGATCTAACTTGCTACCCCAAGGATCAGCATTTAACATGGTGGGGTTTGCAGTTCATTTATGTGACAATATGTAAAGTTCATAGAAAGCACTTGCCTCTAGCAAAGCAAAACAAAACAAGCTACGATAACAGTGCTATGGATGTCCAGTAACTCGTCGCTGTAGAAGTAAAATACAATAACTTAGTTTTACACTAAGCTAAAACACTAGGACACTAATTGGTGAAACACGACTTGTGATTGGGCACCTGTAGGTCCTAAAAAATCAAGTTACATCAATCAACAAAGTCAAAAATGCAAGATATTCATCATTTTGATGAGTTGTACAGACAACAGATTGCGCAGACGTCACTTTGCGCAGGCTGGTTTGCGCATGTTTCCAACTGCGCAGGCTGACGTGGCAGAAGTCATCATTGACTGAATCAAATCAGATCTTCCTGACAGCTGACAACACGAATAACGAGGAGGCTGTTCGTTTTTGACGCCGCACAGTGCTCGAGGGCGGCTGACAGGTGACAGCGCAATCCGTGTTTGCGCAAACCACTTATGCGCAATCCGTGGTTGTGCAAACCATTTCTGCGCAGTTCATTTTGCATATTCTACCAATATAACTGACCAATTACATGTGGCATTCATGCCATCAATTGCTTATTACGTGGCAACTGTCTATGCACGATCATGCGCATTTCAATCAAATGATGCCATGTGTCCCAGATAGTTGGCCCACGATCCAATAACTGCTTGCGCAATCCAGTGCTACGTAAACCAGTTGCTGCGCAAATCAGCTTGCGCAGTCCAAAATAACTGAAAGTTAGTTATTTTCAGAACTCTATAAATAGAGTTTCAAGTCTTCATTTCAAGGGGGGATCAAGATCAGAGATCAGAAATCAGAGAGTTCAGGAGTTCTTGCCAAAGTGCTGCTGCATTCTTCCGAGACTTTTGTCTTCAACTTCAGAGGCTTTTGCCTTCAGTTTCCAGAGTTGTTTTCAACTTCAAAGGCTCCGTCTTCACAGTTCACATCGTCCAAGGGATAAAGCAATCGTCATCAAGATTGGATTCCTATAGTTGTAATTTTCCCAGAATTCTTGTAATCTTTATTACAGTTTGTATCAATAAAGTTTTATACTTTTGTTTTTGCAAACAAAATGGCGACTCTGCTGGGGACAACTTTCTCCTCCGACGAGGAAGTAGCAACTCAATGTGACGTAGCGTCTATCGGGAAGACGCAGAAGATGCTGGTTGTTAAGGTCAACCAGACAGCCTACGAGGCGATGCTCAACTCCAAGACCACTTCCCGTACTGTAGCCACTTCTGCCAAGAGCAAAGTGCGCTCAGTTTGGGTCTCCAAGTCTGCACAATCTGGCAGTTTTGCCACCAAGGATGTTGTACCAATTGCTGCACAATCTGCTAGTCAGACTGCTGTACAAACTGCTGTGCCAACTGTTGCACAGTCTGTCTCGGCAACTGCTGCACAATCTGTTGCAGTTAAGGCTGCGCAATCTGTTGCAACTGTTGTACAGGCTACTTCATATGCTGCCTTGTCAAAACAGAAGACTCCTATGACTCTGGCGCAATTGGCAGTGGCTTTTCCTGCGCAAAATAGTATCCAAAATGCATCCCAAGCACTCTAAGACAAGGACTCCTGATGCACTTTCTACCAAAGCTTCTACTGCACAAATGACTAGTGCACCTTCCACCCATGCGCAAACCAAGTCTGCGCAATCCAAGAAAAACAGCCTTTTGGCTAAATTTCCTTCTTCTCACAATAAAAGAAGAGATTCTACTCCTCTTCCCAAACACCCTATTGCCCCTGCACAATCCACTGAGGGTAGTCCTTTGACTATTCCTCCTTCTCTTCAAAGCAAAGGAAAAGGTCCATTGGTCTTTTCTCAAACTTCCTTGTCTCATGACTTGGAAGATAACAGAGGGAAACGCTCTTTAGCTAACCCTTCATCTCAAAACAAAGGAAAAGGCCCTTTAGTCTTTTCTCAGTCTTGATCCATCTCAATGTGTCTCGGCTCCAATCAATTCAAGAACTCTGGCAAACAAGGATTCTTCTTTCCTTTATAACAAGAGTACTTGTACTAATCAAAGAGGTATTCTGCCTACTCCGATAGCAGAATTTCAGGACCTCCCGACTCTCCAAATTTGTCGTTCCAGACAGGGAAAACTGTTAGTGTCTCAAACAGAAACTCCTGGGGGTGAATTTGCTGACCTCAGAACTTATCTTAATCGACCTACTTTGGTAAAACGCAAACAGCTAATGCCGAAGGTTAAATATCATCAGAAACAAATCTCCAAAGTCAGAAATCCCGACACTTATGCCAATGAAGTGAGTACTTTCCTGTATACTCAAGGGACTAAACATTTGAAGAATCGGAATCATGTTCCAAATGTTATCAAAGAACAGATCCCTCGGAACTTTCCCCGTCCTGTTGTAGATCTTCGAGAATATCTAAGACAAAAACAGGATAATGTCTCAATATCTCCATCTCAACCATCTGATCATCACTGTAATCATAAAGTCATCATCCAATGCTGTTGTCAAACGACAAAACGATCTGTCTTCGATCGTTTAACTTTTGCTAAATCTGAACCTATGTCAGAAGAAGACAAAGTTTTGTATGCTTCTGTTAACATGACTTTTCGAGACACTGGGGGTAAAAGATGCTCTAAGCATGGTAGACTCCGTAAGCCAAGCCAACGGTATTTGGAATTACTTCAAGAATCTTCTGAAGGAGTATTTCAACATACCCGTTCCCGAAGCCGAGATACAATCGGTCAAAGGAATCTTCCTCAAAATCCTTCAAGTCATCTCCCTGTTTCCCAGTCAGGAGATGATTCGTTTTCTGATTATGATGCATACAGTGAAAGTTCTGAACAAACAGTATCTTCCACTGTGCCAAGAGAAGTGACGGCTTATGTTGTCACCGATGATCCAAATGCTTCAACCTCCGCAAATCAGGAACAACGAATTGCTGCACTCGAAGACAAATTAAAAACTATGGCTGAGATGGTTGCTAGTATGCATTCCATCATTGTAGCACAGCATGTTACACCACCAACTGTACCTATTATTAGTCCAGAGATCATAGCATCTTCAATACCTGCCAATACTGGGCTGGGGTTAGTGCCTCCCCAAATGCCTCATGTACAAGTGCAAGTACAAACTACGCCTAGCCATTCAGGAGCTGGGGGTAGTACTTACAACGATGTTCCTCCTCCTACCACTACAACTCAACATGCTCCTTCTTCTTCATCAGAAGACGCCAATGAAGCTGTCAAACTCTTACGAACCCAGTTTGAAGCATTTAAAGAGAAAGACAATCTACAAAGGTTGGGGATTAAACAACCCTATCCGGTTGAATGGAAGGACGTCCCGTTTCCCCCAAAGTACAAAATCCCTACAATCTCTCTGTTCGATGGCAGTACTTCCCCGAGTCAATTCATCAATCATTTTGAGGTAATGACTGTTCAACTTCAGCCAAATGACGCTCTTCTTACCAGAGTGTTCGTCGGTTGTTTAGCCGGCGTAGCATACGACTGGTACAGAAGTTTGCCCGATGGTTGCATCACATCCTTTTCAGGTCTCAAACAAATCTTTCTGGAATGGTTCTATGAAGGATTTAATGATATGACTATGTCAGCTCTCAACAAAATCAAATAAAAACATAATGAAACTGCTGAGACCTTTATTGAACGGTTCCGTCGTGAAGCCTTGAAAATGCCTCCAGGGACTCCAGCTGCTGTCACTATTGATACTTGTAAGGCGAATCTTTTACCTATTATCAGTATGTGGACAGGATCAACCCAATTTCAAGATTGGCCCTCATTCATCGTCCACGCCAAAGCTGCTGAAGTAAGTGCCGATAAGTTCAAACAATTGGGGGTACAAATGTCTAATCCTGATCGCGATGAGCATCAGAATTCAGGTGGTGGCAATCGCCAGAACAATCGCAAAGCGAAAGAGACTTTAAACATTAACTTGAACAAAAATAAAGAATCTTTGGCTGTCAATGTGGCCTCACCTACATCTACTCCTACTCCTTCTGTACCTCCACCGAGGGAACCTCGTCCGAAGGTAGAATATTCCTTTGACGAAAATGACACGGCAAGTATCTTTGAGTGTTTACTCAAAAGCAATAAAATTCAACTCCCTGATCCAAAGAAACCTGATGAAGTCAATAAGACTGATCATCCCAAGTATTGTGTCTATCACCGATTCATTGGACATCCTACTCGAGCATGCTATGTGCTCAAAGGTAAGATTCAAGAGCTTGTCAATGCAGGTGTAGTCACTTTGCAACAAGATGAGAAGACTGTTACTGCAAATATGGTTTCAGTCCAATTTGGAGATTTCCCTCCGCAGATGATACAGCATGGTGTCATTCCAATTCCTAAAGCAACCCTTGAGATTGAGAATCTCCCGCTTCCATCCAATGAAGGTCTTATTCCCTTGTCTCTTGACAATGGTAAAATTATGTGGATCCATCCTGATCTTGCTCCAGAATTTGAGATATCTTCCAAGAAGAAAACTCGTTCTAAAGGCAAAACCAAAATCTGCAACATGGTATCTTTTGATCCCATTGTTGAAGAAGAGATTCTGTTAGGCACCAGATCAGGAAAAGCTTATTTGAAAGATCATTCTGAAGGTCAAAGGGATCCTGCTTCTTCTTCCGAACCTGCTCTGGCACAACCTGCATCTGCTGAAGAGGTCCCTTCTACATCTTCACCAGTTGTAGTATCAATTCCTCCTAAGCCAACAACGGCTGACAAAGGCAAGCAACAAGTTCGATTTGACAAACCTCTAAAGAAGTCATCTCCTACTGGGCTTGAGAAGCCTTACAACTTTGATATATTAGCTCAATTAGCCAATACACCAGCTAGGCTATCAATCTTTGAACTTTTGCGTCTTTCCAAAGAGACACGAGAAACTCTAAGTGAAGCTCTGATGCAGGCTGAAACTTGCTTAACTCTTCTCAAGAAGCCAGAATCAGAATCAGTCTCTTGTCATCACAGTCATAGTGTCTTGGAACTGATCCCAAATATTACCTTCACTCAGGATGATATGCTAATGGAAGATAATAGACATGATCGTCCTCTTTATTATACAGGATATGTAGATTCAATGAAGGTTGATCGTATCCTGATAGATCCAGGGTTTGCACTTAGTATTATGCCAAAGACAATGCTAGATGCATTGAAGATACCAGTGTATAGTCTTTCAACCACGATAACTACTATTCTGGGATTTAATCAAGGAAAGAGTGAACCTTTGGGCAAGATCCGCCTAAAACTCCAAATAGGCAATCTTCGCACAAAGGTGACTTTTTATATCATTGACAATCATGGTTGTTCTTACAATGCTCTCCTGGGAAGGCCATTCCTCCATAAACACAATGTCGTTCCATCAACTCTTCATCAATGCTTTAAATACGTTGATGACAAAGGACAAGTTCACAAGGAAGTTGCGGACCTTTATCCTTTCAAGGGTGTTGAAGCTTATTGCAACGATGCTCGTATGTACAAGGATGAATTTATGAAGGTGGTATTGGCTATGGATACTGAAGAAGATCAAAAAGCAGTACCTCAAGACACTCTTATCATACCTGTTAAGGGGCGAGTTTCTCATCCTCAATCTTCCAAGCCACTGGTTATTCACTTACCAGTTCAAAAGAAATCAGTTGATGCTGATGAAAATCAAAGGGAGCTCACCTCTTCTGAGCCACTTGTTATCGACTTACGTCGTAACAAAGACAAAAAGCAGCTCATTCCTTCTGAGCCACTTGTTGTTGATCTAAATCGCAACAAGGAAAAAAGGGAGCTCACCTCTTCTGAGCCACTTGTTATCGACCTCCGTCGTAACAAGCCTCCTCCACGTTCTTTTTCTCCCCCTCTTGTAATCAATTTGACTAAACCTGCTAAGGTTAAAGGTCCTGTTGTAAATACTGATGTACAAATCAATGAAAAAGCACCTACTTTCCAGTATATTGATGTTATTTATTATACTAAAAGTTATCTGGATATGTTAGATAGCTTCCAATCAATTATACTGGAAGTCGTACAATCTCTTCAGACAGAAGTTTCGCTTGAAGATCCAGATGATTCTTACCGTATTTGTAGTGCCCCGTCCCTACATCGTGCCCCGTCTCCGTCCACGGGGTGCGCGAGAAAGGAACACTGTCGCTATCGATTCGGTCGGGACCGATAGGTCGGAATCGGCCGAGTCGATCGAACGGGAACGGTTGAATTAAGATCCATTCCACATTATGGAATGGCTTCTTCGGAACCAAGTCCCATATTCAGCGGATTGCGCCTCGAGGATTGGCTCTGCGGCTGAGTCGGGAGAGACCTCCCGTTGCTCTGGTTTTCATGCCGCACTTGATTTGGCTTTGGCTTTGGATTTCGTGAATACGTTTTTCGTGAATGTTTTCGATGGGTTTTCGTGATTCGTTTCGAGCTTCGCATTCATATCGAATATCCTTGAATTATACAGTATTCTAATCAGTTGCTTATACGATTGCAGGTGATCGCGTAGGCGACGTCAGCGCAGCCAACCGGTCGGTCGCTTGAAGCAAAGACTAAGGCGAGTGGCTGACCTCCTTCGTCTCGTCCCTCTACTTCAAAACTTAATATGTGAAGTAAATAAATGCTTGTCATAATAGTGTAGAATCAGAGAAATCGGGGCACGATTCTTCACGAAACACTTGCTATCAAACTGCCGGTTTTGAAAATGAAAAACATGTTTTCTTATACAAATCCACTTAGCCTATGCAAAACAATGAATGAATCGATTAACGTTTATCGCAACGATACGACTAAGTCTAAAAGAAATTGGTCATTGGACAACTTGTCGACAAGGTGAAGTTTCCTCGAACGGTTGCCTGGGCCAAGGGACCGATTCGGCCCGGGAGGAACGAGTGTAGCAGCGCCAACCCTTCATCGGCACGAGTTATGCGGGCACTTTCGTACAGGGCTCGTTACCCGACGCGAAAGGGGCGTCGTCTAACCAAATGCTATAGTCCGCGATGGCTTGACATTGCCAGTGGCCTTCATACCCCTTCCACTGCTTAACAGGTGCACGGGACACGGGATGAACATGATAGTTGCTTAGTAATATACAAGTTCATATGCTTGCCTCAAAACATGTTAACATGCAAATCGTACAGGATGGTTAGAAAGATCATTGAAATAGCTAGCTAACATGTTTACGAAACTTCTTGAATCAAATGCAGAGCTTGGATTTAATTAGCCATTCGCCAGTACATGTGTTTCGTGCTGATCCTCGCTCTTTGCAGGTCCCGCGAACCAGGAAGGACGCGCCAGCTAGCTCGGCGACGTTCGTGACTTTTGAAGCTTCGGCCGTGCGTCGAAGACTTACTCTGCGACTCCACTTTTGAAGGCTCTCGACAGTCCAAGGAAAATGACTCAGCGTCCCTCCCATCCAGGTCAATGGAGTACTTGTGTATATTGAGGGATGTGTGCAATGTATGGAACGGCTATCTCATCGACACTCTTTTGTAATCGAGTCATGTTGTAGCCCGTGTGACAAAGAGTCTTGTATCGGAGTCTGTAAAAGATGTTCATTATCAATAAAGATCAAGTTTCCTTTACTTATTGTGTGTATCAATTTGTCTGTGTACTCTCTTAGATCTCATGTCTCGGATTACCTTATGACTTGGCCTTGTGCGATCGCAAATTAGGTTCGCACGGCATCACGCCCGGGGGACGACTATCGATTCGACAGAATCGGGGCGTGACATAATGGTATCAGAGCACGGCTTTACGTCCTTGGCCTCCAGTGTCGAGTTTTAGTCTCCAACCGTTGACCTCGTGTCGATGAGAAGAGTTGTTCCATACGCTGAACCCAAGCCATTTTTTGAAACTAACGAGAGTTGCCTTTCCTTTTCCCTGCAGTTACGGGAGCTCAGGCGGAAGACGAGACGAGCGCTTCTAGCGGCTTGAGTGCTTCTAGGCCCGAGCATTCCGTTAACCCAACGGGAATGACGCCTACTGTAGCCGGACCTTCCGGCGACCCGATGCAACGTATGCTGCAGATGCTTGAAATGCAGCAACGTCAAAACGAGCTCCATCGTCAGCAAGCGGAGGCTCGTCAGACTCAATTTGAGAATCGGTTCGAGGCTCAATTCAAGCTGCAGCAGCAGCAGCTGAATACCCTCCAACAGATCGTACAGTCGGTCGTCGGCAACAACAACTCAACGATGACACCTGCCGTGACCCAGCCTGCGGTTCGGTCCAACGAAGCCGAACCAGAGGCACCCGTGCTCTCACCTGCAGCACCGAGAAGTTCTAACTTTGACGTGTCAAAATTCACTAAAAGCTGCCGCACTTCCTTCAACGGCACAGAAGATCCCGCAGTGGCGATCGACTGGTTGGAGGAGCTGGAAGACAAGTTTGAGCTTCTGGATGTCGAGGACTCGAAGAAAGTCGCGTGTGCTCAACTATTACTTCGAATGAACGCGCACGATTGGTGGGCTGTGCAGAAGCGGGCTATTCGACGTGAAGACGAGACAGCGGCGATCTCATGGGCGACATTCAGAAATGCGTTCGAGAACGAATATCTTTCTGCAGCCGTGCGACAGGAAAAGGAAAACGAGTTTATGCAGTTGACGCAAGGGAGTATGACTGTACGACAATATGCGGCCAAATTCAACAAACTGGCCAAGTTCGCTGGTGAGTATCTACCTACTACTGCAAGTCGAGCAAAGCGATTTGTAGTGGGCCTGCATTCTACTATCCGTGTCCATGTCTCGGTGCCAGAATACAAGACTGTGGGCGAGGCACTAAACCACGCAATCCGTCTGGAGTCCGAGTATCCTCCTACTACTACCGGCGCTGTTAACTTTAATAACAAATGCCATAGTAATGCGGGAGGCAACAACGCACATAAGCGTCAACATCGCGGCAACCAGACGAAGGAACGGATGGTCTGCAATTTCTGCCACAAGGACGGGCATCTGGACACCGACTGCCGACTTAAGAACAGAGTCTTTTTCGCATGCGGCAAAAGAGATCATCTCGTAAGGGACTGCCCGGAAGCTACGTCGACCCAGCGCCCCCCACAACATCAACAAAACCGAGGCCAAGCACCTCGGGCTCCACCGACCGCACCACAGAATGGCCAAGACCGTCGCCCTAATGCTCAGGGCCGTGTCTACGCCATGACCGAGATGAAGCGTTCGCATCTGACACAGTCGTGACAGGTATACTGCAATTCAATAATAAACCTGCTCGTGTATTGTTTGATTCAGGTGCCACGCATAGTTTCATATCGGCGGACTTTGCCGCAGAGCACAAATTTCCCCTGACACCGCTGGGTCTTGAGCTCACTGTTAACATCCCGTCGGGCATGCCACTAGCTGCAAATTTAGTCTGCGGAGACGGAATCATCTGTATAGGTGGTCAAAAGGTCAGTCTCGATGCGATAGTTCTAAATATTAAGGACTACGATATCATTCTGGGGATGGATTGGCTCGGTCCATGCAACGCAACCATAGACTGTGCTGAAAAGAAAGTCACATTCCGTATACCGGGAGTGCCCGAATTCTGCTACTCGTGTGGTGAGGCGTCGCCGACCTGCATGGTGATCTCTGCAATATCTGCTCGACGGATGCTGCATTCCGGGTGCGAAGGCTATCTAGCTTCCGTTCGAGACATGCGACAGGATGGTACAAACGCGGGTCAGACCGACGTTGTGGCAGAATTCCCCGACGTGTTCCCGGACGAGCTGCCCGGCATGCCGCCCGATCGAGAGATTGAGTTCACTATCGATACCTTCCCCGACACTCGACCGATCTCGAAGACCCCGTACAGAATGGCCCCTGCAGAGCTTAAAGAACTCAAGGTGCAGTTACAGGAATTGCTCGACAAGGGATTCATCCGACCCAGCGTCTCGCTGTGGGGAGCGCCCGTATTGTTTGTCAAGAAGAAGGACGGCTCTATGCGTCTTTGTATCGACTACCGCGAGCTGAATAAAGCCACCGTCCGGAACAAATACCCCCTGCCGCGCATAGATGATCTGTTTGATCAACTCCAAGGTGCCACGGTGTTCTCTAAAATTGATCTGCGTTCGGGTTACCATCAACTCAAGATCAAGCCGAACGATGTGCCGAAGTCTGCCTTCCGTACTCGATACGGCCATTACGAGTTCCTGGTAATGCCGTTCGGCCTAACGAACGCCCCTGCTGCTTTTATGGATTTAATGAATCGGGTGTTCCGTCCATTCCTCGACAAGTTCGTAGTAGTCTTTATCGACGATATACTCGTCTACTCGAAGAATCGGCAGCAACACACTGAGCATCTGCGGACCGTGCATCAGACCCTTCGAGAAAATCAACTGTATGCGAAGCGAAGCAAATGTGAATTCTGGCTTAGCAGCGTCGCATTCCTCGGACACATCATTTCTGCTGAAGGCATCGCGGTCGACCCAAAGAAAGTTGAAGCCGTTGTCGATTGGAAACGGCCAGCGTCCGTCGGCGAGATTCGAAGTTTCCTTGGCTTAGCTGGATACTACCGACGCTTCGTGAAAGACTTCGCGAAGATCGCATCGCCTCTGACTCGCCTCACCCAGAAAGGAGTCGCATTCGAATGGTCAGACGACTGTGAAGCTGCATTCCAAGAGTTGAAGCAGAGGCTCGTCTCGGCCCCGATACTTGCACTTTTCGAAGGGACGGAGGGATTCCAGATATTCAGCGACGCGTCCGGTCAGGGCTTGGGATGTGTGCTGATACAGCGGAACAAGGTGATATCTTTTGCTTCCCGACAGCTAAAGCCGCACGAGAAAAATTATCCCACGCACGACCTGGAGTTAGCGGCAATTGTGTTTGCGTTGAAATTGTGGCGCCACTATCTCTATGGTGTGGCGTGCACGATCTATACCGATCACAAGAGCCTCAAGTGTCTATTCACGCAGAAGGAGCTGAACTTGCGGCAAAGGCGTTGGCTGGAACTAATCAAGGATTACGACTTGACTATCAACTACACGCCGGGAAAGGGAAATGTTGTGGCGGACGCTTTGAGTCGGAAGTACATTGCCTCGTTATCTATCGACCCTCGACTGCTATGCGACCTAGAAGAGATGGGCATCGAGCTCCGAGTCAGATTCCGGAACGTGCAGTTGGCAAAGTTGCAGTTAGAGCCGAGCTTGCTGAATAAGATCAAGACCGCTCAGACGGACGATTCATACCTGAAGAAAGTGCGAGAGCTAATTTCGACAGGCAGGACGACCGACTTTGCGGAAGACGAAACCGGCGTGCTTCGGTTGAAGGGTAGGCTATGCGTTCCAGACGATTCAGAACTCAGAAAGGAGATCCTGGCGGAGGCGCACTATGCAAAATACACTTTGCATCCAGGCAGTACCAAGATGTATAAGGACCTCCGCACGACCTTTTGGTGGCACGGGATGAAGAGAGATGTGGCGCTCTTCGTGTCGCAATGCATGGCCTGTCAGCAGGTGAAAGCTGAGCATCAGCTACCGGGCGGGGAGATGCAGAACCTCGCTATTCCCGAGTGGAAGTGGGATCATGTCACTATGGATTTTATTGTTGGCCTGCCGAAGACACCACGGGGGAACGACGCCATCTGGGTCATCGTCGATCGATTAACCAAGTCAGCGCACTTTATCGCCATCAAAGTTACTTGGAGCGTTGATCGCCTGGCGCAGATTTATCTTGACGAGATAGTTCGGCTGCACGGAGTTCCAGTATCCATCGTCTCTGATCGGGATTCACGATTCATGTCGCGATTCTGGAGTAGCCTTCAGTCGGCGCTGGGAACCAAGTTGCAGTTCAGCTCAGCTTACCATCCTCAGACCGACGGCCAAACGGAGCGCGTCAACCAGATTCTCGAAGACATGCTACGGCTCTGCGCAATTGACTTCAAATCAAGTTGGGACGTCCACCTACCGCTGGCGGAATTTGCATACAACAATAGCTACCAATCCAGCATCCAAATGGCGCCGTATGAAGCTTTGTACGGCCGGAAGTGCAGATCGCCCATTTGCTGGGATGAAGTCGGGGAACGGCAGATACTCGGCCCGGAGCTGGTGGAACAGACTGTGGAAAAGGTCAAGCTCATCCGGGAAAGATTAAAGACCGCGCAGAGTCGTCAGAAAAGCTATGCAGACATTCATCGTCGACCGCTCGAGTTTCTAGTAGGCGATCACGTATTTCTCAAAGTGTCGCCCATGCGGGGAGTTACTCGGTTCGGCGCGAAAGGAAAGTTGAGTCCGAGATTCGTTGGCCCGTTCGAAATACTTGAACGGGTCGCGCCAGTGGCCTACAAAATTGCCCTACCGCCGGCGCTTGATGGTGTACACAACGTCTTCCACGTCTCTCAGTTGCGGAAGTACGTGTACGACCCTAGCCACGTGGTAGATTTTGGCCAGCTGGAGCTAAAGTCAGACTTATCCTACGTCGAAGAGCCAGTTCAAATCTTAGAACGCAAGGATAAGCTGCTGCGAAATCGAGCGATCCCTCTCGTTCGCGTCCTCTGGAAGAACCACTCGATCGAAGAGTCGACGTGGGAGCTTGAATCGGAGATGAAGGATAAATTCCCTTCATTGTTCTCGTAGAGGTAGGTTTCATCTTTAAGTTTCGAGGACGAAACTTTTTATTAGTTGGTTATGGTGTAGTGCCCCGTCCCTACATCGTGCCCCGTCTCCGTCCACGGGGTGCACGAGAAAGGAACACTGTCGCTATCGATTCGGTCGGGACCGATAGGTCGGAATCGGCCGAGTCGATCGAACGGGAACGGTTGAATTAAGATTCATTCCACGTTATGGAATGGCTTCTTCGGAACCAAGTCCCATATTCAGCGGGTTGCGCCTTGAGGATTGGCTCTGCGGCTGAGTCGGGAGAGACCTCCCGTTGCTCTGGTTTTCATGCCGCACTTGATTTGGCTTTGGCTTTGGATTTCGTGAATGCATTTTTCGTGAATGTTTTCTATGGGTTTTCGTGATTCGTTTCGAGCTTCGCATTCATATCGAATATCCTTGAATTATACAGTGTTCTAATCAGTTGCTTATGCGATTGCAGGTGATCGCGTAGGCGACGTCAGCGCAGCCAACCGGTCGCTCGCTTGAAGCAAAGACTAAGGCGAGTGGCTGACCTCCTTCGTCTCGTCCCTCTACTTCAAAACTTAATATGTGAAGTAAATAAATGCTTGTCATAATAGTGTAGAATCAGAGAAATCGGGGCACGATTCTTCACGAAATACTTGCTATCAAACTGCCGGTTTTGAAAATGGAAAACATGTTTCTTATACAAATCCACTTAGCCTATGCAAAACAATGAATGAATCGATTAATGTTTATCGCAACGATACGACTAAGTCTAAAAGAAATTGGTCATTGGACAACTTGTCGACAAGGTGAAGTTTCCTCGAACGGTTGCCTGGGCCAAGGGACCGATTCGGCCCGAAAGGAACGAGTGTAGCAGCGCCAACCCTTCATCGGTGCGAGTTATGCGGGCACTTTCGCACAGGGCTCGCTACCCGACGCGAAAGGGGCATCGTCTAACCAAATGCTATAGTCCGCGATGGCTTGACATTGCCAGTGGCCTTCATACCCCTTCCACTGCTTAACAGGTGCACGGGACACGGGATGAACATGATAGTTGCTTAGTAATATACAAGTTCATATGCTTGCCTCAAAACATGTTAACATGCAAATCGTACAGGATGGTTAGAAAGATCATTGAAATAGCTAGCTAACATGTTTACGAAACTTCTTGAATCAAATGCAGAGCTTGGATTTAATTAGCCATTCGCCAGTACATGTGTTTCGTGCTGATCCTCGCTCTTTGCAGGTCCCGCGAACCAGGAAGGACGCGCCAGCTAGCTCGGCGACGTTCGTGACTTTTGAAGCTTCGGCCGTGCGTCGAAGACTTACTCTGTGACTCCACTTTTGAAGGCTCTCGACAGTCCAAGGAAAATGACTCAGCGTCCCTCCCATCCAGGTCAATGGAGTACTTGTGTATATTGAGGGATGTGTGCAATGTATGGAACGGCTATCTCATCGGCACTCTTTTGTAATCGAGTCATGTTGTAGCCCGTGTGACAAAGAGTCTTGTATCGGAGTCTGTAAAAGATGTTCATTATCAATAAAGATCAAGTTTCCTTTACTTATTGTGTGTATCAATTTGTCTGCGTACTCTCTTAGATCTCGTGTCTCGGATTACCTTATGACTTGGCCTTGTGCGATCGCAAATTAGGTTCGCACGGCATCACGCCCGGGGGACGACTATCGATTCGACGGAATCGGGGCGTGACAGTATTCACCCTTCTTTGAAGAAAGGTGAAAGCCCAGCATTTTTATATAAAAGACCGGAAACAAAGATTAACTATTCGGATGATAGCAAAGTTAACGATACGGGACGTCTCCAGTTCCATCGTTATAGTCAACAATCAAAAGACATCCTCCGAAAGATGGGTTATGACTTCAAAAGCGGCCTTAACTATGGTAAAGGTAGACGAACTCCCATTCGTACAATAGTTCCAAACGGAAAATCACAAATGTATTATGACAGGACCAAGAAAGGTCTCGGATATACTTCTCCTCCACTGTTATCCCCAGCAGCTTCTGAATCAGATAGTGAAGAACGTTCTAATTCTTCTGATTCCAGATCATAGGATTCCGATACCAGCATCGGTGAAGTCCATCGTATAATCGTATCTTCTAATATGGTCTCCGTTGAACTACCAGAAAATTGTGATGAAGATATGGAAGAAAGTCCGGAAACAGATCCTTGGGCTCAACATATGGATAATCAATGGGTACTTCATTTTGAACAACGTGAACCTCCTACTGAAAATCAACTAATTCAAATTGATGTAGGGGAAAAAGAGTCACCTCGACCAATCTTTATTAGCAAGAATCTTCCAGAAACAGATAAGCAAGAGTTGATTCTTCTCATTAAAGAATATATTGACGTCTTTGCTTGGAGTTACGAAGACATGCCAGGTTTAGATCCCAAGATTGCTACTCACAAACTGAACATTCTTCCTAATGCTAAACCTGTCAAACAGCAACAAAGGCGATTTAAGCCTGAAATGATGGACGCAATTGATGATGAAGTCAAGAAGCTCATCGCTTGTGGCTTTATTCGAGAAGAGCAGCATCCTGATTGGGTAGCCAATGTCGTCCCAGTTCTGAAGAAAACTGGAAAAGTTCGAGTCTGCATCGACTTCCGAGATCTCAATGAAGCATGTCCGAAAGATGAATTTCCTCTTCCTATCACAGACGTCATGATTGACAATACTTGTGGGTTCGAAAGGATATCTTTTATGGATGGATTTTTCGGATATAATCAGATCAAAATGCATCCTGAAGATGAAAAGCATACATCTTTTCGCACTCCTCGAGGAGTCTATTGTTATACAGTGATGCCATTTGGTCTCAAGAATGCGGATGCAACCTACCAACGGGCTATGAGTACCATTTTCAGAGAACATCTTCGTAAAACAGTCGAATGCTACGTGGATGATATTGCTGTTAAAAGTCGTCTAAAAGAAGATCACATCCAAGATTTGAGAACAATATTTAATCTCATGCGTCAACATCAGCTCAAGATGAATCCCACCAAGTCATTCTTGGGTGTCTCTAGTGGCAAATTTCTTGGCTTCGTCATTACCTCTAAGGGTATACACGTGGATCCCGAGAAGATCAAAGCCATCCAAGAGATGCGTCCACCACGCAACCTAAAAGAGCTACGAGGATTCCAAGGCCGACTTGCGTATATCAGGCGATTCATTTCGAACTTGTCTGGACGCTGCAGACCATTCACTCAACTAATGAAGAAGGGTGTATCTTTTGTTTGGACTGAAGAGTGTCAACGAGCATTCGACGATATCAAACAATATCTTATGAACCCACCAGTTTTGGTACCACCTATCTCTGGCATTCCATTCTTGATGTATGTCCGTGCTATGGACCATTCATTGGGTGCTTTACTTGCCCAAAAGAACAAAGAAGGCCATGAACAGGCTATCTACTATCTTAGCCGAACTATGATTGGTGCTGAACACCGTTATAGTCCGGTCGAGAAAGAATGCCTGGCTCTCATGTTTGCTGTGCAAAAGACGAGGCATTATATCATTGGTCAAACTATTCATGTTATATCTCGAGTTAACCCTCTCCGGGTACTCATGAAGAAACCGAGTACACTTAATTCTCGGTTGGCTACATGGGCAATCCTGCTAGCTCAATATGACATGGTGTATGTTCCACAGAAATCTATCAAAGGTCAAACGTTGGCGGACTTCTTAGTAGCTCATCCTGTTCCTGAGACATCTAAACTCTATGATGAAATTTCTGACGAGACATTAGAAGTCAACATGATCTCCGAAGAGTTTCCAACCTGGCATTTATTCTTTGATGGTGCATCAAGAATTGGACCAAATGGTGCTATAGTGGCAGGTGTTGGAGTTGTTCTCGTTTCTCCAGACGGATTAACTATCCAAAGAGCCTACTCTTTAGATAAACCTTGCTCCAACAATGTGGCAGAGTACAATGCCTTACTTGTCGGCCTTCAGCTAGCTAAACAACTGAATGTTGAATATCTGGAAGTCTATGGTGATTCTAA
>JANAVB010003399.1:1478553-1911484 GCA_029216955.1 Iris pallida | reverse complement strand
AGTTTTCAAAAAACGAAACGGCCCCGCCTCGAATTGCGCCTAAACTTGTGGTCTATTCGCTTTGCGCAGACAGTTCATCATATTGCGCAAAATGATTCAACATTCAAAAATTCAAAGTATTTCGAAATTTTGAATACAATCAACTTTCGAAAACTTTGAAGGGGGTCTTGTAGGTCCTAAAAAATCAAGTTGCATCAATCAACAAAGTCAAAAATGCAAGATATTCATCATTTTGATGAGTTGTGCAGACAACAGATTGTGCAGACATCACTTTGTGCAGGCTGGTTTGCGCATGTTTCCAACTGCGCAGGCTGACGTGGCAGAAGTCATCATTGACTGAATCAAATCAGATCTTCCTGACAGCTGACAATACGAATAACGAGGAGGCTGTTCGTTTTGATGCCGCACAGTGCTCGAGGGCGGCTGACAGGTGGCAGCGCAATCCGTGTTTGCGCAAACCACTCATGCGCAATCCGTAGTTGCGCAAACCATTTCTGCGCAGTTCATTTTGCATATTCTACCAATATAATTGACCAATTATATGTGGCATTCATGCCATCAATTGCTCATTACGTGGCAACTGTCTATGCACGATCATGCGCATTTCAATCAAATGATGCCATGTGTCCAAGATAGTTGGCCCACGATCCAATAACTGCTTGCGCAATCCAGTGCTGCGCAAACCAGTTGCTGCGCAAATCAGCTTGCGCAGTCCAAAATAACTGAAAGTTAGTTATTTTCAGAACTCTATAAATAGAGTTTCAAGTCTTCATTTCAAGGGGGGATCAAGATCAGAGATCAGAAATCAGAGAGTTCAGGAGTTCTTGCCAAAGTGCTGCTGCATTCTTCCGAGACTTTTGTCTTCAACTTCAGAGGCTTTTGCCTTCAGTTTCCAGAGTTGTTTTCAACTTCAAAGGCTTCGTCTTCACAGTTCACATCGTCCAAGGGATAAAGCAATCGTCGTCAAGATTGGATTCCTATAGTTGTAATTTTCCCAGAATTCTTGTAATCTTTATTACAGTTTGTATCAATAAAGTTTTATACTTTTGTTTTTGCAAACAGCACCTAGCCAAAATAATGATTTTGGCATAGGAGACCAATGTGGGGTGACACACTATGTTAACTAACTTTCTAGGGTCTTTACACTAGTGAGGGATGGGGTTCAACACGACTAAAACTCCAAATAACACAAAAAGCTACAAGTCGTAATTAATCAATAAATAAATCAAAAGATCATTGTGTTCTAACAATTTTAGAGATAGACAAAAAGCCTAGTTTTTCTTAAAGTAAAGTACCAAAGTGATCTTTGTTAATCATAGAAATTTATTATAATTTTCTGGAATTTATTATCCAGTACAAATATTTTATAAAAATTAGTTTTCCTAAGTATACAGAAAGTGAGTTTTGGTTTCATATGCCAAACTAGTGGCAAAACAGTAAATTAAATACTACAAAAATTATACTAAATTAGCTAACTTAACATAGTATCTAAAAACTATTTTTCCATAATTTTAGCAATACTTTAAGTATTTTTAGAAAATTACAAACAACATTGCACACAATAATTAATTATCTGCGTATTTTGTCCATGTATATAATTTGAACCAAAGTTCAAATACAGGACCCAAGGCCATGAATCAAGTCCAATATGACTTGTACAGGTCTTGAATGTGTGAAAACACATTTGAGCCCAAATACCCATGCTAGGCTTGGACACCAAATGGTTGCAGTAATTTAAATATACAGAAAATACTAAGGGGTAAAAATACAAAATATATATTAATATTTTAATAAGGTAAAGTTATGCATAGTAACTATAAAAGTATGAATATTATCTTATAAAGATAATTTATACTAAGCTAAGTAAAATACATATATAAAATAGTGTATATATATATATATGAAAATACATATACACAAATATAGGGATGTTTACATATTGGATATATATATATATATATATATATATATATATATATATATATATATATATATATATATATATATATATATATATATATATATATATATATATATATATAAGAAAATACTTATCTACATAACATATATATATATATACAAAATTAATGTATACATATATATATAATAGTATATATATAATAATATATATACATAAGGAAATATATATACATAAAGAAATATATATACATAAATATATATGTATACATAATACATATATATATATATATATATATATATATATATATATATATATATATATATATATATATATATATACATACACAAAATAATGAAGTATACATATATATATATATATAAACAGTAAATATATATATACAAAATTATAGTATATATAGAATAATACATATATATATACAAATATATGTATATACATATATATATAAATATATATATAATAGAAAAAGAAAAAAGAAAAAGGAAAAGAAAAAGAAAAGAAACAACAGCAGTGGCAGCTCGAACCCGAGCCAACACAGCGCGCGCGCGCGCGGGGGGGGGGGGGGGTTTAGATTAGGATGGGCTGGCCAGGGGGTCAGCCCATCAGTTGTGTTAGGAAAAGGGTTGTGTTTAATTTATTTAGGTTCAAATTAATTAACATAAAAAATATAAAAACCATCCTGTGTCCTGACAGTTAAGGACACAGGTATCCTCGTGTCCTAGGCCTGCACGACACGCACGAGTTCAATCTCGCGTGTCCAGTTCCACACTTATGCTCGCCAGGACACGGCGAACAACATACATGCGTACGAGACACGCACGACACAGTTTGACACAAAATACTCATGTGTCCAGATCTGGGGGGGTTCGACGGTCGTGGACGGCGGAGGAGCGGTCGGGACGGTGGCGGAGCGGTGGCGATCGACGCGTCTCGTCGGGGCGCGTCGAATGGTGGTGGTGGTTGGCGATGAAGGTTGACGGTGGGGCTGGGCGGAGCTCGTCGGAGTAGGGTTAGGGTTTGGGGGTTCGTCGGGGAAGGACGGGACAGCGGTTGGTCGTGGAGGAGATTTAGGGTTAGGGTTTAGTCAGGGGGGAAGAAGGGGTTGTTTTATAGAAGTTTGTGGCGGTGGGGGCAGCCGGAAAAGGCGGGGGCAGCGGTCGTGGTCGGTCGGGGCAGGGGTCAACGGGAGCGGGTGAGAGCTGGAGGAGAGAGAGTGAGAGAGCTGTCGTGGGGGGGGGGGGTTTGGGTAGAATTACACTAGGGCCCCTAGAGATTAGGAAATTGCACTCCATATTTAAAACAATCAATAAATTACAAACTAATATACTAACAATTCTAATAATTGCAAAACACTATTAAAACAATTCGGAAAATTACAAAATGCTATTAAAATATTTAAATAAATTACAAAATAATATTTTTTGTATTTAAAACTTATTAAAAATTCATTTAAAAATTCTAGAAAAATTTCTAAAAATTCCTAATAATTATTTAAGGCTATAAATGACATTAAAAATTTAATTAGCACTAATAAAACTAAATTTGAAAAACAGGGGCTTACACAAAGTTCTCAAAGTGACACTTTGATAGTGCACGTTGCATCGGACACGTTCCCTGCGATTGCACCGCGTGTTCCGTGGCACCGTAGGTGCCCTGAGCTATATGATTACTCCGTAGGTTTGCACAATTCCGTGGATTCTGTGAGACTGCTTTTTTGTTGGCAACTTTGTTGCTACGTGTCACTCCCCGTTCCCAGAATGCGTATTTTTATACAAGAATGCATATTTTTATACATGTACCACTCATGTATATTTATTTAGTATTTATCATGTATTATCCTGTATTTAAATTCCTTTAATTTCATGTTAATTAATTATCTGCATTTTATTTTCTGTAATTTTATTCCTGTATTTATTTTCTGCTTTTAAACCTCTCTGCTTTGCTTTCGGGTTGCCTTGGTTGGACCCGATCAAACCCGAACCAATAACCCCCACCTACCACCACCCTTTCTATTTAAGCTCCCATCTCCTTCTCTCTCCTCATAACTCTTGTGAAACCCGCAAATTTAGACTGCATTTTAATTTTAATTAATTTATATTATTGTTGTGTTGCTAAAAAAATTTTGTGTTAGAATAATATTATTGATTAATTGTACATTTATAAAAAAATTATTTTAAAAGTAATTAAACATGGAATTTTGATTGTCAGATCCAGACCTAACCTCAATCTAATTCTAAAAATGTATTTTTTTTTTGGAGTACAACATGTTGAATTATATTTTTCTAAAAGAAAAATTATTTAAAATCTATTCCTCAATATTTCTTTTAGCCTTTAATTAAACCCATTGAGTTTTTCATCCTAAAAGGCCCAAAGCCCATTTTTCCAAACCCAATTCATGGCAAAACCATTTATTTCTTACCAAAGCCCAAACCCTTTAAATATGAGACCTATTAATTTCTATGAGACCCATTAGCCTTTTAGCTTAGTTCTCACAGCACCTTTTTGAGTTGGAAAGAGGAATGAACATTCATTTATTCATTTTTGAGCTTTAAGAGCTCGATGTCTCTTCCTCTTCTCAAACCGATGTCAACCGCCGCCGACCCGATTTCCCGCCTCCCTCAACAGCCGGCCATGGTGGCTGTCAGTCTCCCCTCTCCTGTAACTCCTCCCTTTTCCCTCTCTCTATTTAAACCCCCTCCATCACCATCTCCATCATCCTTCCCACTCTCCAAATCCCTAACCGTGCCCTAACCCCGTTCTCCGGCGAGATCCCCTGACTCCGGAGACGAACCACCCGCGCCCAAGCCGACCCCGAGCCCGGCGCCACCTTCCCGAGGCCAACGCCGGCGACCCCGCCGCTGTTCCCGACCGTCCAGGTCAGCGCCCTCTCGCCGACCTCCTGTGGTTCCCGATCCGACCGGCGCCCGACCCCGATCCTGAGGCCGCCGCCCCTTCGCTGTCCCGATCTACCCCCGGCGCTGACTGCACGGTCTCCTGAGCGTTCTGTCAGTGTTCCATTTCCGTTCCCAAGCAAGTTCGGTTCCGAGTTCCATTTCGGGATTTTCGTTGCACCTTCGGTTTGGGTACACTCTGAACTACTAATTTTATTTACTGTCAATGATGAAATCTGGTCCCCGAATCCTTAGGGATTTTGGTTTTCGACAACGTAATGGTTACGTTGCTATTTTTGGTTTCCGAAATTCTCGGAAACACTTGCTGTGGTTGTTTCTGTTAGTTTATATCTGACAGAACAGTGTTCTGGATTATTCTCGGGTTTCCGAGAAGTTGTGGGAATAATTTGGAAGTTAGATTTTTAATACATAGAACAATTGATTCTTTTGAAGTTCTGTTTTCTGTTCGGAGTTTTCGGATATATATATATATATGTATGCTGTGGTTTATTTTCCTGAGAGGATGGGTTCTGTGGATGGCTCTGATATTTGTTTTGGAATGCTGGTTGGCTTGGGAAAAATATATTCTATGGTTGTCTATATAAAATTCGGGTTTTGGGAGTTATTTTGCAGGTTTACGGAGCAATTCCCAGTTCTTGGGTTGATCGAAAACAGAGGAAATGCTGCCAAAATTTTCGGAAAAATTAATAAATTGATTTTAAAATGATTTTTGGTATTTTGGGCGACAACCATAATTGGTTACTGGGCCCCAACGAAATGCAAATGCACCGGTTCGACCGGACGTTGAGGCAGAGTAGTTGAAAATAAAGTTTGGACCAGAGTCTGATACTTATAATTTTCTTTAAATAATATTTTGGAAATTTATTAGTTTTTGTTAAATTGTAGGTAATTTTCGGACTAACCAGTTTCTTTTCTTATTTCAATTTATTGTAATTTGTAAGGGCATAAGCCCAGGCCTGTATTAAGTAGGAAGTAATTTTTATTTTATTTTCTGGGTTTGTGGAAAGCGTAGGAAAAATCAAAGATATTATAAACTCATGATTTTCTCATTTTTAAGTAAAAGAAAATTTATTCTTTATATTTTTAAGTCAAAGTTTTCAAATAAACATATACCAAGTATTTACGTAATTTGATAAAAGCAAGTTTTACCCAAAAACCAAAGTAAATTGAATTTCTTAACTTCAACAAACTAGTAAACGCTGTGATGTTGTGTTTGTTAACTAACAACTAAAATTGACTAGGAAAGACAAATAGAGATTGTAACTAGATATTTTAGAGTTTGTTTCTGAGACAAGTTCCCGAAATGTAGGATTTCGATGAAGCTCTTGACCGTCAACTTGAAGTACCAATCTTGTCCAACCTGAGAAGTTTAAGGCAAGTACATTTATGTTGATTACAATTATTTAATAATCACTTCATTGCAAATTTAAACCACTGTTATACACGAACTCTTTCGAGAGTACAGACCGTACTGTTGGGGACTGGGGGAGTAGAGTAGTGGATATGACCAAATCCAAAAATTAGTATAACTGACTGTATTAGCTTTCCCCTCTTCACACGGGGAAAAGCCATACCGTATCGCTAGGATACTACTGTAACCCAATCCGGTCATATTCATTACCTATTCACATCACTGTACTGTAATATTTCAAAACTGTTCATCTTCAAACTGTTTAAAAGTGCATGATTTTATTGCTAAATTAATTGTCAAGATTAGCATGAATTGTACTTTGCTCCTTTCCTGACTGGATCCCCGTAGGTACTCCTGACGACTCAGAGCTGTTGATCAGTAGCTACTACGATCCTGACCTGTATCCGGCGGTACTACCATCTGAGGAAGATGATGTGGCGTCAACTTAGATGCTACTTAGAATTTGAGAGTTTTAGTTTTAGTTGCTCTTTCCTTTCCAGTTTATGAACTATGTACTGAAGAACAATTTTTCGTTTCAATAAATGTTGTGGCAATCTTTTAGTTTCAAAACTTGTTGTTGATTTACCTGCAAATGGGATTACAGCTTACTGCCGCCGTCTCATCAACGGTGCAGGCTGGGCATGATCCGATTCGACCCAAGTATTTGGGGACCGGGTCGTGACATGTTTTTAGTGGTGGCCCATGCAGGTCTCTTCAATCAACAACTTAGGAAAACCTAGGAAACATTTAGAAACATTAGAACATTAATTTGCCACAACCTAGGACCGAAATATATTATAATTAAATATTTTTGTTTGACTATAGATAGGCTACCTTGCTTATGTTCATATCCTAAACCTTCCAGAGAATGGCCACTGATCAAACCAACCCTACTGGCGATGGGATGTCAACACCTGATCAAACCCCACCGCCTCAACCAAGTCCGGGTTTTACACCATTGAATGCACCTCGTGGGTTGTTTGCTGCTTCAACGGTGGACCCATCATCTTCCCAGACAGAGATGCAACCCCCTGTGGTTTTGCCCACTCCAGCTGCCCCACCGGTGCCTGTGGACCCCACTGACCTCATAGGTCTACTAAGAGGAGTGCTAGAAGCCCAGAGAACTCAAGCTGAAGCTCATCGTGAGCAGACGGCCATTATGAGAGAAGGCATGGAGAACGCCCATAGCGTGGCAATGGCTGCACTGGAAAGAGGAGAAGCAGCTCAACAGGAACCAAGGCCTGCCAAGGTAAACATAAATTTAAGGATTAATTTATGTAATAATAAGGCCATTTAATTAATGGAAATTATATTGCCAAGGTGGGCGATATTGAGAGCTTTAAGAAGCAGAACCCTCGACCCTTCAAGGGAACCGAGGGAATTGTCTATGCTGATGAATGGCTCGACAATATGGAGCGTCTCCTGAGCGTTGCTCAGCTTCCAAAAGACCTCAAGGCCGAAGCAGTGGGACTCCAACTGCAGAATGTAGCAAGCACCTGGTATCGGAATGAACCCCGACTCCAGGATAGACAAGTTGACTGGGACACCTTCAAGAGGTTGTTCCAGAGGAAGTTCTTCCCAACTTCAGAGTTGCGGAAGATGGAGCGACAATTCCAGAACCTGAAGCAGGGCAACATGACTGTGGGAGAGTATGCTGCTGAATTCGGCCAGCTCAGCCGATTTGCCAAGAACCTGGTAGCTGATCTTGACGATCGTGCTGAAAGGTTCAGATATGGACTAAGAGAAGAGATCCGCACCCATGTGATCTCAGGCGGTGCCAAGACTTATGAGAAGATCCTGGAGCGAGCTCAAGACATAGAGAAGAGCCAACCTGCCCGCTCGAAGAGAGATTATCCTGGAACTAACAACTTTCAGGGTAATCAAAAGAAGCCCAACAACAACAATAACAACAACAACAACAACAACCGTCCTCCCTACCAGCAGGCGAGGAACAATGACAAGGCGCCTCAGAGGCAGATTCCCATCTGCGACTTTTGCAAGAGGCCGGGACATCTGGCAAACATCTGCAGGAAGAGACTAGGGCACTGCCTAGTCTGTGGGTCTTCCACCCATCAAATGAAGGACTGCCCTTTGTCGACCAACCGGACTGGAGCAACTCCGCAGAAAGGACCTTTGCCCACTCAGCAACAACAATTTGGGCAGCATCAACAGAAGACAGGGCGAGCTTTTGCCCTGACAGCAGAGGAATCAGAACCAGCTCAGAAACCTGTAGCGGATGTCATATCAGGTTCTATCTATGTGCATTCCTACCCTGCCTTAGCTTTATTTGATTCGGGAGCATCACATAGTTTCATAGCCACCAAATTCATATCTGCACACCATATAGTTACTGGCTTTAGTAAGAAAATCTGTAGAGTTATGACTGGAGGAGGACCCCTACCTATTACTGAGATCTGTGAATGCCCTATCACTATAGCTGGCCATAACTTTATAGCACCTTTGCTTGTCATGCCCTTACCTAACTATGATGTAGTCCTAGGGATGGACTGGTTAAGTAAGCAGCATGCACTGATAGACTGTCATAGAGGATGTGTAGTCTTCAGTCCACCTGGAGAACTGGAGTTTGAAGTCTCTCGAACTCCGGAGGAGATGGAATGTGTTACCTATACCTCTATCACTGAAGAGTCCAGACCTCCGCACCCTATCATAGCGGAATTTATGGATGTTTTCCCTGATAGTCTTCCCGGGTTACCCCCAGACCGAGACTTAGAGTTCACCATTGACCTAGTCCCCGGTTCTTCCTCTATTTCTAAGGGATGCTACAGAGTCAACCCGAAGGAGGCTAAGGAGATGAAGGATCAGATCAATGAACTGAAGGCTCTGGGATTCATTCGAGACGGAGCTTCACCTTGGGGAGCGCCTGTCTTGTTTGTTCCCAAGAAGGACGGAACTGTGAGGATGTGCATCGACTACCGGGCACTAAACAATATCACAATCAAGAACAAATATCCTTTGCCCCGGATCGATGACTTGTTTGACCAACTCAGTGGAGCCAAGGTGTTTTCCAAGATAGACCTCAGATCTGGCTATCATCAGATCAAGGTCAGAAAGGAAGATATTCCCAAGACGGCGTTCAACACCAAGTATGGACAGTTTGAATTCTTGGTCATGCCGTTTGGACTGACAAATGCTCCTGCGGTGTTCATGAACCTTATGAACAAGATTTTCCATGAATACTTAGATCAATTTGTTGTTGTCTTCATTGATGACATTTTGATCTATTCAAAGACTGAAGAGGAGCATGAGGAGCACCTCAGGAAGGTTCTGGGAACTTTGAGGAAAGAGAAGTTATATGGTAAGCTATCAAAATGTGAATTCTTTCTAGACAAGGTGGATTTTCTTGGCCATGTTGTCACAGGAGAAGGAATTTCTGTGGATCCTAAGAAGATAGCTGCTGTGGAGAAGTGGCCTACCCCAAGCTCAGTTGCTGACATCAGAAGTTTTTTGGGCTTGGCGGGCTACTACCGGAAGTTCGTGAAGGACTTTGCTAGAATTGCTGAACCTATGACGAAGCTAACTCGGAAGAATGAAGAATTCATCTGGACGGAGGACTGCCAAGCAGCGTTCGAGGAGTTGAAGAAGAGGCTCACTACTGCACCAATCCTTGCGCTACCCACAGGATCTGGTGGTTTCACAATCTATAGTGATGCCTCAGGCAAAGGACTGGGTTGCGTTCTTCAACAACATGGGAAAGTGATTGCTTATGCATCTAGGCAATTACGGACTCATGAGAAGAACTATCCCACTCATGATCTGGAGCTTGCTGCAGTCATCTTTGCATTGAAGCTTTGGAAGCATTATCTCTATGGAGAGAGGGTGGAAATATACACGGACCACAAAAGTCTGAAGTATGTTTTCACTCAGAAAGAGTTGAACATGAGGCAAAGGCGATGGCTGGAGTTAATGAAGGACTTCGACATCGACCTGCAATACCACCCGGGTAAGGCTAATGTGGTCGCTGATACACTTAGTCGATACCCAGTGGCGATGTTCTTAACCAAGGAGAGGCACCTGCTGGAGGACATCGAGAAGCTTGAACTGGAGATTGTACTGCCTGGACGGAGGGAACTGGATGCTGATTCTGTGTTGATGAAGTTAGAAGTGAGCTCGTACCTGATGGACAAGATCAAGGAGACGCAGTTTCAAGACGAGGCACTTTGCAAACTGAGAGATCAGGTGTTAGCAGGAACACTAGAGGATTTCTCAATTACCAGTGACGGAGCTCTGAAGAATGGTACGAGGCTTTGTGTACCGTCTGGCGAACTGAGGAACGAGTTGATGAAGGAAGCACATCAGTCTCAATATTCCATACATCCTGGAGCCAATAAGATGTATCGGAATATGCACACTATTGTCTGGTGGAGTGGAATGAAGAAAGATGTCACCAGGTATGTCGCTAGATGCTTGATTTGTCAACAAGTGAAGGCTAGTAGACAGAGACCTGCAGGACTTCTACAACCACTGGACATTCCAGAGTGGAAGTGGGAGCACATCACGATGGATTTCGTGTCAGGACTGCCTCGTTCCCAAGGAGGGAAGGATGCCATCTGGGTAATAGTGGACCGACTAACCAAGTCAGCTCACTTTATTCCCTTCAAAGTTGGTTTATCCACTGAGAAATTGGCAGCATTGTACATGCGGCACATCTACCAGATTCATGGAGTACCGGTAAGCATTGTTTCTGACCGAGACACTCGTTTTACCTCACATTTTTGGAAGAGCTTGCATGACAGCTTGGGGACTCAGTTGAAGTTCAGCACAGCTTATCATCCCCAGACAGATGGGCAATCGGAGAGGACAATTCAGACACTTGAAGATATGCTGCGAGCTTGTGTCTTGGAGTTTGGAGGATCGTGGGAAGACCATCTGCACTTGGTAGAGTTTTCTTACAATAACAGCTACCAAGCCAGTATTGGTATGACCCCATTCGAAGCTCTTTATGGACGTCGTTGCCGTACACCATTGGCATGGGACGACGTTGGTGAAAGAGTACTGCTGGGTCCAGAGATGGTGACTGACGCAGCAGAGAAGGTGAAGATTATCAGAGACAAGCTCAGGATCGCCCAAGACAGACAGAAGCACTGGGCAGACAGCGGTCGTCGACCACTGGCATTTGAAGAAGGAGATAAGGTCTTCGTGAAGATTTCTCCTACCAGAGGTACAATCAGATTTGGCAGAGCTGGGAAGCTGAGTCCCAGGTACATTGGTCCGTTCGAAGTTCTGAGCCGGATTGGAGAAGTGGCGTATAGGTTAGCTCTACCAGCTAATCTAGAAGGCGTGCACAACGTCTTCCACGTCTCGCAGCTCAGAGAGTATGTACCTGATGAGAACCATGTTTTGGACCATTCAGAGTTGGAGATCGGACCAAGCCTCACTATATCAGAGAAGCCAGTGGCGATCTTGGACCGAGGCGAGAAGAAGACTAGAACCTCAGTGACTCCCATTGTCCGAGTGATGTGGAGGCATGATTCCCCAGGCGAATCTACCTGGGAGCGAGAGGATGAGATGCGGGAGAAGTACCCGTATTTGTTTGAGACCTGAGGTAATCTCTAACCCAACTCTTTAAATTTCGAGGACGAAATTTTCTAAGGAGGAAAGGTTGTGAAACCCGCAAATTTAGACTGCATTTTAATTTTAATTAATTTATATTATTGTTGTGTTGCTAAAAAAAATTTGTGTTAGAATAATATTATTGATTAATTGTACATTTATAAAAAAAAAATTATTTTAAAAGTAATTAAACATGGAATTTTGATTGTCAGACCCAGACCTAACCTCAATCTAATTCTAAAAATGTTTTTTTTTGGAGTACAACATGTTGAATTATATTTTTCTAAAAGAAAAATTATTTAAAATCTATTCCTCAATATTTCTTTTAGCCTTTAATTAAACCCATTGAGTTTTTCAGCCTAAAAGGCCCAAAGCCCATTTTTCCAAACCCAATTCATGGCAAAACCATTTATTTCTTACCAAAGCCCAAACCCTTTAAATATGAGACCCATTAATTTCTATGAGACCCATTAGCCTTTTAGCTTAGTTCTCACAGCACCTTTTTGAGTTGGAAAGAGGAATGAACATTCATTTATTCATTTTTGAGCTTTAAGAGCTCGATGTCTCTTCCTCTTCTCAAACCGATGTCAACCGCCGCCGACCCGATTTCCCGCCTCCCTCAACAGCCGGCCATGGTGGCTGTCAGTCTCCCCTCTCCTGTAACTCCTCCCTTTTCCCTCTCTCTATTTAAACCCCCTCCATCACCATCTCCATCATCCTTCCCACTCTCCAAATCCCTAACCGTGCCCTAACCCCGTTCTCCGGCGAGATCCCCTGACTCCGGAGACGAACCACCCGCGCCCAAGCCGACCCCGAGCCCGGCGCCACCTTCCCGAAGCCAACGCCGGCGACCCCGCCGCTGTTCCCGACCGTCCAGGTCAGCGCCCTCTCGCCGACCTCCTGTGGTTCCCGATCCGACCGACGCCCGACCCCGATCCTGAGGCCGCCGCCCCTTCGCTGTCCCGATCTACCCCCGGCGCTGACTGCACGGTCTCCTGAGCGTTCTGTCAGTGTTCCGTTTCCGTTCCCAATCAAGTTCGGTTCCGAGTTCCATTTCGGGATTTTCGTTGCACCTTCGGTTTGGGTACACTCTGAACTACTAATTTTATTTACTGTCAATGATGAAATCTGGTCCCCGAATCCTTAGGGATTTTGGTTTTCGACAACGTAATGGTTACGTTGCTATTTTTGGTTTCCGAAATTCTCGAAAACACTTGCTGTGGTTGTTTCTGTTAGTTTATATCTGACAGAACAGTGTTCTGGATTATTCTCGGGTTTCCGAGAAGTTGTGGGAATAATTTGGAAGTTAGATTTTTAATACATAGAACAATTGATTCTTTTGAAGTTCTGTTTTCTGTTCGGAGTTTTCGGATATATATATATATGTATGTATGCTGTGGTTTATTTTCCTGAGAGGATGGGTTCTGTGGATGGCTCTGATATTTGTTTTGGAATGCTGGTTGGCTTGGGAAAAATATATTCTATGGTTGTCTATATAAAATTCGGGTTTTGGGAGTTATTTTGCAGGTTTACGGAGCAATTCCCAGTTCTTGGGTTGACCGAAAACAGAGGAAATGCTGCCGAAATTTTCGGAAAAATTAATAAAATGATTTTAAAATGATTTTTGGTATTTTGGGCGACAACCATAATTGGTTACTGGGCCCCAACGAAATGCAAATGTACCGGTTCGACCGGACGTTGAGGCAGAGTAATTGAAAATGAAGTTTGGACCAGAGTCTGATACTTATAATTTTCTTTAAATAATATTTTGGAAATTTATTAGTTTTTGTTAAATTGTAGGTAATTTTCGGACTAACCAGTTTCTTTTCTTATTTCAATTTATTGTAATTTGTAAGGGCATAAGCCCAGGCCTGTATTAAGTAGGAAGTAATTTTTATTTTATTTTCTGGGTTTGTGGAAAGCGTAGGAAAAATCAAAGATATTATAAACTCATGATTTTCTCATTTTTAAGTAAAAGAAAATTTATTCTTTATATTTTTAAGTCAAAGTTTTCAAATAAACATATACCAAGTATTTACGTAATTTGATAAAAGCAAGTTTTACCCAAAAACCAAAGTAAATTGAATTTCTTAACTTCAACAAACTAGTAAACGCTGTGATGTTGTGTTTGTTAACTAACAACTAAAATTGACTAGGAAAGACAAATAGAGATTGTAACTAGATATTTTAGAGTTTGTTTCTGAGACAAGTTCCCGAAATGTAGGATTTCGAGGAAGCTCTTGACCGTCAACTTGAAGTACCAATCTTGTCCAACCTGAGAAGTTTAAGGCAAGTACATTTATGTTGATTACAATTATTTAATAATCACTTCATTGCAAATTTAAACCACTGTTATACACGAACTCTTTCGAGAGTACAGACCGTACTGTTGGGGACTGGGGGAGTAGAGTAGTGGATATGACCAAATCCAAAAATTAGTATAACTGACTGTATTAGCTTTCCCCTCTTCACACGGGGAAAAGCCATACCGTATCGCTAGGATACTACTGTAACCCAATCCGGTCATATTCATTACCTATTCACATCACTGTAGTGTAATATTTCAAAACTGTTCATCTTCAAACTGTTTAAAAGTGCATGATTTTATTGTTAAATTAATTGTCAAGATTAGCATGAATTGTACTTAGCTCCTTTCCTGACTGGATCCCCGTAGGTACTCCTGACGACTCAGAGCTGTTGATCAGTAGCTACTACGATCCTGACCTGTATCCGGCGGTACTACCATCTGAGGAAGATGATGTGGCGTCAACTTAGATGCTACTTAGAATTTGAGAGTTTTAGTTTTAGTTGCTCTTTCCTTTCCAGTTTATGAACTATGTACTGAAGAACAATTTTTCGTTTCAATAAATGTTGTGGCAATCTTTTAGTTTCAAAACTTGTTGATTTACCTGCAAATGGGATTACAGCTTACTGCCGCCGTCTCATCAACGGTGCAGGCTGGGCATGATCCGATTCGACCCAAGTATTTGGGGACCGGGTCGTGACAACTCTCATTCTTCACCATTACTTCTTCTTCTTCCTCTCATCACTTCTCCACCTACCAGCAGTAGCAGCAGGCAAGTGCAATCTTGCTTCTTGCTTGGAGAACCATTTTTATGGTTCATTATTCTTCCTCTCACGATCCTGAGAGAGTTTAGTACTTAGTATTTTTGATTTCGTTGGCTTGTTTCTCCCAGATCTAAGTGTTTGTGTTCTCGGTTGTTCATGGGTTTTGATCTCCCAACTTGGCGTGTATTCTCGGTTGTCCATGGGTTTTGAACCATGGGAATTTCATTTCTGGCTTGGGACGAAGGTTCCTGAGTCACGCACACGTCTTTACGTGTTAGCGTGTATTTTCAGTCACGCTCACGTTCTTACGTGTTAGCGTGTATTTTCAGTCACGCACACGTCTTTACGTGTTAGCGTGTATTTTTAGTCACGCTCACGTTCTTACGTGTCAGCGTGTATTTTTAGTCACGCTCATGTTCTTACGTGCGTGCGTGTATTTTCAGTCACGCTCACGTCTTGACGAGCGTGCGTGAATTTTTAGTCATGCACACGTCCTTACATGTCAGCGTGAATTTTGAGTTACGTACCATATTTGCATGCGTGCGTGAATTTCTTATCACTTTTCCATGCTTACTTTTCACGCCCATTTTCCACGCTCATTTTCCACGCTCACTTTTTCACGCTCACACTATGCGTGCGTGAATTTTCCTTCACGCTCACACTGTACGTGCCAACATGAATCACTTTTCATGCTCACTCCTACTAGACTTGGCGTGACTTGTTGGCCTTAGCCTAGACTTGTTGGCGTGACTTTTGGCCTTAGCATAGACTTGTTGGCGTGACTTCCTGACCTGGGTGTTTCTATTTGTTCTTTAATTTATTCATTTAATGATGGCATGATAATTCTTCTGTTATATCCTTACGCCTCTTGGCATGAACTTGATAAAATCATGATATGTTAATATTGTTAATACAGATTGTTATGTGGAATGTGTCATGTGTCTTGATTGATCCATGGATACCCAGTATGACTGGAGTTAAACCCTGAGAGTTATAGACTCGACCCCATGTAATACTAATTGATTTTCATGCCTTGTCACCATTGATAATGATTGTGACATTGACTAATAATTGATCATGCGTTCCTAGTTGGAACTAAGAGACTGGCTAGTCGTCTTATTGAATTGAATGAATGAGACACGTTCATGAAATAAACTATTGCAATCGATTAGCCGATCCCGAATATTGGCATACAGGCACATGCAGGCTTCAAATTATTTATTTATTTATTTAGTTATTTATTTATCTTACAAAAACAGCATGTGTACTTTATGGTCAAGGCATGATTACTCTGTGGTTAGACTTGATTGTTGCATTACGCTATGTAAGACCTACAACCTAGCCGCACGGGTATCGTTGTAGAGTTGCACATATCGTACCCCGTACAAAAGTACTCATTTGAATGACCATGATCCACGGCATGGGACGTCACTCAACGTAGAGACTATTAAGTTAAATAAAATAATGATTGCATGGAGAGAATGGATTCCCGAGTTCTTACATGGCAGCCCCCTTGGGACTAGTAGTGCCCGACGGGCCGGCTGGTTCCCACAGATACTGTAAATCTGTCACACGGGCAGGGAACGGTATCTGCTTATATTATTAAATTGTACATGTTATATTAACGGCGGACGTCCCGCTGGGACTCGTCTAATTACATGATTGACGCAATTGATTGACTGGATAGACTAGCCTTGCTCGCACATAGTAAGAACTGAGGAATCCCTATTTGCATAATTCCAGGATAACTTGGGACTCACAATAGCAAGCCGTAGGAATTGATTGGCCGTTCAAGATGATTTGTTTGTGTACTGTACCTACTATGTTGCCTAACTGAGATGATCAGAATGTCAGGACATGACGGGCCAACTTCTGTCCTTGTTTGGTTGGGAGGTTGGTTCGAAGTGTCGTGATGTTATGTGAATCCTAGTGGAGAGCAGAGATCTATTATTATATCCTTTTACTTACTGGTTTAATCCTTCATATCGTGCTCCCTTGTGGTACTTGCTATTAGAGGTCTAACCTCTCTGGTTTTGCATGGCCAGATTTAGAGCCGGTCCTCGAGGATCCAGCTTACTTCTACCTCCAAGATGGTCAATACTAGGGGAATGATTGCAGGAGGACTCGAGTGGGTCCCTTACTCCACCGTTCGTTTTGCTATTTACTTTATACTTAGCCGTTTGGCACCGACATGTTAGTCGGATTGTCTTGCACTTACTTTTACATAATTATAATTAAGTCAGACTGCAGCTGATAATAATTGTGTATATATTACTATACCATCTGGCTATGTTTTGTAAAGCCAGATCTCAAGAACATTTTGACTAAGCGTTTGGGACGCCTTACTGCTTTATCTTACATGTTCTCTATTTTTGCTTCTTGTTTGAATGATTTGAGACAATAGATGTGAAGTGACCATAGTAAGACTTTTATGTAGTATGCACCCCCTCGTTTGGTTAGACAGTATTGATCGTATTATACGGTATTCATCTACCCGTAATACGTAGCTGGCTGAGTCATTCCTCCGCTCTCCAGTATTCTGGTTCTGGGGCGTGACAAGGTTTTAGTGGTGGCCCATGCAGGTCTGATTTCAGACTTGTGGGGTGTTTTGATTTATAGGATGTCTCAATCACACGTGTTCCCTCCTTGATCTCATGATTCGTTATTCTCAACCCTTGCTTGACATTCCGGTATCCTTTGACTTCATTGATCCTTCATGTCCGGTTGTTTGATTGTTCTCTTGTCCCTTTTCTTAGGGGCACTTCGTTCGCATCGGTCAGAGCTGGACAACAGCAGGGGCAACATGGGCAACATGACCAGGTTGGTCAGCAACAAGGGCCAGTCTCACCTCAGGAGGCTACCCAAGAAGAAGTGATAGTAGAAGCAGCGGCTGGATCGCAGTATCCGGATGTTCCACCACCACCAACAGTTCCACCTACCCAAGTGGACACACCAGCCCTTCTGGAGATCATGAGAGGAATGATGGCTACTCAGCAACACCAGCATAGACCACCCCAGCATCATCAAGGAAGGGGCCAGCAACAGCATCAGGCTAGGCCGCAGCATGGAAACCAGCAAGAAGGTCGAGGGCAAGCATTTACTCTATCCTTGGAGGAGGCATTGGCATCGAAAGATGTTGTGGTAGGTAACATTCTCGTCGCCTCATATCCCGCAGTAGCATTGTTTGATTCGGGAGCATCCCATTCATTTATATCTGCACAATTTGCGACACGACTAGGAATGGAGTTCGAGGCATTGCCAGGGAGGTTAAATATACTCACTGGTAATGGGCTCGTAGGAGTTAGTAGAGTTATTTTATCATGTAGCGTTGTAGTTTGCGGGCATTCCTTACCCGCCCGGTTGATAGAATTTTCTGTTGGAAATTTTGACGTTATCTTAGGCATAGACTGGCTGAAAGACAGTCATGCGACAATAGATTATCGTAGAGGGAGTGCATCTTTTGATATTTCAGGCATGGAGCGGTTCACCTTAGTCAGATCAGAGGCAACTCAGCAAGAGCAGGGAGTAATAACGGCAATAGAAGAAGTTCAGATTCCGAAGGTAGTTGAAGAATTTTTAGACGTATTTCCCGAAGAACTCCCAGGTCTACCATCGATTAGAGATATTGAGTTCAGTATAGAATTGGCACCAGGAACTAAACCGATATCAGATCGAGTTTACAGAATGGCGGATTCAGAGCAGGGCAAGGTATATCAGCACATAGAGGAACTGAAGGAGAAGAAGTTCATCCAAGCTAGCGTGTCACCATGGGCAGCACCAGTGGTACTTGTGGGAAAGAAGGATGGGTCATCCAGATTGTGCATTGACTACAGGAAGCTTAACGCGACAACAGTGAAGAACAAGTACCCATTAACCAGGATCGACGACTTATTTGATCAGTTGAGCAAAGCTAGAGTTTTCTCCAAGATAGATCTTCGTTCAGGGTACCATCAGGTGAGGGTTCGGAAGGAAGATATTCCCAAGACAGCTTTCAAGTCAAAGTATGGGCATTATGAGTTCTTAGTAATGCCGTTTGGTTTGACCAATGCTCCAGCAATATTCATGGATCTGATGAATCGTATCTTTATGCCATACTTAGATCAGTTTGTCGTTGTATTTCTTGACGACATTCTCGTATACTCTGCTAGTGAAGAGGAGCATAAAGACCACCTCAGGAAAGTGTTGCAGGTTCTGAGAGAGAACCAGTTGTATGCCAAGCTCAGTAAGTGTGAATTTTGGTCGGATCACATTTCATTTTTGGATCATATTATATCAGGAGCTGGAGTAGCAGTAGATCCCAAGAAGATAGAAGCAGTAGAAAGTTGGCCAGTACCTAAGACCGTAGCAGATGTACGGAGCTTCTTGGGATTGGCAGGATATTACAGAAGGTTTGTGTCAGACTTTGCAAGGCTTTCAGCACCCATGACCCGCTTGACCCGGAAGGATGTACCATTCGTTTGGTCGGCAGAATGTCAGACATCATTTGAGACTTTGAAGCAGAAGTTGATATCAGCACCCATTCTTACATTGCCAGTTGGACCCGGAGATTTTACAGTATATTGTGATGCGTCAGGTAAAGGACTTGGATGTGTCCTTATGCAGCATGGGAAGGTGATAGCATATGCATCTAGACAGCTTCGGGACCATGAGAAGAATTACCCAACTCATGATTTGGAGTTAGCGGCAGTAGTATTTGCTTTGAAGCTATAGAGGCATTACTTATATGGTGACCGAGTGGACATATACACAGACCATAAAAGTCTGAAGTACATCTTTACTCAGAAGGAAATGAACATGAGGTAGAAAAGATGGTTGGAGTTGATTAAGGATTATGACGTAGAGCTTCAGTATCATCCAGGCAAGGCTAATGTGGTAGCAGACGCTCTTAGCAGGAGAGGCGACGCATTTATGTTGACAACACAGAGGCATATCTTAGCAGACCTTCAGGAGATGGGCATCGAAGTTATACTTCCTAGTGATGTAGGAGTTCTAACAAGTCTGCAAGTTCAATCCGACTTGGTAGGCAGAATCAAGGCAGCTCAGGCACAGGACCCAAGGATTCAGAAGCTCAGGGCAGAGTGTGAGTCAGGACTCAGAAAGGAGATGAGAATTCATGAAGATGGTACACTTAGGTTTGGATCACGTCTATGTGTGCCTAGTGGAGATATCAGACAGGAGGTTATGACAGAAGCTCACAGTTTTCAGTATTCTATTCATCCTGGAGGGACCAAGATGTACCAAGATATCAAGCAGCATTTCTGGTGGAACGGGATGAAGAGGGAGATAGCTAGATTTGTTTTCCGTTGCTTGGTATGTCAGCAAGTGAAGGCAGAACAGCAGAGGCCAGCTGGGTTATTGCAACCGCTTCCTATTCCAGAATGGAAATGGGAGCATATTACAATGGACTTTGTGACCGATTTACCGAGATCACCAAGTGGTAAGGACGCTATTTGGATGATAGTGGACCGACTTACAAAGGTAGCACATTTTCTTCCTTTCAGAGTAGGGCAATCTACAGAAAAGTTGGCAGAGTTGTATATGCAACAGATAGTCAGGCAGCATGGAGTCCCTGTCAGTATTGTGTCGGATCGAGATACCCGTTTTACATCACATTTCTGGAAGAGCTTACATCATAGTCTGGGTACCAAGTTAAGATTTAGCACGGCCTACCATCCGCAGACGGATGGACAATCAGAAAGAATGATTCAGACTTTGGAAGACATGTTACGAGCTTGCACTCTAGATTTTGGAGGGTCTTGGGAGAGTCACTTGCACTTAGTCAAGTTCTCATACAACAATAGTTATCAAGCCAGTATCCAGATGGCGCCATTTGAAACACTATATGGTAAGAAGTGCAGGTCACCGCTTGTATGGGATGATATCGGAGAGAGGAAGATGTTAGGCCCAGAAATGATTGTTCAGACGGTTGAAGTGATTAAGGGAATTAGATAGCGACTTCGAGTTACGCAGGACCGGCATCATCATTGGGCGGACCAGCATCGTAGGCCGTTAGAGTTCTCTGTTGGGGACCACGTATTCTTGCGGATCTCACCTACTCGTGGGATCATTAGATTTGGCGTTCGCGGGAAATTGAGTCCGCGGTACGTGGGCCCATTTGTTATCCTTGATCGGATAGGCGATGTTGCTTATCGTTTATCCCTCCCACCTTCGTTACGAGAGGTGCATGACGTGTTTCATGTATCTCAATTACGTAGGTATGTATCGGACCCAAGTCATGTCCTCGATCATTCGGAGCTGGTTGTTGGTACCAACCTGTCTTACGAAGAACAGCCTGTGTCCATTTTGGACCAAAGAGAGAAGATACTCAAGAACCGAACAATTAGTCTTGTCCGTGTTGCTTGGGGTCATCACTCCTTGGGAGAGTCAACGTGGGAACGTGAGAATGATATCCGATCACGGTATCCACACATGTTTGACTCACAAGGTATATCTCTTTCTGTATACCTTGATTGTCCTGATTCTTCATGCTTGTCACCTTATGGGTAGAGCTACTTGATATCATGGATTGATGAATTTACATATACAGTACTTGCTTTTGATATGGTAAAATGATTGCTTGCTCACTAGAATTGCTTGTATTAGTTTAGCTCCGATATTTCTACCTGCTTGGATTTGAAATTCCGAGGACGAAATTTTTCTAAGGTGGGTAGAGATGTCACTCCCCGTTTCCAAAATGCATATTTTTATACAAGAATGCGTATTTTTATACATGTGCCACTCATGTATATTTATTTAGTATTTATCATGTATTATCCTGTATTTAAATTCCTTTAATTTCATGTTAATTAATTATCTGCATTTTATTTCCTGTAATTTTATTCCTGTATTTATTTTCTGCTTTTAAACCTCTCTGCTTTGCTTTCGGGTTGCCTTGGTTGGACCCGATCAAACCTGACCCAATAACCCTCACCTACCACCACCCTTTCTATTTAAGCTCCCATCTCCTTCTCTCTCCTCATAACTCTCATTCTTCACCATTACTTCTTCTTCTTCCTCTCATCACTTCTCCACCTACCAGCAGTAGCAGCAGGCAAGTGCAATCTTGCTTCTTGCTTGGAGAACCATTTTTATGGTTCATTATTCTTCCTCTCACGATCCTGAGAGAGTTTAGTACTTAGTATTTTTGATTTCGTTGGCTTGTTTCTCCCAGATCTAAGTGTTTGTGTTCTCGGTTGTTCATGGGTTTTGATCTCCCAACTTGGCGTGTATTCTCGGTTGTCCATGGGTTCTGAACCATGGGAACTTCATTTCTGGCTTGGGACGAAGGTTCTTGAATCACGCACACGTCTTTACGTGTTAGCGTGTATTTTCAGTCACGCTCACGTTCTTACGTGTCTGCGTGTATTTTCAGTCACGCTCACGTTCTTACGTGTTAGCGTGTATTTTCAGTCACGCACACGTCTTTACGTGTTAGCGTGTATTTTCAGTCACGCTCACGTTCTTACGTGTTAGCGTGTATTTTCAGTCACGCATACGTCTTTACGTGTTAGCGTGTATTTTTAGTCACGCTCACGTTCTTATGTGTCAACGTGTATTTTTAGTCACGCTCACGTTCTTACGTGCGTGCGTGTATTTTCAGTCACGCTCACGTCTTGACGAGCGTGCATGAATTTTTAGTCACGTACACGTCTTTACATGTCAGCGTGAATTTTGAGTTACGCACCATCTTTGCATGCGTGCGTGAATTTCTTATCACTTTTCCACGCTTACTTTTCACGCCCATTTTCCACGCTCATTTTCCACGCTCACTTTTTCACGCTCACACTGTGCGTGCGTGAATTTCCCTTCACGCTCACACTGTGCGTGCCAACATGAATCACTTTTCACGCTCACTCCTACTAGACTTGGCGTGACTTGTTGGCCTTAGCCTAGACTTGTTGGCGTGACTTTTGGCCTTAGCATAGACTTGTTGGCGTGACTTCCTGACCTGGGTGTTTCTATTTGTTCTTTAATTTATTCATTTAATGATGGCATGATAATTCTTCTATTATATCCTTACGCCTCTTGGCATGAACTTGATAAAATCATGATATGTTAATATTGTTAATACAGATTGTTATGTGGAATGTGTCATGTGTCTTGATTGATCCATGGATACCCAGTATGACTGGAGTTAAACCCTGAGAGTTATAGACTCGACCCCATGTAATACTAATTGATTTTCATGCCTTGTCACCATTGATAATGATTGTGACATTGACTAATAATTGATCATGCGTTCCTAGTTGGAACTAAGAGACTGGCTAGTCGTCTTATTGAATTGAATGAATGAGACACGTTCATGAAATGAACTATTGTAATCGATTAGCCGATCCCGAATATTGGCATACAGGCACATGCAGGCTTCAAATTATTTATTTATTTATTTAGTTATTTATTTATCTTACAAAAACAACATGTGTACTTTATGGTCAAGGCATGATTACTCCGTGGTTAGACTTGATTGTTGCATTACGCTATGTAAGACCTACAACCTAGCCGCACGGGTATCGTTGTAGAGTTGCGCATATCGTACCCCGTACAAAAGTACTCATTTGAATGACCATGATCCACGGTATGGGACTTCACTCAACGTAGAGACTTTAAGTTAAATAAAATAATGATTGCATGGAGAGAATAGATTCCCGAGTTCTTACATGGCAGCCCCCTTGGGACTAGTAGTGCCCGACGGGCCGGCTGGTTCCCACAGATACTGTAAATCTGTCACACGGGCAGGGAACGGTATCTGCTTATATTATTAAATTGTACATGCTATATTAACGACGGACGTCCCGCTGGGACTCGTCTAATTACATGATTGACGTAATTGATTGACTGGATAGACTAGCCTTGCTCGCACATAGTAAGAACTGAGGAATCCCTATTTGCATAATTCTAGGATAACTTGGGACTCACAATAGCAAGCCGTAGGAATTGATTGGCCGTTCAAGATGATTTGTTTGTGTACTGTACCTACTCTGTTGCCTAACTGAGATGATCAGAATGTCAGGACATGACGGGCCAACTTCTGTCCTTGTTTGGTTGGGAGGTTGGTTCGAAGTGTCGTGATGTTATGTGAATCCTAGTGGAGAGCAGAGATCTATTATTATATCCTTTTACTTACTGGTTTAATCCTTCATATCGTGCTCCCTTGTGGTACTTGCTATTAGAGGTCTAACCTCTCTGGTTTTGCATGGCCAGATTTAGAGCCGGTCCTCGAGGATCCAGCTTACTTCTACCTCCAAAATGGTCAATACTAGGGGAATGATCGCAGGAGGACTCGAGTGGGTCCCTTACTCCACCGCTCGTTTTGCTATTTACTTTATACTTAGCCGTTTGGCACCGACATGTTAGTCGGATTGTCTTGCACTTATTTTTACATAATTGTAATTAAGTCAGACTGCAGCTGATAACAATTGTGTATATGTTACTATACCATCTGGCTATGTTTTGTAAAGCCAGATCTCAAGAACATTTTGACTAAGCGTTTGGGACGCCTTACTGCTTTATCTTACATGTTCTCTATTTTTGCTTCTTGTTTGAATGATTTGAGACAATAGATGTGAAGTGACCATAGTAAGACTTTCATGTAGTATGCACCCCCTCGTCTGGTTAGACAGCATTGATCGTATTATACGGTATTCATCTACCCGTAATACGTAGCTGGCTGAGTCATTCTTCCGCTCTCCAGTATTCTGGTTCTGGGACGTGACACTACGGTGGTTCAGCTTGTAACAGTATATTTATATGGAGTTACTGTTGGCAACTGTTCACACTATGGAGATTTACTTTTTGGTTTCTCGGCCACGTTGGTAGTGGATGATTATGGCTGCTACGGAGTTGACTACCTATATAATATCTTTTATTGTACTCAGTGCAAAACAAGAGAGAGGGAGAGAGAGAGAGAGAGAGAGCAATCGCATCCATTGCGACACCTACAGAGGATCGTGTTTGTCCTCTGTCCGACTTCAAGGAGGCAACAATTCGAACATTTTAGAAGTTATTTTGAACTTGATGGTTCTTGGGACCAAATCAATGAGAAGGGTCGAATCTCGCACATCGTCTAAGTTATTATAAGAGTATCTTAATTTATATTATGCAACATATTGCTGGAATGGTTCATTATAATGTAATTGTAATCGTAATGGAATTGAGTTTGTAATGTAAATGGAGTAACAATTATATTATCATGTTTGGTTAGAATATGTAATCAAGTCATGTAATGTAATATCAATTGCATTCATATGTTTGGCTTAGTTTGTAATGGAAATTTTTTTTTTGTAATGGAATAAATTTATAAAAAAAAATACAATATAAAATTTTAGAAGTCAATCAATAAAAAATAAAAGAAATAAATAAATACACCAACTCCTTCAATGTTTCATGAGAATTAATGGGAACTCCTTTATTTAAAATAATTACACTAATATCTCTTATGCTTTATATTTTAGTGTTTTTTTAAAAACCAAAGCCCATGGACTAAAGCCACCTAGCCAGCTTTGGCCTGGACAAATGCCACCCAGCCGTCCCCATTGGAGCTCGATTCTGAGACCTCCCCCCAACATATCAACGGTCTTACCACTAGACCGCGTACCATTAGCATATTTTAGTTTGAAAGAAAGGATGATTAGTGAAATAATCTTTTATATAAAATTTAAAATATAAGAAAAATTTGTGTAACTACTTTTAGGTCCTGTTTGGTTTGGTAAACCATATTTGGAGTTGGATTTTAGGATTTTGTGGATTTGGATCAAAATTTATGGAATCCTATGTTTGGTTGGAGATGTATTTGGATATGGAAAGTATGACCAAATCCAAAATTTGGATTTGGAAGAAAGATGTTGGATTTGGGAGAAAAAAATGAGTTATTCTTTAATAATTTCGTTAAAATATTTAATTTATAGTTTATTCAAAATTAACTAATAGTTAATTAAAATTTAGTCATTATTATAATTTATAAAAGTATTTTTTTATAAATAAAAAATATTATTGTTTTTAATAAAAAAATAACTAATAGTTAGTTATCATAATTATAATCTAACTTAATAATTTATTAATTAATAATTTTATTATTTAATAATATAAAATAATCTTAGTTAATAATTAATAACTTTATTAATCATAATTATAATAAATTTATTAATCATAACTGTAATCTTAATTAATAATTTAACAATTAATATATTTTAATATTTAATTAATAATTTAATAATTATCATTATATTAATTTATAATTACTATTTTAAAATATTTATTTATATTTAATTAAAAATTAACTAATATTTAACTAAAAATTAAATAATAGTTAATTAAAAATTAGTCATTATTATTATTATTTAAAAAAAAAATTATAACTAAAATTTGTTATTATTTCAATAAAAAAATAACTAATAGTTAGTTATCATAAATTATCATCAAAACTAATAATTATTTTCTAATAATTTAAAATTAATATATTATTAAAATTTTAATTGATAATTTATTAATCGTCATTATAATCACCATTATATCTTAATTAATAATTTATTAATAATATTTATTATCATAATTATAATAATAATTTAATTATTAATCATAACTACAATTATAATTATAATAGCTAATTAATAATTTATTTATTTATTTATTATTATTTATAATAATAATTTAATTATTAATCATGACTATAATTATAATTAGTGAAATTTTGAGTCGCACCCCACTTTATTTATCCAAATTCAAGGTGCATCCCACTGCTTTACCATAATATAATTCACCCTCTCACGTTTGACAGGATTCCGTCCAATATTGACAGTCAACTGGGTTGATCCATTTTTTGGGACCAAAATATCCCCGATATGTTGTCTTCTTCCTTCGTAAACAACACTCCCCAAATCCTAAAAAAAATGTCCCCCTCCTCCTCCTGACACTTATCCTGCCACCGTCGACTCCGCCACCTTCCTCGGCGATCTCTCCGCCCTCCTCCTCCTCGTCAGGTCCATCGGTGCCGACGCCTCCCACGCGGCCGCTGTCAGCTGCTGCCGCCGCCGCTGATCTTTCGCTGCCGTCCCCCCTCCTCCTACTGCTCTGCTGCTGCCGCCGCTGCTTGATCCTACAAAACCTAAGTGAGCTACTATTGCATTTAAAGTCATTTTTTGCTTCAATTTGTCCGTTCTTGCTGTTGTGGTTGGTTGAATAGATGTTATTTTATAGGAAAAAACTTTGATACAGTAGGGGTATCAAAGTTTTAATACCCCCTATGTATGACATGTGGGCCCCTCCTGTTTTGTAAAACGTGTACACACATATATATACACATAAATTTTGAGAGGGCCCACATGTCATACATAGGGGGTATCAAAACTTTGATACCCCCTACTGTATCAAAGTTTCTCTCTATTTTATACAAGTGGGAATCTACTATTGTTTCTCTTGAAATATGTGTTATTGTGATGGTTAAACATTTTATATATAAATATTGTCCATATAACAGGGAAGGTGGTGGTGGTGGTGTGTGTGGTGGTGAAGGTGGTACCGTGGTTGTGATGGCAGAGGGCTGAGCGAGATGGGGAGGGAGGTCGAGCACGGCGGGAGGAGGCAGGTACTTACCTGCTTGGGAAGAAGATGGAGGTATTTTGGTCCAAAAAATTGGATCAACCTAGTTGATCGTCAATATTGGACGTAATCCGTCAAAAGTGGGGAGATGAATTACATTATGGTAAAGCAGTGGGTGCACCTTGAATTTGGATAAATAAAGTGTGATGCAACTCAAAATTTCTCTTATAATTATAATAGTAATAATTTATTAATCGTCATTATAATCATCATTATATCTTAATTAATAATTTATTAATCATCATTATATCTTAATTAATAATTTATTTACTATTATTTAATTAATTATAATAATAATTTATTTATTAATCATAACTATAATTATAATTATAATAGCTAATTAATAATTTACCAAATCCTATGTTTGTTTGCAGTTGGATTTAAAAATTCATGATTTGGATTTGGATTTGAATTTTAGATTTCCAAATCCAAATCCAAATCCATTTTACCAAACAAGTCCTAAAGTAAGAAATGAACATGAAATATAAGGGAGGTTAAAGTAATTTGGCCAAAAATAAAAAAAATTTCTAAGGGAACCACACTTTTTACTCGGGGCTAGCCAAAAAATGTTCAAAAAAAATTACAAGTTTGACATCCATTTTTTTACTTGGGACTAGCCCAATTTTTTCCAGCAAGTTGGCAGTCCTAACGTTATGTTAGGACTGCCAACTTGCTGGCAGTCCTAGGACTGCCATTATGTTAGGACTGCCAACTTGCTAGCAGTCCTCGGAGAAGAAGAAGAAAAAGAAGCAGCAGCAGATGGGGAGGGGACCAGCGCTGCGCCCTCGACGCCCTCCGCCGTCCCGACCTCCCAGTCCCAGCCTCGCTCCCTCCCTCTGAGGCGAGCCCTGAGCGCATCTCCACCATCATGGCCTCCGCCACCTGACGGAGCTTGCCGATCGGGGTGAAGCACTTGTCCTCGAGCTCCCTCAGGATGGCCTCCGCCCGGGCCGACTTGCTGGAGCTCCGCATCCGATGGCGCACCACCAGCGCAGCCACCGCGCATGCCGTTGCCGCACAGACCACCGCCGCTCCCATCACGATCCGCCCCGCGCCCTCCTCCGCCGCGCCTCCGCCGTCCGCTCACCCAGCCTCGCTTCCCCCGCACCCTCCTCCGCCGCGCCCGCGCCCTCCGCCGCGCCCGTGCTTGGCGCCTCCGCCATCCACTCACCCTCCTCCCTCTGCCCTAATTTTTGGGTTGCCTCCAAGCAATTTTTGGGTGCCCCCTAGCAAAAGTTACACATGTTTGGGCTGCCCCCAAGTAAGGGCCGCCTTCAAGTAAACTTGGTGGTGCCCTTAGAAAAAAACCAAAATAAAACTAATTTTTTTCCAGTTGGACCGGCTACAGCTTGTAGGTAAATCCGTAATTACGACCAATGCCACGGGCGTTTAGTTCCCCCCTCCCGAATTTTAATGCTATGGAAGAATTTCCGCGGGAAAAAAAAACCGTTCCTCTCTCTTCTCTCTTCTCTCTCTCATTCTTCCGGAAAGATCACCACCAAACGACCGGTTTCTTCTTCAGGACAATTCGTTAGAAGGGGGGAAAAAAATTCTGTTCGTCCCTCTTTACTTTTCAGACTTTCCACCATGCCCATGCGGATGTGGGAGAGGAGTGGGGACCGGTCCGGCGACGGCGAGACGTCGCGCCTGACCGCGGCCGACCAGGATATGTCGCCGGCGGTGGCGGCGGAGGTCGGGGAGGCCTCGAAGCGCGCGGCGCTCCGGTCGGCGGTGTTGGAGTCGCTGAAGGGGTGCGGGATCCCGATCATGAGGATCGACAAGGAGGACCTGAGGAAGAGGATCGTGATTCCGGAGAGGCTGAGGAGGGCGATGTGGGACGCGACGAGGAAGAGGGACAAGGAGCCGGCGTCGGCGGAAGCTTCGATGAAGGTGGAGGAGGGGGAGGAGGACGGGGAGGAGGATGGGGTGGAGGAGGAGGAGACGCCGGAGGCGCCGGTGATCGTTTTTATCAATTCTAGGAGCGGGGGCCGGCAGGGGCCTGTGCTGATGGGCAAGCTGCTGGAGTTCGTGGGCGAGGAACAGGTGTCGGAACCCTAACCCAAATTATTTTGAATTCATGTCTTTTCTTATTGCATTGTTAGGCGAATGAGAAATTTTGGGTAGTTTGTAGTTTGTATTGTAATGTTGTGTTGGTTTTGGGAGATTCGAATCAGTTTTTGTAGGGGGAACACAAATATTGTGTGCCGTGTTGAGTTTAGGAATTTTTTTTTCTTTGTTTTAGTTTGGTTTTCTTGGTGGGCATATGTGGGAAATGCAATTTGAATTGTATACTATGCTCCGGGGAGAGTAGTACGACAAAACACAGACACAACGACATGAACGTGGTATTGGTTTTTTTCGTATCCTAGTGGATTTTGGGTGCCTATGATGCGTGTCCAACATGACAAGGATACAACTTCGGTTTTGGACTATTCATGCTTCCTAGATTGTAGGTTCTAGGGTAGGAAGCATGAACACTCCACAAAATTCAGTACATTGTCCGTGTCGCTTCATATCAGACACATGTCCGACATAAAATAAGCCACGGCACAATATGTGCGTGTCCATCTTGTTGTATCCGCATTGTGCCACATCATGTTGCCATATTGGTGTCGGTGCGACATAGGTTTTAGGTGAATGAGAGGTTTCAGATAGTTATATTAAGGAATATGAACACTAGGCTTTGGCAGTGGCGGATCCAGAATAAAATTTTACTGGGTGCACAATCATAAGGGTTCGTAGACAACACCCCCAAAAATTAAAAAAAATCAACATATAGAAACAAACGACATAATTGAAAATTGAACATACAAACCACTCCAAACAAATCCAAACTAAGGCCTCGTTTGGTTCGCGGAATCTCCGGGTTGGGAAAGGAAAGTGATTACTTTCCTATGTTTGGGTGCCAAAGGAATTGAGGAGGAAAGGAAAATGATTTCCAATGGAAGGGAAATTAGGGGGGAAAGTGATTCCATCCATCAAAGCAAGGAATCACTTTCCCACATTGAAGTATTCACTTTCCTTTCCAAATTTCTTGGCATTTCCAAACATCGGAAAGGAAAATCAATGGGAATTAAAATTTCCCAAAGGAAAGAAATGACAAGGAATTGATTTCCTCTCCCTTCCATTCCGCGAACCAAACGAGGCCTAAGGACTAATTTTTAGTACAAAAGGTAGCTATTGTTCTTTACGAGTTTCCATACAATAAATCATTACATCTCAAAGATCTCACAATTGTTCTCTACGAGTTTTCATACTTTGAAAACGTTTAACTATAGCCTCATTTGTAATACTACTAAGCAACTCTTTTTCTATGAAACAAACAAGACAATCATTTAAAAATTGATCACAAATTCGATTTCGTAAATCCGTATTGACAATATTCATTGCAGAGAAGCATCTTTTCACACTGGCTGTTGCTATAGGCAAAATCAATGCTAACTTCAAAAGCCGATACACCAAAGGGTACGAAAGGCATTTCTTTGTTTGTACTAGCAATCTAGATAGATCACCAAGCCCCTTCAATTGACTAAATCTAGCATCTGTTCGCACATCCATAATATATGTCTCTAATTGATGCTCAAGAGTCTTTACTAATTGAAGTTGAAGAACAAGGCTGTTGAGGACTATTAGATGCACCCTCCCCTGGACTTTCAGTTATAATTGCACTTTCATGTGATAATTTTCGTTTAAAAAATCTTTCCATATTCAGATTCCAATTTCACAAATCAATTCTACAAATACAAATATAAATATATTTTCTCAATTAAATATTTCACAAATTGACAAATTTAATTTTGACCTAATTTGTTTTTGAACTTTACCTTTATAGTCTGTTTTTCTTCCAATAGCAGCTTACCCGATCTCCGTCCTCCACTCATCCTTTGGGCTTCATGTCTTGAACAAATTTTTTCTTCCACTAGCAAGCATGTTTCTATTTTTTTGTGTGGAAGAAGTGGAACTGAAGGTTAGAGAAAGAAAAAAGGGGAAGAAAAGGTTGCTAACGGCTTTGGTAGTTGCTGCTATTTGCTTCTGCTGATGGTTTCTTCTCTTTTTGTTGTTTCCTATGGTGTGGGCCCCGCATGTTGAGTGAGTGGTGGTGGTGTTGTGTGCTACAGCCTACTGCCGATGGTTTGTTCTCTATGCAAAGTTGATCAGGGATAGCCAAAAGTAAATTTTGATTTATTTACAAGTTTGCCATTGAAAAAATTACTCAGGACTAGCCAACATGTGAGTATATAAGTCAACTTTTTATTTTTTTTTGCTCTCCTCTCTTTCCTCACAAGAAGAAGAAGAAGAACAAGAAGAAGGAAAAGAACAAGAACAAGAAGAAGAAGAACAAGAACAAGAACAATAAGAACATCAATTTTTTCAAACCTAGTTTATTTTGATTTTTTGCTCTCTTCTAATTTTTCAGATCTCTTTCTCCAAATCCTAATTTATTTTTCTTCTTCTTGTTTGGGCATTATGGATGAAACCCTAGTTGTAGAAGAAATTGGGTTATTAAATCTATCAAATCTATTAGTCTATTAACCAATTTTTCTTTATTAACAGAATTATGCATGAAATTCTAGTTGTAGAAGAAAACTATGGAAGAAATCCTAGTTGTAGAAGAATTGGGTTCATATCAGGACTGCCACAATTTTTGACAGTCGTAGAAGTATTGAGGACTGCCAGAAATTGTGGCAGTTTTGAAATAGACTCGATGTACAACAGAACTGTCACAATTGCTGGCAGTCCTAGAAGTACTAAGGACTGTCAGAAATTGTGGCAGTCCTGAAAGGGACATGTTCTACAGCAGGACTGTCACAATTTCTGGCAGTCTTAGACATATTGAGGACTGCCAGAAGTTGAGGCAGTCCTGAAAGGGACTTGTTGTACAGCAAGTTTCTTTCAGGACTGCCACAATTTCTGGCAGTCCTAAAGTCAAAATTTTCGAATAAAAAATATATATTAGGGTTTATTTCAATCTTGATAATAGAGTGAAATATGCATTTTAGGGTTTATTTCCATGCATTCTTTGTGACGAAATAAGTATTTAAGCTTTATTTTCATGCATTTTAGGGTTTATTTAATTTTTTTGGTGCTATCGAAATTGGGAATGAGAAGGAAACTAGGGTTTTGATAGAGATGGTGATGATGGAAATGGTGGAGAAGAAGAAGATGAGAAGAAAATTAGGATTTTGATGGAGATGTGAGAATGGAAATGGTGGAGAAGAAGAAGAAGATGTATAGAAGAAGAAGAAGAAGAATTTTGGAAGAGAGAGTGAAATTTAGAAATGAGAGTGATTTTTGGGGTTTCGGGGGTGTGGAATTTCGACAGCCCCCTAGTGAAATATTTTGATAGCCCGAGTAAAATCTCCTCAAATCCTGGCTAGTCCTAATCCTGGCTAGTCCTAATCCTGGCTAGCCCCGATCAAAATGTTATGTGCTCTTATAATTTGCCTTTTACTAAGGGCAACCATCTTACTAAGGGCAACCATGACCCTCTCAAATTTTTACTAAGAGCAACCTAATGTAAAGTGATTTACTAAGGACCACCTCGACGAGAAGGAGATGACGGTCGTCCCCGGACTTGGTGTTCTCCGTGATCCTCCCAAGGCCGCCCTTGAGGACCGAATTACCGTAGAGGAAGGACATCTCGGCGGCGGGCTTGAGCCAGACCTTGTTGCGCGCGTGCGCCGCGAGGAGGTCGAGGCACTGGATGGTGAGGCGGAAGGAGCCGCCCTTCGTGAACTTGCCGACGACGGTGCCGAGGGAGGCGAGGCCCTTGCGGGAGACGTTGGTGGCACAGCGGACGACTGAATCGGAGGCGTAGTAAACGCGGTTCTTGTGGAGCCGGAACACGTAGCGGCCAGCCTCCCCGGCGGAGCCCTCCGTAGAGGAGCGGTTGACGATGTGGGTGAGGTTAGCTCCGGTGAACTTCATCATCTTATCGAAGACGGCCGTCGTCTCCTTCTCGTCGAGGGGACGCATCGCTGCTCTCTCTCTCTCTCGACGGAGAGGACTGCAGGCCAGCACTGCAGTCCTCTCTTCACTTTGGACTGCAGGCAAGCCCTGCAGTCACTGTAGGTAAAAAAAAAAAATTGTCAGCTGAGGACTGCAGGCCAACACTGCAGTCCTGTCTTCACTTTGGACTGCAGGCAAGTCCTGCAGTCCTCAATTGACAAAAGTGTGGTGGCCCTTAGTATTTTCAAAATGGCAAACTTGTAATTTTTTTTAAGTTTTAAGTTGGTGGCCCTTAGTAAAAAGGGGGTGGCCAATTGTGTGCGTGTGACTGGGGGCACTAGTTGGCAGTTGCTACTGCTGAAGCAGCATCATGCACATGATGTTTGCTTTAGCAGCTCTACTAATTTTTTTTTTTTTTCAAAATCCAGTAGGGGCACCCCCTTCCCCCCCACTGGTCTCCACGTACATCCGCCATTGGTGCCGGTTCTGAAGAACAGATTGTAGAACCCGAATTTTAACCCTAACCCTAATACCTATTATCTCAGTTCCTTACTTTTAGGAAATGCTTTATATTGGTTGGTTTTGGAAAGGAAGCAAGGCAGAATTTGTTTTGGTGGTAATATGTGGGACAGTGCAATTGAAGTTCTAGGTTTAGGTGAATAAGAGGTTTTTGAATGAGAAATACGGATTCAACTTTAGATCCAGGATCATTACAATTTGTTAAAAGTATAGTGTTTAACCCTAATTTTTGTGACTTCGTCATTTCTCCCAAAAAAAAAACCCAAATAGGAAGGGGGTTGGTGGTCAAGTGAAAGCTCCTGGAGTTTATGGAAAGGAGCATGTTTTGAAACCCTAACCTCAATCCTAATTCTTTTCCTCTCTATCAGGCATAGCGGTACATTTGTGTTGATTTTGGAAAGGTATGTCAGGCATAGGGGTGTGAACAGGGAGGGTCCATAGTTTTTGGATGCCCAGGACAAAAATTAAAATGGTGCCCCTTCTTAGAAAAGCTGAAAAATTCTAAAAAAAACAAGGACACTAGGACTTGAATCTAAGTCCTTATACATAAAAGGTGTAAGCGAAAACTAACTACACTAGATAGGTTATTATGTTATGGTGTATGAACACTAATATTTAATATATTACAAATAGTTATATATATATATACAAATGATTTTTTTTTTTGGGTTCTCCTGGTCCGTGGGTCCTGGGCTGTCGCCATGGGCCAGGGCCGGCCATGGGTGTGACGGGTGAAGTATGCTGGGAATGGAATTCAACTTTTCTACACATTGTTGTATTCACATGATTACAACAAAATACATACATGAGGATACAGGCATAGCACCAATTTTGGCTTGTCCTAAGATTATGCCGGTGTCATGTAGATGTCACTCATATTCGTATGAATATGGGTATAATTTCCAAGATGTACTATATAACTTACAAGAAGGAATTTTATTTTACATCATAATACGGGTATTAGTACTTTACAAGGGAAAATACTTGGAAGCAAGACTACAAGCACCTTGAAAGCAAGATTGTTACCTGGAAGCTATCATGTATCATTACTAAGGTCAGAGTTAGAAGCTTTGAATACAAATAGCTGGTAAGTAATGTAGTCATGTTCCACAAAAACTAATGAGCCTCCAGTAGGCTGCAGATTTTCATTTTTTGTAGAAAGTCTGAAAATAGAAGGGATGTCTGAATGAAAATTTGATGCATGTTGTATGTATTTCAGAATGCTCCCCTACACATGATCATTATTCCTGATAGATGAAAATGCTATTACTAAATGCTGGTTCCTGTTGCTTCTTGTACTGTTACTGTACATGACTTTTGTAGTCCTTGACACACTTCTAGGTATCTTTCTTGTTTTCCTGTGCTTATAAGTTTGTCCATGTGATGCAGAAAGGTATATCTTAAGTTGTATACGACTATGGTATTACCATCTCATGTTCGTAAGTCTTATTTTTTTATTATGCAGATTATGGATCTTGCAGTTGTTAAGCCTTCTGATTTTGTTCAGTATGGCTTGGCTTGCCTGGAGAAGTTAGCAGATCTTGGTGATGATTGTGCCAAGTGTACACGTGAAAGGTTGAGGATTGTGGTACGTTGAGCTGAATTTCTAACTTCTAATTAATTTCTACTTCTCTCCTTTGATATAATAATGTGTTTTTTTAATCTGTGCGAAAGTCTTACTTTGTATACCTGTCATGCAGCATGGTAAACACAAATGAATATTCAAAATTGTTTGAGAGTGACATGATTTTGGCTAAAGTTGGTGCTAACTATGAAGGAATACTAGTTTTTATTGCTGTGTCAATTGCATAAACCCCCTGAATTTTGCCTGAAATTATTTGCCATTGCAACTAAAATTGCAGGCAAAACCCCCTGTTCTATGCCACATGACACTTTACTGCCTTCATAATGCAGTTAATATAATGGAACAAAGGTGATTGGTGTGCATGAACTACTGTAAACAACAGACAAGTGTCATTCATGCACGTTGAAATTTTATCTCCTATCATTGTTCATGATAAATGAACTTGAGCTATGGGTGTGGGTTTGCAGAGTCACACTGGGGAAGTTCATGGACATTTTTGTGCCTTTTATTTGAGTTGGGGTGGTAATGTAATTCAGGCAACGGTCAGGGGGTTTCTTGTAATTTAAATGTTTGAATTAATTATTTGCATGCAGTTTTTCTTGGTGGCATTTGCAGATTATTTAAATTGCTATTGTTTCTGCCTGTCAGGTTGCAGGTGGTGATGGTACAGTGGGTTGGGTCTTGGGATGTCTTGGAGAGCTTTATTTGCAGAACAGAGAGCCAGTTCCTCCAATTGGCATCATACCTCTTGGAACGGGCAATGATCTCTCTAGAAGCTTTGGCTGGGTATGGTGTTGTGAACTTTGGTTTCTTTCTGTTATTAGGGCCATACAAAGATATCATTTCACACATTTTACTACTTCTTGTAGGGTGGTTCATTCCCTTTTGCATGGAAGTCGGCAGTTAAACGTGCTCTCTATAGGGTTTCTACTGGTCCACTTGGCCATCTTGATAGGTAAGAGCTTGTAACTTCTTGTTTTCACATGAATGAATTTTTTTTGTATCCTTTGATTTGAAGTTAAAGAAGAATGAACTTCGGCATGGATGTACCATTAGATTGAGGAACTTCCACTACCACTTTTCCTCTTATCTGTAGAAAAGAACAAGATGTGCATCTTGACCCTTGATTGATTACTACTATAATCAACAAGGAGTTACTTTTGCAGAGTTCATGGAATTATTCATATGCAAAGCTTTTGTTGGAGAAATTTTATCACATTATTATGCATCTTGGATTATTCAGAACGACTGTTTGGTCAATGCCATGTCAATCATATAAAGATACGGTGTCTAATTGGGGTTTATTTGGTCATTTTAGATCTTATGCTCTTACTATTTATATGATGTATATTAAACGGTAACATTTTGGTTACCTGATTTTCCTAATCTGATTTTGGACTAGTTTGGCACTGAACCAAGCCTGACCCGTAGACAAATCTCCCTGGTTGAGGTGAGAGAGAATCCAACCACTGTGAATTTAATTCATTTCTAGAGAAATTAAGGGGTTGCCGGACCATCGAGAAAGCCTGCCCAGAAGTAAAAGATAGTGGAAACAAACAAATTTACATTATTGACATAGGGTTACCATTCATCTAAATAGGCTGTTATAACACCTAAATGGAGACAGCATCGGAAATATGGTACTATTGTATTCCAAACTTAGTGAGGAAGGAGGGCTCTGTCCGATTCTGTGCAATGTTTGGCATTTTCCTCAACGTATGTGCAACCAGATTAACCATAAGATAACAAGAACCCAGTGGCTGAATGCCATAATTCTATATTCACTTGGTCATGCTCTGTTCCCCTTTCCTACAAAAACATGCAAGAACCACCTGTTTGCCTCAAAAATTGCTTTTCCTGTACCTATCATCCATGGACTGTCATCATGTGTATTTCATTATGATCTATTAGTTATCTAACCAGTCACCTGAGAGAAGATCTCTATAAGTTAGTTTCATAATGGCATGATGAGATTTCCGTTTTCTTCTTTCTTCAGTTTTCATCTATCATTGTAGATTGCTTCATTGACAATTTTTCTTCAAGTTCCTGTTTACTGATATACCCGTGCTATATAATAATTGATGATCCCTTTTGACTGCTCACGATGGTATATTGAACAGCTCTACCTTTATAAAATATCTTTTATTTCTTTTATATACCTTATCGCTGTAAAAGTTCCTTTTTATCCTGTTGATCATGTTATTCTAAAGAACATTTCTTGACGCAGTTGGCATGTTGTTGTCTCTACACCACATGGAGAAGAAGTGGATCTGCCACACTCTCTGAGGCGTATGGGGCAGTGCACTTTCACTCAGGTTGTAAATTTTGGTACTGTTATTTCACTCATTTTCTGAATATGCTTTTTCAAGTTGTTCCCTTTGTGAGATACGACTAATCTTCCTTCTACATTCTGAACTCTGTTGTTTAGGCAATTGAGTCAACCCTTCTGTAGTTCTATTCTTTAATAATGCCACATTTTCTCTAGCTACGGTAAAATAAAAGTATGTGAAAAGGTGATTTTGCCCTAGTTGTTGATGTCCCTGCTTGTCCTTTATTCTTCCCCGTCTAAAGTGCGATCTACTGTAAAGTTGAGCCACTTTCCAGGTATTTATAGTTCTACCTTTGTTTGGAGCATCTCCATGTATGATTAAACCATCTCACTCTATATCAAAATCTTGTCGTCTATTGATACAGCCTTTAGTTTTCCAGTAGTTCTTTATTTGCGCTTTTGCCACGTTTACCAAATTTCCACCCTTATCATCTTCTTCTCTGCTCTTTGAAATGTTTATGCACCTTTCTCTTATGAATCTAAGATGTCCTCATCTTTCTTTCTTTGCACTTTCTTTTTGTGCATAAAAGGTAATATAAATAATCACTACTTCCTTGTTGATAACTACTATATCTTGGCATATGAGGGTGTAGCTGGAAATGGTGATTCTTCATGGACAGTAGATTTGACTGCATACAGTTTGATCCTTCTTGGACCTCACATTAGAGAGAGCCTCATGGCTCTGTTGCTCTTATTCCCCAAATATTGGGATGAAGGCTTTGTTGTTTGAAGTCCCATTTCGAGTTCTTTCCGTTTACTCAAATTTTGTTTAGTTTCAATCCCATATTTCAAAGTGCTCTCCATTAAATTTGTTTTAACATTTAAACCGGGTTTCAAGACATGAAATTGTGCTAGTATTGGTACTGGGCCCTCTTTATGAGTATTAGTATTGGAGGTATATATCTTGGGGGAAGCTGTCTTTTCTCAACAGACGTGTACAGTTCTTTATGTATAGGAATGGGCTTGATGAAGGAAAGCCTGAAGTGTCCCTGAAGATGAGGTGCTTTGCTACACCTCTTGATAGAAGAACATGAACAAGTTTCTGCATTATTCTATGTTACTGTATTATGCTCAACGTATCCGCAACAACTAGCCGTGTATTGTTTTCATATTTTATTTAGTTCCTGTTTCACTTATGAAATTACTATTCTGTAGTATGTTTTCACATCTGTAATCATATCATGATGTCTCTGATATTATATACAGGATGAGGATATTGAGGGGGAACTGCCCGAGAAAGTTTCCTGTTTTGAAGGAGTCTTTTATAATTACTTCAGTATAGGTGTGCTTACATATTCACCTATTTTGTTTCAATTCACCTTTGTTTTTTAATGGCCATGGGGAACTTAGATATGTTTAATTTGATTTCAGTGCATAAAGTGTATCCCACATAAACTCATGGGTGAAGTAATCTCAGCATATTAACATGGATATGCCCATCTTTTGTGTAGTCTCTATATATGAATAACCTTGACATTTGAACAAAGTATCAAGCATAGTATGATGATTAGAGACCACAAACTAGTGTTGTTAAACGAATGCATTAAATCCACAAACTAGTTATTAGGAGTGATAAGTTGTTGATCCCTGGAAAAAGACAAGTGAAATTTGAAAATTTGAAGTGTAAGACACTAATTTTTTTGTTTCTAGATGGCATAGTGACTAAAGGATCAAGAACTAATGACACGTATTATGAAGTGGGACGTTCTTCAGGATGCTTGATGGGCATGTTGTCTCATCTGTTGGCCACTTTTCATGAAATGCAGAGAGATAAATGCATATATCTTGTGTACCACAGTGTCGACTTGATTGCGGAATCCTCGGATAGGGTTTAGTCATTTATCAGCTCCTTTTTTGATAATTATGCTAAATGGCTAGCTGGCTTCTTTGGCTTACTGTCCATAGAGATTAAGATGCTTCCACTACAGAAATATATATCATATTACCTCTTCGTCAAAAGTATAAGCATCTGTGAAACTAATTCTATAATGTTTCTTGGAAAATCTCATCGTAATTATCTCCTCATAGTTTATATCTTAACAAATGATTTGTAGAAGTCTTCGGATTTTTAATGTTTTCTGATTTTAATCTGTAACTTTGTGCCGTGCAGGAATGGATGCTCAAGTTGCATATGGATTCCATCAGTTACGTGATGAAAAACCACACCTTGCACAGAGTGCAATTGCAAACAAGGTATATCTTCTTGTCCTGTTTATGCTCAGAAGCTGTGCATTCTCTGGTAGTCTGTGTGCAGGAAGGTGGTGGGTGTGTCAATGTGCAGATACACTCTGTGTGTGTGTGTTCGTGCGTGCTGGTGCAATACATTTCTCTTTACTCTTCTTATTACTGCATTTTGTATATCTCCATTTTTTTGTTTTTGAAGAGAGGGAGACAAACAACCATCCCTTTCATTAATGACTGATAAAATATAAAACACATTAATGCATTCCTCAGGTCCCACAATGTCCATCTCATCTAGAACACTCTGATCACAACACAGAATATGATAAACATACATACACATCATAGACAGCTTCAGAGAGTAAATTCTCCTAGAAAGAAAAATATGCTTCCTAATCCTAGATTTGGTCAATAATGGCACCAAAAAGGAACATCCTTGCTCCTGTCTAAGGGCCCAGTCTAATAATCTGATCCCTTTCTGCGCAATCAGTTCCTCTCGCTCAGGTGGGATAATGATCCAATCCGCTCTTTAGATCTTCCTGATGTTGAACCTACCCATTCATGCATATTAGAGAAAAACATATTGCATCATCTGCTAGTTGAGGGTTTGAGGAGGGTCAAGATGTGCATAGTCTTACCCTGTTTTGCTGGGGAGGCTGCTTCTAATACACAAATCTTCATGCTCCATGATGCAATGTTTTAAATCTTATTGTTGAACCAAGTGATGCCCTCTTGTATGCTAATTTTGTGTTTGCTTTAAAGGTAATTTGTAGTTTGTTGGACTTCCTTAAGATTGGTTTCTAAAGAACTTTTCCTGCGAAAGGTTTAGCTTAACTTTCAATTTCTTTAGACAGTCTTCAACCATGCGTTTTGACTCTTTTGAGTTAGCATTAGTATTGCATAATCCTTGAGCCCTATTGCAGCTATTTAAATTTGGGCTTATGAATGCTTTTCTGTTCATTATCATTAGAAACAATATCTGTTGCCATGTCATGTTTGCTCGCATCCTGTTTCTTTCAATGATGTCCGATGCATGTTGCCTGAGGTCTTTCACTCCTCTTGTTTAGCCCCTCAGTCCAACTGTTTTTTTTTTTCCAGGGCGTCTTGTGGCTTTTCTTATATGTGCCATTTATCTCACTCTGGTGTCCCTTACCTTATCCAACTTTTGGAACAACTCCAACACCTTTTTTGTTTCTATTGCCTTGACCTTTCTAGTTTATCACACAAATGGAGAAGGATCTCCTTTTTCACTTTTGGTGGGTAAAGTTTCCTATCCTCCACCACAATCTATGGTCTTAGTGGCTCATCACTTAGCAATTAGCTTGGTTGACCTACCTCTATGTGGACCATGCCACTCTCTTGGAGATATCTGCAGAGAAAGATCCTCCAATATGGTTTCTAATTCCTAGAGGGATGCACCAAGGAAGAAGGAAATAGAAGTCCCCTATGAATATCTACCACATAGTTACAGGAATTGTGTATGCAGGCCTGTGTATAAACACAGGTGTGCTCAAGTAACACTGGCCACATGCATGTGTCTCTGCAGGCACCAATTTATGCCCACGCGCATACCTGTGCTTGTCTGTGTGCGCGTATGTTTGCAAGCGTGCACTCGTGTGAACCTATGTGTGCGTACTTGTGTCTGTCAATTTATGCCCATGCATGTAAAATGTAAATATGCATGTTTTTATGATTAAAGTTTTGAAATGACACCTACACTTGGCATGTTTTCATGGGATGGGCATGTATGTATTTATGATTAGAGTATGGAAATGTTCAGTGCACTTTTCTTTCCTCCTTCATGTAACATTAGTAAAGCATAACATGTTACCATGCGCTTTCTTATGGCAGTTGATCTATACTGGTTATAGCTGTGCACAAGGATGGTTCCTTACACCTTGCATGAGCGATCCGAGCCTAAGGTGAGAAGTTATCTTCTTTCCTTCATGTAGCATCTATTGCAAAGTGCAAGTTTTTTGCTTATAACAAACTTTCAGATTTCAAACATTATAAACATATATGTAGTTGAACATCATCATCATCATCCAAGCCTTCTCCATCAGAATGGGTCGGCTATGGAGCATAAGAAAGCTCCATGAAAGAACTGACAAAGTTCAAGTTCTTATGACCGGATGTCGACCAGAAGTCAACCCTCCATGTTGGTGGCAAATCCTAAGCAAGGTGACTATGAGAATGAGAGGAACCTAGATGGCCAGTTGGCTGGTAGGCAGACCTATGTTTCGACTGTGGATTTAAGTTCATGCATGTAAACCTTGAAGTAAATATTTTGGAACTCGAAGAACATTTCTTTGACCCCCTCTTTTTGCTTAGCCATCAATTGTATTTAACACTGAAGTAAGAAGGTTATATCAACTGATACTTCACTTATTCAAGCCACAATTATCTCAAGCGACAGACAAGTGATTGAAATTTGCCTGGGATCTGCTTGATCCCATCCTTTCTCTCTCTCTCTCTCTCTCTCTCTCTCTCTCTCTCTCTCTCTCAACAAAAAAAAAGAACGTCAAATGAAAAGCATAATACTTTTAGAAGTAGAATGTCAAGCAGATTAAGAGCTAGCCGAGTCCACAAAAGAAAATAATATCCACTTTATACTCAGACACCAACTCAGCTGTTCTTGGCCTTTTTGGCTATAAGTATTACAAGTTATTTCAACTTCAGATTGTTCTACTTGTAAAGCTGTTTTTATAGCTTTTCAACATGTATACGTGTATTAGATGCTCGTTAGACTAACTATGAGTATAGTGTTTATGGTGACAAATTTAATCTATCTCAACACACTATCACCTTAAATAAATTATTAAATTTGTATTTCATTTATATTAAACAATAGTTTTTCCTTATATAAATTTAATTAATCAACTTTTTGAATATTCCCGTAACCCGTTGAAGCTTTGATCCCCACATCCAATCCACGACTAGGTCCACGACTACATGGAGTCGTATTAGGTGATGTTGGTCCTTTATACTCTTTTGTAGTACCTCTAGTATATCCCTTAAGTTCATATAAACATGCAAGCATCCTGACCAAATATATGGTGCTAATAGTGTGCTTGCTGCTTGGCATCTTTATCTCCCATTATAGACTTGCGAAAATGAGTTGATTCTTCTGTAATACCCCCTCTACCTTCAAGTATAACATGATCCATCATTTTGGTTATAAACAACACATACAATTGACTAGATGTAGGATATCTTATATAATAGTAAAAACACAGAAAACCTACTGGAAAGTCCTAGTTTATGGATTAAACTTTCAAATGTGCTCAAACTTATTAATTCAACATTAACACATTCTTAAAACTAGCTTGTACATCAATATCCAACTTCACAATATAGAACTTTGTGTCCTTTATTTACTCCTCTAGAAGCAATTTATGAACACATTATCTTGGATATAGAATATCATCTGGCTGGATGTTCATCATATCTTTCATTTATAAGTTGAAATGTCACTAATGCAGGGGACTCAAGAACATTTTGCGGATTTCTATCAAGAAGATTGACAGCTCGGACTGGGAACAGATTGAAGTTCCTTCAAGGCAAGCCCTTAAACTCGTTATCTATATGTAGACACTGGATTTGCTAACCTATTTTGTGCAGGCCACTTTTACACTTTATTCTTACGAGCTCTAATGATGCACACTTAGCAATTTATGAATGTTTTATCAAGTGATATTTAGTATCTATAACATGTATATCATATAAGTTTTTTCAATTTTCTGACATACATTGACTGCAGTGTCAGGGCGGTAGTTGCTTTAAATCTTCACAACTATGGCAGTGGGAGAAATCCATGGGGCCATTTGAAACCCGATTATCTAGAAAAGGTTTGTATTTTTAGTTAATATTGCACCCTTTTACTTGTAAGGATGATGTCAAAGTTGGGTAATGGTGCTTTGAAGTTATTATTTTGAAGTGTCAGGAAGATTGTTTCGGAGGCTTCCTGTGTTGTGTGCTAAACTAAAGAGTCTCACTGCTACATATGTAGACATATAGTAAAACAATTTATAGGCATTAAAGTTCATGCCACCACACAAGAACTTTATACTTGAGGGGATTACAGATCTATTTTTATATTATTTGAAAATGTGTCGTCAGGCCAAATGCCTTTTTTGTGGTTAAGAGCTTAAATTCAGACTAATATATTTCTTTTTTTTATAAAAATAACAACAACAAAGCCTTTATCCTAAATTTTCGAGTTCTGGTGTTTGAATCATTTTCTTTCATTTTGCGTTGCACACGTCCAAATCACCTGAGTCGATTTTACTTTGTATTGTCCTCCCTTGACGCCACCTCTAACTTTTTACGGATATATTCATTTCTTATCATGTCCTTTAATGTATTGTCATACATCAATCTCAGCATTCTTATTTCAACTATAATTGGATATGTTGTTTCTTAATTACCCAATACTTTAATTCATAAAGCATGACCGGTCCTAAATCATTCTTGTAGAATTTTTCTTTCAAGTTCACAGATATCTTGCGACCACAAGGTACTCCATAAACATTTCTCCATTTCAACCATCCTATTTTATTCTATGTATAACATCATTCTCAATCTCTCCATCATGGTGAATGATTGGGCCTAAATACCAAAATTATCACCCTTACGTGTCTATTGTCCATATATATGGACCCCCCCCCCCCCCCCTCATTTTCCCTTAACTTCATGTTAAAATTACATTTGATACACTATGTCTTTGTTGTTCTACTACTAGATTCCTTTGATTCTATAGTCTCTAAATACTTTTATTTAGCATTTATTCCTTCTCTACTCTCATCAACCAACATAATATTATCTACAAACGTCATACAACATGGAAGTCCTAGATATGCCTAGTAATTTCATCTATAACTATTTCGAAAATGTAAGGATTTAATGTTGATTCTTGATATAAGCCCAATGATAATAGCATGGTCGGCCCTGGCCTAGAGCAGCCAGGGCGACCGTCTACGGCCTACGGACCATGAGGGCCCTAAAAAAATAATCTAAACATAAATATATTAATAATCTTATATCTAAAATAGAACTAGCATGTACCATGGACGTTCTTACACAAAATAGTTGTAGTGTAGTGGTTATTATGTTAGACTTGCATATGGTCCTTAGTCCAATTCTTGGTGTCAACATTTTTTAATTTACTTTTATTTTAGCTTTTAATTTTTTTTACATTATGTATGGAGGCCCCATGAGCTCAGGGCCGGCCTTGGGTAATAGGGAACGTGTTACTATCTCCTCAATAGTTTGTGTTGTCATCGTAACTCTATCATCCATATCCTTAATAGTCTCAATATAACTACTAGAAACTTATTTCTTCATCAAAGTCCACCACATGATCTCCCTAGGAATTCGATCATAAGCTTTCTCTAAGTCAATAAATGACTTCCATAGTAGATCTTTCTGGCATAAAACTAAACGGAATTTCTGAAATTCTAGTCTATTTTCTTAATCTTTGCTCAATAACTCTCTTCCATATTTTCACGGTATGACTCATAATCTTAATCACTCTTTCCCCGACGTATTTTTCTAATTTTCTTAAATTGTGTGCCAAATGTGATTGAACCGGTGCTCTGGTACAATGTTAATGACCCAATTACACCAGAAGTCTATAGTTGTGCTGAGGATTGATACATTTTTTATATTATTCCAATAATTTCCTTATCATAGGATTAGTTACGAGTCAAACTATGAAAAAAAAACACAAAACCCCGTAAAACAGACCAAACATCTGCATCCTGTGACTCTACCACTGCGACCAGTTGACTGCCTGCATAGTTGCTCCAAATCAGGATGGTCCAGCTCTCGAGGCAGACCCAGTTCCAGTAGATTGGAGGCATGCAGTTGATCAGAGAGTCAATTTGAATAGCTGACTGGTTACCCAGTTTCGGCTGTTTCTGATTCTTCTGCTGTGACAATTCAATCAGAAGTTACATCGAGACCTCCAACACTCATAATCAATCTCCTTATGCTCCAGAGTGACATACTTACAGCCTTGATTATTTGGACACTCCCCTTGTCTGTGGTAAGCAAACAGGCAATTTTTTGGGGGGGAAGATTAAAACAATTATAGGATATAAACTCAATAAAGCAATACATTTCCCTGAGTGATGTCTCAAATTACATTAGCTATTTGGTGATGGCCAGTGCTTAAATTTCTTTTCCCAACATTCTCTCTTCACAGTTGTAGACTTTACAGATCCTTCTATTCTCACTTCTTCTATCTCGTGCAAGTTTCCCATGATGTAGTTACATTTTGCTTCAAGCCAATAAAATAAAGCCAAAACCCAGTAAGATGGTTATAGAACACAACAAATAATGAAAACTATGAAATAATTGAGGAGGCTTTTTATATATTTATCCAAACTGAATGCAGAGTGATTCTTCCAAGTTTGTTACGTGAAGTCAGTTGAAATTTTCTAGGACTGCAAAGGCGAACAAGAAAACCTTGGTTTCTTACTAGGCATATAATTCTAAGTGCTGTTGAGAGACTGAATTTCTTTAGGATTATAGGCCTAGTTATATGGCATATAACTTGGAAACTAAGTTGGGTAATTCAATTAGTAATGAACTGTATAATTCTTCTCTCGTTACTATGAGTTTAATCCATCATCAGAATATGGTCTAATAAGAGGCAATTGATACCTGTAAGGTTTAGTAATTTTTTTCTATATGAGAACATCATTGGCCTCAGTGGAATACACTAAAAAGTAGGAATCATATCATAGGAAACATGGTTTTTGGCAACGACACTCCAAAATTGTAGTGTCTCGGTCGCGTCATATCGGACATCTATTGCGCACTCCAAAATGAACTAGGGCAGACCAAAAATAGGTGTCTTGCCCTTGTTTTCGTGTATGTATCATGTCATGTTGTATTTATATCCCTGCAATGTAGACGGTGATGCAACATGGGTGATGTAATATGAGATGTCTTAATGGTAGATATTTTCTGGTTATGCTAGCATACAATTTAAAATTTTCACTAGTTTTCGATAAGTCTTTTGGTTATCATTCTTTATCAACAATATGAGTTACATCTCTAGCATCCCATTCTTTTCAGGTATTCTCATAAATCCCATTACTTGCCTGAAACCTTTTCTTGTACTTTTTTGGTTCTTCTAGCTTTTGTCGCAAAGTTGTTAGAACAATGATAATATAGAATTTTCATTATCCTTTTTATCTTTTCTGATAGAGAACTATTATTTTCTTTGTACTTCTCTAAGAATTATTTTTTTCTTTCTACTTCTCTAGAGAGGCTTTGTAGAGGCCCATGCCGATGATGGATTGCTTGAAATCTTTGGTCTAAAGCAAGGTTGGCATGCTACATTTGTTATGGTTGAGCTCATATCTGCTAAACATATTGCTCAGGTAACAGCACTAACCTTTTGATCAGAAAATGGGGACACATTCTTCTTCTTATAAGGTGGTCAATAAATATCATCAAATGCCATGTTTGTGGGATTAGAAGTGTTATAAATATCATCAAATGCCATGTTTGTGGGATTAGAAGTGTTATCCTGGTGTTTTGCATGCCACGACCTTAACATCATCTCAGTGAATACCCTCGCCTATTTACAGTTGTTGACATTTTTCTACTGCATAATTTATAATAATTCCTCCTCCAATTTAACCGTGTAAGACTTCTGAACGTGGGCCAGTCTAGGTATTTTAGAACTTAAACAAAATATGCATATAGAATCATACGAATCACAATATTAGTATTAAAGAGAAATAAAATTAAAATATGACATTGACAAGGTTCAGATCTGTAGTATCAAGGAGAAGAGAATGACATTTGCAGTTGGTGTCCTGATGACGGTTGATACCATGTATATGACACTAAGATATTGTAACTTTCCTTAAAAGATGCATGTTAGTTATTATGAAAGAATGAAATCTGGAAAGATGTTAATGAAAATAAAATAAACAAGAAGTACATATTTTGTACATCTTTAACATTCTCACATACCAAACTATTAAATATACTTATTCTATATTTGCATATACTAAACTACAGAATGACTATACCAAATAGTACTTACATACATAGGTTTAAGATTTTACCTATAAGAAGCTACAAGATTCTTATATCGAGTTAGCACTTCGTCATACATGATTAAAAATTGCATATACCAGACTACAAGACAAATATACTACATTTATTACTGTCTAAACATACTGAATAATATCAATTCACTTCATCCCCACCACATGAATCCAATCTTGTATTATCACACTCCTCCTATTCCTCCTACTCTTAAGGTGCACTCATTTTGAGGGCACAATATCTCCTGAGATCTGACAACCAAATTTATACATATTGACCATCGGGAGGTCCCAGATCCTAAGGCTTATCTGTATCGTGGGTTCACAAGTGGAAATGGATTTGGCGATGGGAAGGAGGTGCCTCAACTTGTATTACTTGAAGAGAGTCACAACTCGCCGTTTTCTCACCATTCTTTTCTTCTGCTTCTCATAGAGACGGAGAAGGTCGAAGTTTCTTGTATATCCAAAACATATTATTGTATACATAAATTACTTTTTCTATAAATCTATGCTGCCTATTATTTTTGTCTTCTAATAGACACCTGCCTCCATGCCCCTCCCTGCACTGCCACAACCCCCTCTCCCACCATCGAAGCTTCCCCCTACAGCCATCGAGATCAATCCCCTACATGGGATGGGATTAGGGATAGAAACAAAATAGGATAGTTAATTAAAAGTACTTATTTAAATTAACCTTTTAGTTAAAATTGAATTAATAACCAAAAAATAAAGATGACATTAGGGTTAGGATATTGTGGTCCTTTTGTAGTTAAGAATCTTACGATTAGATCTAGCTGCAAAAATAATGATAGTTGAGTGTATTCAAGTGGAAAGAAAAGTTCAGAGTATCAACTTGACAGTAAAAATATTAGAGAGTAATTAAGTGCAATTTAGGTTAATTCCTAATAGAGTGGAAGTTTCCTGCTCATGCTGATATATTTGGATTAAAGTTATATGGTTTGACAATATACGTTGATTCATCTGCCATTTCTTTCAGGCTGCAGGAATTAGAATGGAAATTAGAGGCAGGCAGTGGAAAGAAGCATATCTACAAATGGACGGGGAACCATGGAAACAACCGTTAAGCAACAGGTATTCAAGCTTTGTGGAGATTATAAGGGTGCCATTCCAGTCAACCCTGATAAGAGGAGAATGATATATGTGCAAGTTATATAGGTACACACTTCAAGAAAGTGTCCCTATGTTGTATTGCTGCAAGCATTTCAAACAAACATAATGGCCTGTTTCGAGTGTTCTCGTCCTGAATCACACCATTTTGGTGCTTGAAGTTGTATTCGATCCAGACTTTTCTCATTTCATGTACATTGATTGTTGGCACATGTATAGTAGTTCAGAGTACGTCTGTAATTATATCTTGCTGAAAGAACTCTCTTCATAAGTTGCATGTTGTATATTAAAACTTCGAATTTTGTTTGTATGAATCAGAAGAACCTTTCTCCTTGTACATTAGAAATTTGCTTTATTTACAATACTAGACTATCATCATTTCTCTTCCAGATAGTTGAACTTGTTTCTCTTAACATCCCATGCCCAGATTACGAAAATACTGATCATTGATTATCAAGATATACAACATTTCAAATAATCAGTGTATTATTGAAGGGAAAAGCATCCATGCTTAGTTTCTTCTTTCTTTACATATCACACATAGTTGAAAAGATGTTGCAGACGAATAAGCAATTGCATGAAAAAGTTTTTTATTTTATTTTAATTATGATGTGATTTCTTAGTTCCTGTATGGATAGTTGTCGAAGAATCCAAATCTTTCCAATTTTGAAATTCTCAAATTACCGAAGCATTAGTGAAGAGAGGGTCCAGATGTTCGCAATCTTACTCCCTATCATATGCAAATGTTATTTCCGTACCTTAAATTTGCACCCTCATGGATGCAAGGGGCGTCTTAAGCTCTAGCAATATGACACCATTTAGCTAGCAAAAAAACAGTATGATAAAATTTAAGGAAAAAAAAAATCAAATGGATTTTGTAGATGCAACAACAAAACATCGATCCCAAAATATTTGGGCTCGATATTTTCCTTCCAGTTATATCAAGTTATAGGACCATGTCCTTCATAACACACTAAGCAACTGTTGGAATTATTCAATAATTAAGGGGCCACACATGTAAAATTAATTGTGTTTGGGCTATCTAAATAATTAAGCCAAATTAAAGTGGTCTATTTGAAAATTGGCTTAAGGGTATAATTGTCATGGAATTAATGTGTAGATACCGGAGATAATTCTAATTTGATGAGGGGCCAAATTAGAAATATCAAAACACACACATATATATATATATATATATATATATATATATATATATATATATATATATATATATATATATATATATATATGTGTGTGTGTGTGTGTGTATTAATTAGGGTTATGGTCCCCAACTTATACGGCCACCAAAGAGAAGGTTCTCTCTTTTTCTCTTCTGCATCCCCATCAACAGAAAGAGAGGGACAAAGGATTCGGATTCACCTTTGTCATTAAGGGTCGTAGCAAGTTGGAAGATCGAACCCAATAAAGAGACGATCGCTTCAACATCCATCAAGCCAAGCAATGGACTCAGGTACGCTTCCGCAATTTAATTTATGTTCTTCATCTCATGAATCGACAGGGTACAATAAAATTCCAACAAGTGGTATCAGAGCCTCCTTGTTTGATTTATGAGTTTGAAGTTTACATATTCAATTTTGTTGGTGTTCAGAAACCCTAGATCGTTAAATCGAAATTAATTTAGGGTTCCAATTGCTAGATTAATTTATTTTAATGATCCACATGTTTTACTCGGCCATTCCGGATCCGAATATGGGTATTCGGATTTCTAATCTGTGGTTTCTATAGTATTTTTTGCATATTTGTTTATTTCTCTGCTTACAAATAACAATGGTTTTCTTTCGATTATATGTGTATGGGGAAAATATCTAGAAATTAGGTTTTAGGTGTTCTGAGAATTCAATTCCATTATAAAAAAAAAATCCTAACCCTAACTCTAGGAAAATTGGGTGAAACGTCACGACCCAGCAATCAATTCATTTCCTGTTGATTCAATAATGCCCCTGCAAATTTTTTTTGAATTTTGCACTTCACCCCCTTTCCACATTAGACTCCCCCCTCCCTTCATAATGATGCCAGCACTTTCCTGAGGGGATTGGAGTAATCCCACCACTTCCCCCGACTTCCACCAGAGAGGGCTACAAAGTCTTCAGTTTTTGGAAAATAAACTATGGTTTATTTGGATATCCAAGACTGGGATATATGTGGTTTTAATACTTGTTTTTATAAGGTTCGTTTGAAATTTGTATGTGGGTTTTTGTCTTTGTTGGCTGATTTAATTCGTGATTTAAATCATGCACAAGATTCACATACTTTTGATATAGTAGATCAATTTTTGTATAATCTTTATAGATTATTTGATGTAATCTGTTAATCATATATTTAGTCTTCTATAGATTATTCTATTTTAAGTAATCCTTATGCATTATTTGATATTATCTTTGGATGCATATCCTCCGTAGATTATTTCGTGAATTTTGTTATAGTGATAATATCCAATTTTGTCAAATTGAAATTCATGATTATGCTTTTTATTACTTTATTTGAGTAATAATCAATGAATATGCATGTATATAAAGTTTTGGACATGATTCAGTTTTGTAAAATTTAGTCAACATTCAATTTTTTTTTGGTGCCTTTTATGACTAGCAATAGTTGTCCAATATTCTAAGTAGACTCATTGAAACAAGATATCGCCAAAGTGACATTTCTTGCGTAGATAGTCTACAAGGGATGTCGGATGTTTGTGTGTGTATATTCATGCGGGTATTAGCCGGCCCAAAGGAAGGTTAATACTTGGCCGAATTGCAAACATACTTGTGGTGATAAATGTGTGACAATTATACGGTTTACATGTGAATAATAACCCGATCCAAAGATAGGCTTATTATTTGACATGACTTATTGTCAACGTTTGATCATTACACCAAGAATACCACTTGCAGTTAATATCACTGTCCAAAGACTTGATATTAATGATGTACTAGGTATCTTGAGATTGGGTTCACCATTATTTGAATTTGTTTGACTATATTTTATGCTTTGGTTATTTGTTAGAGCATTTTTTGTGTTGCTTTGTTCTCTTTACAGCTAATGTTGTTAAAATATCTGCCAATAAGATTTTAAATTTCATGTTTAATGGGATAAACTTTAATGGCAAAAAAAAATGAATACAGTAGCTGCTAAGGGTCCAGATCAAAAGAAACAACAATATAAAACTAAGGATTGTTCTTTTGTGATAAGACAGGACACATAAGGAAGAAATGTACAAAGTACCACGCATGGCGTATAAAAAAAAGTACAGTTCTAAATTTGATCTGTTCTGAGGTTAATTTAGATTTAGTACCAAGAAACTCATGATAGTTAGATTCTAGTGGGACTACCCACATTAATGTTCTAGGCAAGGTTGCCTGAGTTACCGAAAGTCAATTGATGGTGAAAGATACATCTATGTGGGTGACGGCAATTCTGTAGAAGTGAAAGCAATAAGACATTTTAGGTTATTTTAGGAACCGATTATTATTTGGATTTGATAGACACTTTTATTGTACCGTCTTTTAGACGAAATTCAGTTTCAGTTTCCTTAATGGACAAATCTGGTTATCATTGTTCATTTGAAAATAATAAGTTTAGTTTATCTTTAAATCCAAATATTATTGGTAACGGTTCCTTTAAGATTTATGATCGCCTATATTTAGTTGAAACTATTGCAGCTTAAATGAAATCTTGCAAGTGGAGTCGTGTGGTACTGTAATGACCTGCTCCGCCCTAGCGGAACGCCGATTCAAACGGCAAGTACAACGACTCAAACGAGCCATCGACCCGAAGAGTTGGCATCGACCTGATGAAGAATCGATGCAAGGCTTACATTGGCCCGACAAGATGAATCCAGACTTAGACTTTCAAAGGCGCGCTCGGAGTATCGCTCGGCCGATGCGAACATCGCTAAGGTGGGTGGCTCCGATGAACCCGTTTTTGCTTAGCCTAGACACATAACAATATGGACACTATCACGAGAATCGCTAGGCGATAACACCGTGCATGCTAATAAATGACTCAACGCACCTAGCTAAGGGAATAATCCCATCTTGTATGCTTGTATAGAATATAGAAAGGAACTTGGAAAATATGAACTCTCGTACTGCGCTCCACGCTCGTGCTAAGGCACAAGCTTACGTTCAAGTCCCTTATGCGTTCGAACAATGAAACAATGAATGGTTTACAACAATGAAACGAAAAAACTATCAACATAGTCGTTCCGAGTAGAGTTTAGCAACATTGAAAGACTATGGGACCGATGGGTCGCCAAGGCGGCTCCCGCACTGGGAGTTGCGTAATGCTTGAATGAATGAATCAACGAATAAATGAATACGTGAATGAATCAATGAATGAACGAACAAGTGAAAGAAAGAAAGAAAAGAAAGAATACATGAAAGATAAGAAAGGAAAGAATGGTTAGCGACAGGTGTGACGGGCACGTGCAACGGGGCTCGCTACCCGCGCTGCACGGACGCCAACCTGGTCGATAACGCATTATGGCTAAGGGTTAGCCTACGGCTCGGAGATAGCCGTTAAGTTAAAATGACAAGATAATACGGAATGGTCGTGGACAAACGGCACGGGCGTTGTGTGGAGTATACCGTGGCCGTATAGTGGAAGGATTCTGCGGCACGGGCGTTGTGTGGAGTATACCGTGGCCGGCCTAGGCGGAATCAAAACGGGGCTTACGGGCTGCCTGGATGCGGGCTTGGGCACCAGGAGACGTAAGTGCAGGGTATTTCAAGAGACTTAACGGGGTGTACCAGCCATCACCCTACGCTAAGTTGAGAAATACCAAGGGAAAATATCCAAAATGGCTTGTCATGCCAGCGACCGGTGCATATAGATTAAGTGGACCTTGCTGGTGGCTATCCACGTGCAAGTCCTTGCATTGAAATCAAAGTAGTCTAAGTTAAATGAACAATCGCCTACTGAACGGCTTGAAATATATCACACCAAATGATAATGAATACTTCGTACAATGAGTTAGAGAATACGCCTACGACACGCTAAAAACTGAGGCAGGGACACGCCCTTGATATTGAATGTTTTCAAGAATCACGTTATGTTATTACACATGAATTGTTGACTAACTTGGTTTACTTTGGACAGGGAAGGTCGGACGGTAAGTATGGATAAGTCGTGTATGTATTTTCATGCGACACTTGAATTTGACAACACGGGATAGGTTATGACATATGCCATGAAATTGATCCTAAGGCAAGATTAGAAAGACAATAAATGATAGAGATGCACAAAAGTAAATGGAACGTGTTTGGTAATGATAGCATTGTGGGCGAGCTAGCTTCCCCACCAGTGCATAACAATGTACTGATAACCCCACAGTCTGCTTGCAGGAAGCAGGAAACGTCGGCAGGTGCGAAGCTTCCCTCGAACGTGCTAAGGCGCGAAGCTATCTCTCGAGCCTTGGAGCGTTGCAAGGAGCTGGAGCACCATATACAGGACATAATGTATCGGAACATCGCCATGAATCATTCCATCTTGTAAGCCACTTGGCACGCCTTTTATGTTTCAGAGAGAGAGAGCTTGAGCGACTTGTAATATCGGTCTAGCACCGCTTGTAAACTTCTTGAATATCAATAAAGAGTTCGAATTCGCTTCTACTTGTGTTCATTTACTTTCCGCTGCAATGGGGACACTCTGTGCGACTCTGTGGCCTAGCTCAAATCGGCCGTTTCTGGACTTGGTCTTGCACGAGCGCAACCTAGGCCCGTGCGGTATCACGCCTTAGCGAGGACGATCGCTCCTACGGAAGCAGGGCGTGACAGATTGGTATCAGAGCACGGCTTTACGTCCTTGGACATCATTTCGATTTTCTCAGTTTTGAAAGCTCGTCATTAGAAAAAAAAAGAGAGAAGTATACGCTCTCTCTCGTTGTGCCTTGGGATGTTCCATACAATAAGTCTAATATTTTCAAAAGCTCGTACAAGTACTCGGTTGAACAGGATCGATAGGCGAAGGCCTTTGTGCCAAACCGCGACGGACTCGGGTTGGAAGGAACGTATGCTAAAAGTTAGCAAATGCAGTGCGTACTTGAATTATAACCTTACGCTGAATGTAGCGAACGTGTACGCGAGACCGAAGTATAGTTCGAACGGGATGGTTATGCACGCAGCCTTTTGGCTAAGTTGTGCGGAGTATCGCGTACCTAGACCTTCCGGTACAAACGAGATGCGAGCGAGATCGGTTATCGTTCGAACGAGAATGAGTGAGCGTGCAAACTCGAATATAGTCCACACGGGATAGCTATGCACACGACCTTCTGGCTAAGTTATGCCGCGTGTCGTGCACCTCGACTTTTGGGTGCAACCGGGTTGCGAGCGATATCATGTATCGTTCGATCGAGAACGGAGATACACTTTGAGTGTCTATCGATAGGAACGCTATCGAGTTAACTCTTAGGCGTACCCGAAAGATTGGCTTGGATTTTGAGGATTAATGCGAACGACTTAGTACGTCGAGGCGACGTGAGCGATTACGCTAGAGATTCGTCGAACGAATCTGAAGGATGTCTTAGCGCATGACACGAACGTGATTGAGGACTAGATCGTATGGCTTGAATCCGAGTGGTGTATGTGATAGATTCGAAAAAGAATAAGAATGAGTGTCGATGACTAGTCGAGTGGCTCGAACCCTGAGTGGTGTATAGACGTCATAGAAATTGTTCGAACGAGACTAAAGGATTTACGGATCGTACGAGTATGTCGGCAAGCGATGCGATCGCGCAAAGCCTTAGAACGTGTCACGCTTAGTTGGCCATGACTTCAAAAGTCCCAAACGAGATGTCGCTGGACAACTTGTCAATGGGCAACGCGAGTTAGAAAATAGTTCGGAACGATGAATGAAAATGAATGGTCTTGATCGATGAAACTTAGAGGATCGCGCGTACGATTTCGGATTGATTCAAATGAATTGTGACTTGTGTTTGAACAACAAACTTGAAACTAGCTTGAGGAATAGCAGTTGAACTTGATCTTGAATATTAAATAAAATTGTGGAATATCCAACTCGGATAACAGCATCAACGCACGACTCGAAATCGGTTGCAAAGGAAGATCGTCAGGTTACGCATATCGTCGATGGTATTGAGGCGTATCAAAGATCGATATGCGATAACTCGGGGGTACTCTGACTCGGCGAATAACGATCGTGCAAATGTCATTGTTCCGTTGGATGCTATACTTGGGATGTTAAAAATGTGTCGAGGAAAAGATAGACTTGGCTCGAGGATTTTCTAGTTGAACGCATGACGGTCAAACTGTCGAATTAATTTGGCTTGGATGAAAATGAGAATGCTTGGATTTGCTTCGTTGACAACCACAACGTTGACGTTCTTGTCTTATGCAAGCGCAACTCCAGCCTCGCACATGCGTCACGCTGGATTAGGACGATCACTCTGCGTGAGCGCTGATATGGTGATTCATACAGCGGGAGTGATTGAACTTGGATGGCATGGCAATTTGATTGCTTCGACTTGTGGTTTGACGCGAAAGTAAACTCGAGAATGAATCAGTGTGTTTGATGATTGAACTTAAGGATTGAGTAGGTCCAATCCATGTATCGAGAATGAGTTAGTCTAAACTCAAACAAGAGTTACGCCCCGATGAGAATGATTATTCCGCGGGAGTGTTGCATGGTGATTCATGAACCACCGTGGATGATCGGACTCGCGTGAGATTAGGACGCAATGTATTGTCGAGCTGGATGACCTCGTGATCGAATACATGAATTGGTTAGAATGGATATGTGAAGTATGTCGATTGGGTGATTTGAATGGATTCGAATATGTGCAACGAATACATTGATGCGAATAGGTGATCGTGCTCGATGTTTAGAAATCTGAGTGACGCGAGCTTGGGTAGAAAACTCCCGTACTACCGACTTTGGTTTGACCCTAGGATTGGGGTCAGTGTTGGCATTATTGTTGGGGAACTATGATTCCAATCCTGACATTGACTTAGCCTCGAAAATAAATAGCCTAGCGGTTAGACGAGACGCCCTGTTTAAATTGTTAGCAATCGAAAGATTGATCTTGAGGATTGGCATGGATGGATAGCATGAATCACGAATATAGGAAACCCTGCTCACGAGACTCGGCTAACATGCATATATTTCAGGGACACCGGAGTATGTGCACGATGCGACTCGAGTGAGAATGATGAATTCTCTATCACACGGTTTGGTGAATGCATGTATTTTGGGGACGCCTGGAATGCGTGCACGATCTAACCAAGTGACACATTGAATTCCAAACGAGACTTGAGTAGTGGAAGAGTGTCGAGAACTTGGAATCGTGTTAAAAGAAAGGAATGATACTAGTACGAGCGTGGCTCGGAATCGAAGAAACGTGTGAGCGGAGTGTGCGTGAACGACACCAAGATTGGCCCTAAACAAGCGAATGATATGGAATCGATATCGTGAAAGTAAAAGTTGGTATAACAAATTGAACCATTGATAGGAGCTCGACGATAGTGCAATACTTAGTCTTGAATTAGATGAAAATTACTTAGACTTGGTCGACCCCGCTAAGAAGAAATCATACTGATTTCGTGGACAAGAACGCTTGAGAAGCAAATCGGGTCATCTCAATGACCGAGATAAACGAAAGTGAGTTGCCTCAACCCACGACCCGCGCATTTGATGAATTACAACGTGCCTCGTACGACCATTTTTAGTCCCATGACACGAAGAAATAGCAACCAAGATGAAGAAACACTTGAATTGAATAAGTGCCAACAACTCTAAAATGAATAAAAAGTTATTCAATAAAATCGACAAAACGTATGCGACACGGAACTTAGAAAAGTATCGAGTATGGTTCGATGCCATCGAACGATAGAGCCGTTCGATAGAATTGTCTAAGAAACACGACGACACGAGTTAAGGAATGATAGGATGACCTGCACTCAAGAAGTCTCGAGGACGAGACTTATTTTGAGTGGTGTATTATGTAATGACCCGCTCCGCCCTAGCGGAATGCCAATTCAAACGGCAAGTGCAACGACTCAAACGAGCCATCGACCCGAAGAGTTGGCATCGACCTGATGAAGAATCGATGAAAGGCTTACATTGGCCCGACAAGATGAATCCAGACTTAGACTTTCAAAGGCGCACTCGGAGTATCGTTCGGTCGATGCGAACATCGCTAAGGTGGGTGGCTCCGATGAATCCGTCTTTGCTTAGCCTAGACACATAACAATACGGACACTATCACGAGAATTGCTAGACGATAACACCATGCATGCTAATAAATGACTCAACGCACCTAGCTAAGGGAATAATCCCATCTTGTATGCTTGTATAGAATATAGAAAGGAACTTAGAAAATGTGAACTCTCGCACTGTGCTCCACGCTCGTGCTAAGGCACAAGCTTACGTTCAAGTCCCTTATGCGTTCGAACAATAAAACAATGAATGGTTTACAACAATGAAACGGGAAGACTATCAACATAGTCGTTTCGAGTAGAGTTTAGCAACATTGAAAGACTATGGGACCGATGGGTCGCCAAGGCGGCTCCCGTACTGGGAGTTGCGTAATGCTTGAATGAATGAATCAACGAATGAATGAATGAATGAATACGTGAATGAATCAATGAATGAACGAACAAGTGAAAGAAAGAAAGAAAAGAAAGAATACATGAAAGATAAGAAAGGAAAGAATGGTTAGCGACAGGTGTGACGGGCACGTGCAACGGGGCTCGCTACCCGCGCTGCACGGACGCCAACCTGGTCGATAACGCATTATGGCTAAGGGTTAGCCTACGACTCGGAGATAGCCGTTAAGTCAAAATGACAAGATAATACGAAATGGTCGTGGACAAACGACACGGGCGTTGTGTGGAGTATACCGTGGCCGTATAGTGGAAGGATTCTGCGGCACGGGCGTTGTGTGGAGTATACCGTGGCCGGCCTAGGCGGAATCAAAACGGGGCTTACGGGCTGCCTGGGTACGGTCTTGGGCACCAGGAGACGTAAGTGCAGGGTATTTCAAGAGACTTAACGGGGTGTACCAGCCATCACCCTACGCTAAGTTGAGAAATACCAAGGGAAAATGTCCAAAATGGCTTGTCATGCCAGCGACCGGTGCATATAGATTAAGTGGACCTTGCTGGTGGCTATCCACGTGCAAGTCCTTGCATTGAAATCAAAGTAGTCTAAGTTAAATGAACAATCGCCTACTGAACGGCTTGAAATGTATCACACCAAATGATAATGAATACTTCGTACAATGAGTTAGAGAATACACCTACGACGCGCTAAAAACTGAGGCAGGGACACGCCCTTGATATTAAATGTTTCCAAGAATCACGTTATGTTATTACACATGAATTGTTGACTAACTTGGTTTACTTTGGACAGGGAAGGCCGGACGGTAAGTATGGATAAGTCGTGTATGTATTTCCATGCGACACTTGAATTTGGCAACACGGGATAGGTTATGACATATGCCATGAAATTGATCCTAAGGCAAGATTAGAAAGACAATGAATGATAGAGATGCACAAAAGTAAATAGAACGTGTTTGGTAATGATAGTATTGTGGGCGAGCTAGCCTCCCCACCAGTGCATAACAATGTACTGATAACCCCACAGTCTGCTTGCAGAAAGCAGGAAATGTCGGCGGGTGCGGAGCTTCCCTCGAACGTGCTAAGGCGCGGAGCTATCTCTCGAGCCTTGGAGCGTTGCAAGGAGCTGGAGCACCATATACATGACATAATGTATCGGAACATCGCCATGAATCATTCCATCTTGTAAGCCACTTGGCACGCCTTTTATGTTTCAGAGAGAGAGCTTGAACGACTTGTAATATCGGCCTAGCGCCGCTTGTAAACTTCTTGAATATCAATAAAGAGTTTGAATTCGCTTCTACTTGTGTTCATTTACTTTTCGCTGCAATGGGGACACTCTGTGCGACTCTGTGGCCTAGCTCAAATCGGCCGTTTCTGGACTTGGCCTTGCACGGGCGCAACCTAGGCCCGTGCGGCATCACGCCTTAGCGAGGACGATCGCTCCTACGGGAGCGGGGCGTGACAGGTACTAAACACAAAATTAACAATAAATATTTTTAGCCTCATTATGACATAAGCGATTAGGTCACATCTCTAGAAATAGAGTTGAACGACTTGTGTCTGATGTGATTTGGATTTTATTGACTTTATAAACTTTAATGTCTATATTAATGTGTAAAGAAAATACAGACCAAAGTTAAATTATAAGCAGCTACTTTATTGGTTATGCTACAGATCAAGGGGTTAATAACTATACAATCCCACACAAAGAAAATTTTGAGACGAGAAGTGTAATATTTTTTGAGGATGTTGAGTTTGGGGGAGAAATAAAGTCCGGATCATTGTCTTTGAGAAGGAATCAATTACGATTCCTACTATCACTTTTGACGATGTGCAGGATTCTATACCTGTCATGGTCAAGAAGTGAATTCGGAGTCTCAATAAGACAATGTCGAATTACCTCTATCAGTCGTTGTTGAGATACCTTAACAACGACAACGTAGCGGCACCCCATTCAAGATAAGGTAATTATTCCTAAGGAACAAACTCAGCAACCTCAAGAACCGGTAATATTAAGATGGTCCACCAGAGAAAGGAGAAATATAATTTTGGATAATATTGTCATATTACTTTAGGAACGTGAGGAAGACTGTAGATACTGGAAGATGATCCAATCAACTTCCGTCAGGCCATGGAAAGTTTCAATTCTCAAAGTGGATTGATACAATAAATAAGGAGTATAAGTTCATGCAAGACAATAAAGTTTAAGAACTTGTTCCATTACCAAAAGGTATGAAATCCATTGGTTGCAAATGGACATTTAGAAACAAGAAGGATTCGAAGGGTCATGTGGAGAAGTATAAAGTATGTCTTGTAACTAGTGACTTTACTCAAAATTTTGGGATTAATTTTAAAGAGTTTTTCTCTTCGGTATCTTTGAAAAACTCCTTTAAAACAATCACAGCACATGTTGCACATTTTGATCTTGAGTTACATCAAATGAATGTCAAAATGGCGTTTCTCAATGGTAACATTGACGAAACTATTTATATGGTGCAGCCAGAAAACTTTGTGTCGAAAAATCCAAATAATATGGTTTGTAAATTGACAAAATCCATTTATGGACTCAAGCAAGCTTCTCGTCAGTGGTACTATAAATTTCACCAAGTTGTTACCTCGTTTGGTTTTGAGGTTAACGTTTTTGAAGATTGTGTGTATCACAAATTCAGTGGGAGTAAAATTATTATTTTTGGTTTTGTATGTTGATGACATACTGTTTGCCATAAATGATATAGGCATATTGCATGACACTAAGAAATTTCTATCAAATAACTTTGAGATGAAAGATCTTGGTGACGCCTCTTTTGTATTAGGAATTCAAATACGCCGAGATCGTTCTCGAGGTATTCTTAGATTATCACAAAAGAGCTATAGCGATAAAGTGCTTAAAAGATTTGACATACAGGAATGCAAACCAGGTGACACCCCAGTCGCTAAAGGAGACAAGTTCAGTATCAATCAGTGCCCTAAGAATAGCCTTCAAATTAAGAAAATACAATAGATTTTTCCTTCATGATCAGTTGTAGGGAGTCTAATGTATGCTCAAGTATGTACCTGTCAGGATATTGCGTACATATTAGGATGTTAGGCAGATATTTAAGCAAATATGGATGGATCATTGGGTAGCAGCCAAACTACTTAAGTAATTAATAGAGAACAAATAATTATATGCTCTTTGTAGGAGATCGGATAATTCTGGAGATCATAAAGTATTCCGACTCCAATTTTGTTGGATGCCAACACAGTAGGAGATCCACATCAGGTTATGCTGACTAATGGAGGTATATTTTGAATGAGTGTCAAACATGCACTCATAATTTCTTCCACCATGAAAGCAAGATTTATAACATGTTGTGGGGTATCTATTTAGGGAATATGGTTGCAAAATTGTCACAAGGCTGCGCCTACAGTACGGTGTTGAAAGACTACATGAAATTATGGTGTGACAATAAATCAGCAGTACTGTATTCCAATAATAACAGAAACTTGTATAGGTCAAAGGATATTGACATAAAGTTTCTAGTTGTGAAGGAAAGAATTCAGAATGGTTATAGTATCCATATAGCACATTAGGACAAACTCCATGTTAGCGGATCCGCTCACAAAAGTATTATCACCCAAGGTCTTTCATGAGCATACTGCTCATATGGGTGTTAATTAAGAATATGGTAATATAGTGGGAGTTTGTATTTTATGTATTTGGGTGCTATTTGGTTTTGGACACATTTATGTATTAAAGTATTTTGGATATTTATCTGATCAGATATATGGAAATTCAGTTCATTTTGTTTTCATTATGTTAAAGTATTGATCTCACTAAAGTTAAGGAGGACCAGTTGAAAATTGTCATACTCTTATTATTATTATTCTTATTATCATTATTATGATATTTATTATTATTATTTATTTATTATTATTTGCTTCAAAAAGAAAAGAAATGAAGAAGAATGGAGAAGGAGAGGTGTCCCCATGTATTTAATGGGGGAGGGACACCTCACCCTCCCTCTCTCCCCATTTAAAATTTTCCCACACACACACACAAACACACCTCACCCCACCAGCATATCCCCTTTCCCCTCTATATAAACCCACACACACTTTACACTAAGGAAGAGAAAGCAAAAGAAAAAAAAAACAAACAAACAAAAACCACACACACACCCGACCCCCCCTTCTGCCACTGCCGCTGCCACCTGCCGCTGCCACCGCCGCCACCGCCAGCCGCTGCTGCCGCCATCCGCCCGCCGGCCGCCCGCCGTCCGGTCGCCCGCCGCCGCCATCCGACCACCTCCACCCCATCTTCTTCTTCATCCTCTTCCACTTCCCAAATTTCAAGCAACAAGAAAAACCTAGGTAATTTCTTCTTCTTCCCCAACCTCTCTTTCTATTCCTAATCTAACTAGGTTAGAGTACTAACAATGATTGTTGTTTTGCTATTGGTTTCAATTTAGGGTTTGTGGAGAAGTTTGGGTCATTTCCAATCCAAGGCAAGTCCTCTTCTCCTCCTCCTTCTCCAATAAAATTTTCTTTTTCTTTTTCCTAGTTAATTCTGAATAATTTAGGAATTCTTAATTAATTCTGAAATTTTAAGTTAAGGATATACAAATTTTCCTTTTTTGATAAGTTTGGGATTATTAGGAATTGGAACTTGTAGAGGCTAAATATAAATCTGAAATTCATAATTTTAAAATTCAGAATATAAGTTAGGGAATTCTCTCTAATTATGGTATTACTTTTTATCCTGAAATTTTGATGACATTTAACCCAATTTGAGATATTTTAAAATGTTGCAACCTTGATTTCTAGCAAATGTTTAATTTTGATAGACATAGACAAAGGAATTAAAGATTTAATTGTGACGTATCACGAATAAGTGGTTAAACGTTGGACACAAGTAGAGGAATCAATTTCGGACACCGAGTTTGAACTTGCAATTGTGGACATGAACTATTGAACTCTTCATGAACAAACAAACACATATGAACATATGGGACTCTCCAATGGTAAGTTTGTCATACACAAGAACTGAACAGCTGGACCGCATGCCGGGAAGGTAAAAAGTACAAGAATCCTGTATTCCTCTATTTAGTACTCAATTTTGTGTGTTCGTATTTAGAATTGAGTCTCTTTCCTACATTTTCCTATTTCATGCACAAAAGTTAAAATGTTGATATCGAAGAGTTCTGCTTGATTGATTTTCTTTATACTGTCTACATATATATATATATATATATATATATATATATATATATATATATATATATATATATATATATATATATATACATACATACATATATATATATCTATATATATATACATATACCTGTACATATATAATTATGTATTAGAAAGTCCTGCATATTAACTAGTATAGTTGAAATAAATATTTGCTCTATTTTGACAAACTGCAAAGCTATTAGCAAGCCGCGACCCGACTAATTGCCAAAAGAAAGGTAATCATTGCTTGCTCAGGCATAAATCTCCAGTTCCTTTTTGTTCTTTTATTCCTTGCGTGGTTCCGGTGTTGAGAGTTGCTCCACCGAAGGGGTCGGCGAGCCCAATTATTTACTTGCGTGGTTCCGGTGTTGAGAGTTGCTCCACCGAAGGGGTCGGCGAGCCCAATTATTCACTTGCGTGATTCCGGTGTTGAGAGTTGCTCCACCGAAGGGGTCGGCGAGCCCATATTTTACTTTCATAATATATATGTTTCTTGTAAATTTTCGGGGCTCCTAAATACAAAGGAGACTCTGTCGAAATTTTTAAGAAATTTAGGAGAGAGACAAATTTTCGACCTTCGGAAATTTTTAGAAAATTTCTTATCTAAGAAAGCATTTGGGAGGGGAGAACAACTGAATATCCCTAGATATCCCGTAACATAAATAACAAAAAGCTGATCAGTATTTCGTGAATCTCGTGAATCAGTACATCTAGTTGCGACTAGGGTGTACTAGCCCAAGGGAGGCTCGTGAATCAATACTACATCTATCTGACAGTAACATCAATAGATGTCTTTTTAGCCCAAGGGAGGCTCGGAAATCACAACCTGATCCTAGGTTAACGGGATTGCTCACGGGAAATATTTAGAGGATTATTCGGAGTATTGTTCTCAAAACTGCATTTCTTTTCAAATCTTACTCCAGAAAACAACGCGGCCTATTATAAGTAGGCAGTGTCCTTAATTGCTCAAGGGAAGCAATTCCTATTAAAAGCTTAAGGGAAGCTCGAAAATCTTATTATTCATGGAGTAGGACATTGATCTTCATTCCTGTTTTACTAAAGCATATATATATATATATATATATAGTAGTGCAATTTAGTATACCATGTCTCTTCTTTTAAAACTACATATTCATTATTTTGTTTAACTTTTACCGTTCTTGGCCGAGGACTTGCTCGTCGTTTTCTAAACGACCTAGTATTTGTTCACTAGGTGAAGAAGAAGAAGACGCCTCCGCCGAAGTATCGCCGCACTACAACGAGGAGTAACTGTCTGGACTACCCACAATTATGACCAGCAGTATCGTTGTCATTTTGCAAATCTAATTTTGTAATAATCTGTAATAGAATTGTTGGAAAAGTTTCCTGTAATATTGCTACACTATATTTTAAATACCATGAGATTCCTTGTATTTTCCATTCTGCTGATGATTACGGGCGACAATCGCGAATTTCGGCGCGTAGCCTGGGGATGTGTTATGACGTCACCCTTCCATCCGGGAAGCGGGGCGTGACATGTCCTAGAAGTGGTGGCCCATACAGGTCAGCAAGAATGGGAAATCTAGGATAGGACATAGGTTCGGATAAAACGTAGGTTCTAGAATCATAAGGAGCACTACGAGTCCCAATCACACTCTAGGAATCTCTGAGGAGAAAGTATCAATAGTTAGTAGATGATTACCTCTTTTCTAGCCAACTATTTAATCCTAGTAAATGGATATTGACTCAAAAAATTCTTGATGTAGATCATGCCCCGCTTCGTGCCCTTTGCAAGATTAGGAAATGATAGCCACAGCCTGGATGAGTATTATGCATTTGTAAGGAAGATGTGAAAAGTAGCACCAAAGGAAATGATAGAAGCTTACGGAGTACACTACGAGCTGAAATACCCAGTAGTGACAGATATAGTAGACGAAAGGAAGATATATTATAATACGGTGCATTATTATGTACTGATCAAGGCAGAACCATCGAAAGGTCCAGAGAACGAACGCAACGGTACACTAGAAGAATGGAAGCAGGCCCACCCAGAAGCAAGGATCCTTAACATAAGACGTATGTGAATTTAGACCCCTCCAGCATGAAGAAGATGTATAAATATAGATATGTAAATAAGTATTAGATCCTTAATTTTGTAAAGGGAGTGTGTGAATATATGTAGTGAGATATGTAAAATAAGTATTAGGCCTTAATATGTAAGTAGAATATGAATGTATGTAAATATATGTAGTAGAAGCATGTTATGCTATCAATAAATAAATATGTTTTTTTTATGTTTTTATATTCCTGGTAAATACTTTTACTTAAGGATATTATAAATGTAGGTATGGACCTGTTTATGCCAAGTTTGGAATAGGACGGGAGTGATTACACCCTGTATCTATACCAACGTTATGCGAGAATAATGTGGAACGCACCCGATTGGTATGATGTCCATGTTTACCAAGTGTTCTATGTAGTCTCACGACCAATTATCAGAGACATCGAAGATGGAGCTGAAGTGTACTTTGAAAATACAACCTACTGTCTGCATGTCCGAGACCCAAACCGCATCTACATCGGACTCCATGGCTATGAGGGTACTTTAGATGACTTTGAAAGACTCCATCCAGAAGTTGACATCCTCACAGAGGAAAGAATCCTCATCGAGGCCTTAGAATAAGAAAAACCTAACTAATGTATGTATAGTGAAGAAGGAATCCTTCCCTTTTGTCTGCTGTATGGTATTTTAAAAATCGGCGGATATGTATACAAGTAGGGACAGATAGAGATAGACACTATGTCACATTTTGGGGAAGTGGAGTGACATGAGTAGGTTAGATGAAAAGGATGTAAACAAATGTGAAGTTGAGAGTGGGAACCACTTTTTGTAATACTCTCATTTTAATGAAATATATATATGACTCTGCTGTATACCTTGTTATGAATGAACATTGTGAGCCGAAATAATTCCTGAGGGATTGTGTCTTTTATTTCAGGATATGGACAATCACGATCGATCAAACAATACACCACCTCAAATGTCAACTGAGCCAACCGTGGCAGACATGTTCCGATTATTCCAGCAACTATTGGAATCCAATAGTCAACAGGACCATGCTGCCCATGCCACAAATACCACGATACTAGAACAAATGCAGAATTCAAACAATACCAAGGATAAAACCCTAAAAGAGTTCAGGGATCTTAGGCCGCCCAAGTTTAAAGGGACTGAAAATGCGATGGAAGCAAGTCAATGGCTGAGAACCATTGAAGGCTGCCAAAGTTAAACCTGAAGACATGGTACCAGCCATCCGCATCCAGCTGGAAGACATAGCTGGATACTGGTGGAGTGCCGAGTACCCCGAAGATTCTGACGAGGTTATGTCATGGGCGGAATTCAAGAAGAAATTTGAAGACAGGTTCTATCCCAAGTCTGCGCGGATAGAATTAGAACGGCAGTTCAACTACCTGAAACAGAGAAGACGTACAGTTGATGAGTACGTTGCGGAATTTTCCCGGCTTAGTCGATTTGCCCCCAACATGATAGCAGATGAAGAAACAAAGATATCCAGGTTCGTAGAAGGACTTGGGACCCAACTGAAAAGTAGGGTCGCCTCTTATAGGTGCCGAACATTTTCAGAAGCAACAGAAGCTGCTCGAGACCAAGAAAGGATACTAAAAGAAGAACAACCTTTCCGGTCTCCACAACCTAAGAGGACTTTTGAGGAGGGGCATCCTCCAAGAATCATTGGCAGGGACCGCCTAAGCGTCCTCAGAATGGCAACCAAGACAGATCCGTTGTCTGTAATTACTGCCACAAACTAGGCCATAAAATAAATGTATGTAGGAAGAGATTAGGGCTTTGTTTGAAGTGTGGAGCAGGAAATCACCTAACCAATCAGTGCCCTCAAATACCTGCAACTGGGGCAATCACACAAAGCTTCAATCAAGGATACCGACCTCTAGTTCAGGGAAACCAATCCCGACCTATGATACAGACACCAATATCACAAGCAGACATGGTTTATGGAAATCAGCACAGGCCGCCCTATGCACCTCAGGCATATCAATTTCAACAGGCACAACGGGCGGCTCAAGTCCAAAATAACAACAAAAAGAGGAATAAGCAAGGACAAGCATTTGTGATGGGAGCCGAAGATGCTAATATCCCTGGAGAAGTAATTTCAGGTACTATTTTAATTTCTGCATATCCAGCATCAGTATTATTTGATTCCGGGGCTACCCATTCATTTATAGCATCTTCTTTTATATCACAACGTGAAATAGAGTCACAACCTCTGCCTAAATCACTGAAAGTCCTCACCGGTAATGGAGTAGTAGAAGTCAGTCGGGTATGTAGTAGATGTCCCATAAAATTGGGTGGAGGAGCTTTTCGTACCCGGTTGCTCGTTTTCCCAACAAGCAACTATGATATAATATTGGGTATGGATTGGCTAACTGCAACATTAGCCAACATAGATTGCGGTCAGGGAAAAGTTTCCTTTCAACTCCCTGACGGAGAATTTTGTGAATTTGTAAGAGACCAGAATGAATTCAATGCAGAAGAACTAGAGAAATTTGAATTGCCAGTACTACTGCAAGGAGTGGCAGAACAACCATTTCCAAGAGTAGTAGAAGAATTTAAGGACGTATTCCCAGAAGAATTGCCAGGGCTACCCCCGGATAGAGCTGTAGAATTCTCTATAGATTTAATACCTGGAGCTGCACCCATAGCCAAAAAGATATACCCAATGAACAAGGAGGAGCTGGCTGAGTTAAACAAACAAATAAAAGAATTATTATCCAAGGGATTTATTCAGCCTAGCGCTTCGCCATGGGGTGCGCCGGTATTATTTGTGAAAAAGAAGGATGGTACCCTACGCCTAGTAATTGATTATAGGGCTTTGAATGAGGTTACCATCAAGAATAAATATCCCTTACCTAGGATCGATCAATTGTTTGATCAGTTAGGAGAAGCAAGGATATTTTCAAAAATTGATTTGAGATCCGGATATCATCAAGTAAAGGTAAAGAAGGAAGATATTCCAAAGACTGCATTTAGAACTCGGTATGGGCATTACGAATTCTTAGTTATGCCATTCGGGTTGACAAATGCACCAGCTATATTTATGGACCTGATGAATCGAGTATTTTATCAATATCTGGATAAATTTGTGATTGTATTCATTGATGATATTTTTATATACTCCAAAAGTGAAGAGGAGCATGAAAAATATTTGAGGATAGTACTGCAAATCCTGCGGGAGGAACAATTATATGCCAAGCTTAGTAAATGTGAATTTTGGCTGGATCAAATACCATTTCTAGGGTATATTGTCAGTGGAGAAGGTATCTCGGTAGACCCGAAGAAAGTGAAAGCAGTTAAGTCTTGGCCGACACCTAAGTCCGTAGCGGAAATCAGAAGTTTCTTGGGGTTGGCTGGTTATTACCGAAGATTCGTAGAAAATTTTTCAAGGATTGCAGAACCTTTAACCCGTCTTACCCGGAAGGAAGAAAAGTTTAACTGGACAGAGAAATGTCAAGCCGCATTTGACGAATTAAAGAAAAGATTAATTTCAGCCCCAATACTGGCATTACCATCTGGTTCGGGTGGATATGAGATATATAGTGATGCATCAGGAAAAGGTCTAGGATGTGTACTGATGCAGCACGGAAGAGTCATCGCATACGCGTCCCGGCAATTAAAGACACATGAAAGAAATTATCCAACTCATGATCTCGAACTTGCAGCAGTGGTATTTGCACTCAAGTTATGGAGACACTATTTATACGGAGAAAGAATCAAAATATATACAGACCACAAGAGCTTAAAGTATGTCTTCACACAAAAAGAGATCAATATGAGACAAAGAAGATGGTTGGAGTTACTGAAAGACTTTGACATGGAGTTAACATATCACCCAGGCAAGGCTAATAAGGTGGCCGATGCCTTAAGTAAAAGACCCGAAGCTTTCCTTTTGAATACACCCAAAGAAATCCTTGAGGATTTGAGGAAAATGGGAATTGAAGTAATATGCCCGATAACCGAAGGGATATGGCAGAATTTACAAGTGCAATCCTCCTTAATAGATAGAATTAAGGAAGCCCAACAAAATGATTCAAAACTTCAGAAAATCTGGAAACAAACAGAAGCAGGGCTCCAGACCGGGATAAGGAAGCATCCCGACGGATCGCTCAGATTCGGAGATCGGTTATGTGTGCCCAGTGGAGATTTAAGAACGGAGGTCATGACAGAAGCCCATAACTCACAATATTCTATTCATCCGGGCAGCACTAAAATGTATAAAGATTTGAAACAAACATTTTGGTGGCACGGAATGAAGAGAGAAGTCGCCAGATTCGTATCCAGATGTCTCGTCTGTCAACAAGTGAAAGCAGAGCATCAAAGAACAGCAGGACTTCTTCAACCGTTGCCCATACCAGAATGGAAGTGGGAGCATCTCACGATGGATTTTGTGACAGGACTGCCTAGGACCCAAAGGGGTAATAATGCTATTTGGATCATTGTAGATAGACTTACGAAGTCCGCTCGTTTTCTTCCTTTTCGAGTTGGACAGTCAACAGAGATACTGGCAGAAATGTACATGAAACAGATTATCAGTCAGCATGGAGTACCAGTAAGTATAGTATCGGATAGAGATACCCGATTCACTTCACACTTCTGGAAAAGCTTGCAGGAAAACCTTGGCACTCAATTGAAATTTAGCTCCGCCTACCACCCCCAAACAGACGGCCAGTCTGAAAGAACCATTCAGACACTAGAAGACATGCTGAGAGCTTGTACTTTAGATTTTGGAGGAGCATGGGATGATCATCTACATCTGGTGGAATTTTCATATAACAATAGTTATCACGATAGTATCAAAATGGCCCCTTTTGAAGCACTATATGGTAGAAAATGCAGATCACCGATATGTTGGACCGACGTAGGAGAAAGACAATTGTTAGAGCCAGAACTAGTAACACAAACTGTGGACATGGTCAAGATAATAAGAAGTCACTTGCAAGCAGCCCAGGATAGACAGAAGATGTGGGCTGATAAGCATCGAAGAATACTGGAATTTTAACCTGGAGATCATATTTTTCTGAAGATTTCACCAACCAAGGGAACCATCAGATTTGGGACCAGAGAAAAACTGAGTCCAAGATACATTGGACCCTTCGACATACTGGAGAAAGTAGGAAATGTATCATATCGACTTGCTTTACCCCCAACACTAGAGGGAGTCCACAATATATTCCATGTTTCCCAATTACGAAGATATGTGTCGGATCCGAGCCATATACTCGACCATTCAGAAATTACCGTTGGACCTACACTACGGATCGAACAGAAACCTGTTGGGATCTTGGATCGAAGAGAGAAGGTACTCCGCAATCGGATCATTCCATTAGTACGAGTCACATGGAGCAAGGATTCGCCTGGAGATTCAACTTGGGAAAAGGAAGAAGATATGCGGAGGCAATATCCGTATCTATTCCATAAACCAGGTTAGCAATCAATCGTTGTACTAGTTATTTCAAATTTCGAGGACGAAATTTTTCTAAGGGGAGTAGACTTGTCATACTCTTATTATTATTATTCTTATTATCATTATTATGTTATTTATTATTATTATTTATTTATTATTATTTGCTTCAAAAAAAAAAGAAATGAAGAAGAATGGAGAAGGAGAGGTGTCCCCATGTATTTAATGGGGGAGGGACACCTCACCCTCCCTCTCTCCCCATTTAAAATTTTCCCACACACACACACAAACACACCTCACCCCACCAGCATATCCCCTTTTCCCTCTATATAAACCCACACACACTTTACACTAAGGAAGAGAAAGCAAAAGAAAAAAAAAACAAACAAAAACCACACACACACCCGACCCCCCTTCTGCCACTGCCGCTGCCACCGCCGCCACTGCCAGCCGCTGCTGCCGCCATCCGCCCGCCGGCCGCCCGCCGTCCGGTCGCCCGCCGCCGCCGTCCGACCACCTCCACCCCATCTTCTTCTTCATCCTCTTCCACTTCCCAAATTTCAAGCAACAAGAAAAACCTAGGTAATTTCTTCTTCTTCCCCAACCTATCTTTCTATTCCTAATCTAACTAGGTTAGAGTACTAACAAGGATTGTTGTTTTGCTATTGATTTCAATTTAGGGTTTGTGGAGAAGTTTGGGTCATTCCCAATCCAAGGCAAATCCTCTTCTCCTCCTCCTTCTCCAATAAAATTTTCTTTTTCTTTTTCCTAGTTAATTCTGAATAATTTAGGAATTCTTAATTAATTCTGAAATTTTAAGTTAAGGATATACAAATTTTCCTTTTTTGATAAGTTTGGGATTATTAGGAATTGGAACTTGTAGAGGCTAAATATAAATCTGAAATTCATAATTTCAAAATTCAGAATATAAGTTAGGGAATTCTCTCTAATTATGGTATTACTTTTTATCCTGAAATTTTGATGACATTTAACCCAATTTGAGGTATTTTAAAATGTTGCAACCTTGATTTCTAGCAAATGTTTAATTTTGATAGACATAGACAAAGGAATTAAAGATTTAATTGTAACGTATCACGAATAAGTGGTTAAACGTTGGACACAAGTAGAGGAATCAATTTCGGACACCGAGTTTGAACTTGCAATTGTGGACATGAACTATTGAACTCTTCATGAACAAATAAACACATATGAACATATGGGACTCTCCAATGGTAAGTTTGTCATACACAAGAACTGAACAGCTGGACCGCATGCCGGGAAGGTAAAAAGTACAAGAATCCTGTATTCCTCTATTTAGTACTCAATTTTGTGTGTTCGTATTTAGAATTGAGTCTCTTTCCTACATTTTCCTATTTCATGCACAAAAGTTAAAATGTTGATATCGAAGAGTTCTGCTTGATTGATTTTCTTTATACTGTCTACATATATATATATATCTAAATATATATATATATATATATATATATATATATATATATATATATATATATATATATATATATATATATATATATATATATATATATATATACATACATATATATATCTATATATATATACATATACCTGTACATATATAGTTATGTATTAGAAAGTCCTGCATATTAACTAGTATAGTTGAAATAAATATTTGCTCTATTTTGACAAACTGCAAAGCTATTAGCAAGCCGCGACCCGACTAATTGCCAAAAGAAAGGTAATCATTGCTTGCTCAGGTATAAATCTCCAGTTCCTTTTTGTTCTTTTATTCCTTGCGTGGTTCCGGTGTTGAGAGTTGCTCCACCGAAGGGGTCGACGAGCCCAATTATTTACTTGCGTGGTTCCGGTGTTGAGAGTTGCTCCACCGAAGGGGTCGGCGAGCCCAATTATTCACTTGCGTGGTTCCGGTGTTGAGAGTTGCTCCACCGAAGGGATCGGCGAGCCCATATTTTACTTTCATAATATATATGTTTCTTGTAAATTTTCGGGGCTCCTAAATACAAAGGAGACTCTACCGAAATTTTTAAGAAATTTAGGAGATAGACAAATTTCCGACCTTCGGAAATTTTTAGAAAATTTCTTATCTAAGAAAGCATTTGGGAGGGGAGAACAACTGAATATCCCTAGATATCCCGTAACATAAATAACAAAAAGCTGATCAGTATTTCGTGAATCTCGTGAATCAGTACATCTAGTTGCGACTAGGGTGTACTAGCCCAAGGGAGGCTCGTGAATCAATACTACATCTATCTGACAGTAACATCAATAGATGTCTTTTTAGCCCAAGGGAGGCTCGGAAATCACAACCTGATCCCAGGTTAACGGGATTGTTCACGGGAAATATTTAGAGGATTATTCGGAGTATTGTTCTCAAAACTGCATTTCTTTTCAAATCTTACTCCAGAAAATAACGCGGCCTATTATAAGTAGGCAGTGTCCTTAATTGCTCAAGGGAAGCAATTCCTATTAAAAGCTCAAGGGAAGCTCGGAAATCTTATTATTCATGGAGTAGGACATTGATCTTCATTCCTGTTTTACTAAAGCATATATATATATAGTAGTGCAATTTAGTATACCATGTCTCTTCTTTTAAAACTACATATTCATTATTTTGTTTAACTTTTACCGTTCTTGGCCGAGGACTTGCTCGTCGTTTTCTAAACGACCTAGTATTTGTTCACTAGGTGAAGAAGAAGAAGACGCCTCCGCCGAAGTATCGCCGCACTACAACGAGGAGCAACTGTCTGGACTACCCACAATTATGACCAGCAGTATCGTTGTCATTTTGCAAATCTAATTTTGTAATAATCTGTAATAGAATTGTTGGAAAAGTTCCCTGTAATATTGCTACACTATATTTTAAATACCATGAGATTTCTTGTATTTTCCATTCTGCTGATGATTACGGGCGACAATCGCGAATTTCGGCGCGTAGCCTGGGGATGTGTTATGACGTCACCCTTCCATCCGGGAAGCGGGGCGTGACAAAAATAGACATGTGTTGATCACATTGCGTGTAATTTCCATGCTACGCATCCATGATTGATCTATGTCGTTTAGCTATATTGGTATATGTGACCATTGATGGTTTAATTACGCTATATGTGACGAAGGCCGCTTTGATCCTATGTTGATATGGTTAATGGACGAGATTGTCCGGATATACCCTAAGGATTAAGATAGCAATTTATGAGCTCACTAAGGTTAACACAATTATAAGGTTACATATGTGGCCCAGTGGGAGATTATTGGAATTATTCAATAATTAAGGGGCCACACATGTAAAATTAATTGTGTTTGGGCTATCTAAATAATTAAGCCAAATTAAAGTGGTCTATTTGAAAATTGGCTTAAGGGTATAATTGTCATGGAATTAATGTGTAGATACCGGAGATAATTCTAATTCGATGAGGGGCCAAATTAGAAATATCAAAACACACATGTATATATATATGTGTATTCATTAGGGTTATGGTCCCCAACTTATACGGCCACCAAAGAGAAGGTTATCTCTTTTTCTCTTCTGCATCCCCATCAACAGAAAGAGAGGGACAAAGGATTCGGATTCACCTTTGTCATTAAGGGTCGTAGCAAGTTGGAAGATCGAACCCAATAAAGAGACGATCGCTTCAACATCCATCAAGCTAAGCAATGGACTCAGGTACGCTTCCGCAATTTAATTTATGTTCTTCATCTCATGAATCGACAGGGTACAATAAAATTCCAACATGAACGTCCTAACATATATCCTTGCATGATTGATTTCATAGACAACCGACAATATTTTACGCTCGATGTCAATTAACCTAACACATGCAAATAATGCATCCAAAAAAAAAACACATGCAGATAATATTTTCTAGATAAATTTAAGGCTTAATTGCACTTTGCTACCCTCAACTATTTCGCTTTTTCAACTTGATACCATAAACTTTTTTTCGTAACAAATTGGTACCTCAACTATTATTTTTTTTCAACTTGATACCTAATTTTTCAAATATTCCGAAAATGCCCTTCCCTCTTCCTTCCCTCCACTCCCTTCCCCACTCCGGCCACCCCCCCTGCTAGCTCTGGCCGCCCCACCCCCCCTGCTAGCTCCGCCCCCCCCGCCCCCACCCCCCCTGCTAGCTTCGGCCACCCCCTGCCCCGCCTCCCGCCCCGTCCTCCCTCCCCAGCCCCCCTCCTCCCGTGCTGCCGCGGCCTAGGGGAGAGGCGGGGGCGGACGGGCGGCCGGAGCGAGCAGGGGGGGTGGGAGGCGGGGGGGGGGGGGGGGCGGAGCTAGCAGGGGGGGGCGGCCGGAGTGAGCAGGGGGGGCGGCCGGAGCGTGCAGGGGGGGAGGGTTAGGGGTAGGGGTATGGGCATTTTAGTCCAAAATAACATCTGGGTACCAAATTGTTACAAAAAATAGTTTATGGTACAAAGTTGAAAAATGGTAATAGTTGAGGGTAGCAAAGTGCAATTAAGCCTAATTTAAAAAAAACCTTCCAAATTATTGCCAAAATTTAGCTAAATAATTGTTTTTAGTAAAATACTTATACCCACCCCCCGCAAATTGGGCCTACTTGGCATTGGGCCTATTTCGCAGGGATATATTTGGAGAAGAAAAAAAAATCCCTTTCCATAAATACTAAATAAACCCCATTTTGTTCCTCTCTCTCTCTCTCCAGAATCTAGGGTTTTGCTTTGACTGAAGAGGAAGCGAGCTCTTTCCATCAGCAGCAATGGCGACCACAAGGGTTCAGAGGATTATGACCCAACCCATCGTACGTTCTCTCTCTATTTCTCCTTCTGCTCTCCAATCCCTAATTTTCTGACTCAGTTTCTGTTCTCTTTTGCAAAATATTTTGGGGGAATTTGGTGCTTCTGATGCAGAATCTCATCTTCAGGTTTCTTCAGAGTGTAAGTAATCGCACACTCTACTTATTTTTTCCATTTTTGTTTTGAATAACTTTGGGAATTATTGATCTCTTCTTTTGTTTGATTTGTGTGAACAGAAAGCTCGCATCCAGATCTGGCTTTTTGAGCAGAAGGATTTGAGGATCGAAGGTCGCATCATCGTGAGTTGCTCTCTCTCTCTCTCTCTCTATATATATATATATATGTGTGTGTGTGTGTGTGTGTGTGTGTACATCATTTTGTTAGGGATAGGGTTTTCGTGTTTGTCTTTCTAGGGTTAGGGGGTTAGGGTTTATGGAAAGAGATCAGTTTACTTCATTTTTCTAGTGTTCAGTTCTTCATGTACTTATCTCTGGATAATTTACAGAAACGTACATAAAAGTTTCACCCAAAATTTGAAGAAATTGTCTGTTACTAGTTTTGACTATGTAGTGATATATCCAACTTTAGGGAACTCTTCATAGTAGAAGTTTGCCTAAAGTTAGAAATAGCCTACTGTAGATGAAATCAGTTTGGGAAGGCCTTTTGCACCCGGGTGGAAGTAGTCAGTAGTAGCTGTCCGTAATTTAGTCGGTACATTCAAGATAGGTACACTATGGATAAGTCAGTTTTGACCGTCAGATTTTCTGATTTATCTCATGGAGAGCAACATGTTGCTAATTGCGTACCGATCCGAGGTGATTTATCTCATGGGGAGCAACATGTTGCTAATTTGGTAACGATGCGAGAAGGTGCTGAAGAGCAGTACTTCTGGCTAGTTCGAATCGCGTTGAAACCACGTTCTCTTGGAGAAGATGGATGATATCCGTTGATGGTATCCTCGCGTGCTCGACTCAACATACAAACTTTGTTTTAATGTATTGTCTGTAATGATGACATGTTTATTAGTAAATCACGTGAACTATTTATGGAAATTTTGAGGACGGTTTTTTTTTATGTAAGGGGTAGACGGAGTGAGTCAACTTTTTCATTATTCGTATATATGTAGTAATATGTGTGTTATTGTATTATAGTGATATCTTAAACTATTGTTTCTTAAGGTGTTTTGGTGTAGTTGAGACCAAGTTGACCATCTGATGACATGGGTCCGTACGTAACATCATATATAACACCCATTTTATTAATTAAAACGTAGATATTTTGGTTAACTAGTTTTATGCAACGTACTAACAACTTGTAAAATCAACCAATCTTGGTGCATGGTAGTCAAAGGCATGCCTCGCAACAAGGCGCAACAGCTGTGTCTCGTACCTCACTAGGCGAGGCGCACTTCTCCGGACGCACTTTCAGCAAGGCGCAACCAAGAAAAGCCACGCCTTGTGTGTTTTTTCCCCAAAAACTTTTGAGGCATGTATATAGCCTACATACAAGTGAGAGGGAGAATACAAATTAGAAAAAACTATAATTTACTAAAAGCGTGGTAGGAAGAATACAAATTCTTGTTAGTTTTTGACTGTTAGTATTCTATGCTAGTTCACTTGGATGTGTTTTAACATGTTCTATTGATTTTAATATGTTATTTGGTTTTATTTCTTACATGACTAATTTGTTTATTTATTTATGTATATTTTTATTATTTTTTATTTTTGTGCCTCACTTCGTTCGAACGTGCGTCTTAAGTACTTCTTGCGCCTTGGACGATATGGACCCTTCGTGCCTCAAGTGCGCCTTTGACTACCTTGTCTTGGTGTCACCCTTGGCTTTGACCCAAGCTATGACCATAGTAAGATAGTTCTAGTAATTGTGTCGACCTAGACCCTTGGTTGACCTATATGGATCTCATCTACTTCAATTTCTCTTGACCATTAGATTAAAATATGTAGACTCTAGTATGCTCTATTAGAATATAAGATGATGTCACACGGGTTCGAAAGAAAAGAGCATTGTGGAGCTACCTTTGATGTAACCATGGATCCTTCTACGTCTTCTTCGTCGTATCACGATCGGGTCTTCTTCGTCGTATCACGATCGGAAGATCTACTCGAGTTCTCACCGCAAGTCACCTTACAAAGGATCTCCTTCTGGAACTTGGAGAAGAGAAAGAGGCATGAAGTTGAACGTAACTTTCTGTGGTGGATTACGGTTTATCCTAGAGAATCCCCTTATTTATATGTAGTAGGTGGATGTACATACATCGAACCTAAACACCTAGCATGGGTGCATCCGTATAGGCGTACCTTACCCATGGGTCATGTCCATGTGATTTGTTGTGTGGTGGCTTGTCCGATGTGCTCTTCCTATCGAACCCCTTCAGTGTCATCCTATGTTATAGTAGACTATGTCATGCCTAACTCCCCTCTTTTACTTTTTCCCTCTTTGACGGTTGATCTCCATCCAATTGCTAGCATAAACTTTCCATCCTTAACACACTCTCTCTCCCTCTTAACACACACTCTCTCATGGGATCTCGTCGAAATGTTAAGGATGGGGAGCTGATCCTAGCAATTCGTTGGAGATCCAATTGCTACAATCAAAGATGAAAAAGCAAAGATGGAGAGTTTAATTATGGCGGTTGGATTTAATCAATGGTTAGGGAAATTTGGGTAGGTGACATCTAGATCTAATCTTAGATTTAGGGCAACCATGGGTTTAGTTTGACTAGGGCTTGCTCCATGTGGTCATGGGTTGGGCTGGACCAAAGGTGACATCAAGGTGTTGATTTACAAATTATTGGCAAGTTGTATAACATAATTAACTAAGTCTCTACGATTTAGTTAATCAAATAGATCTCCTATGTGATGTTACACAAACACCCGATTCATAGGATAATCAACTAGGTCTCAACCATAACAAAACTCCTAAAAAAATAGCATAAATAATCTATATAATAGCACACATACTAGTACATATATACAAATACAAAAAAAGTGGATTTACAAGGTCTTTGTCATCGAATTTCCATAAAGTAAGGTATGCGATTTACTAATGTACATGCCATCGTTAAAAGACGATACGTTAAATTAGAGTTTGTTGGATGTGAGGATACCACCGACTGATATCGTTCATCTCGACTCCTAGGTAGACTCGTTGGGAGAAAGATGTTTCCAAATGATTCAATCTAGAAGAATAGCCTGATTTTTCAACACCTTGGTCGATTTTGACTTATCCAGAATGTGTGAGGTCGATTTTGACTTATCTGAATGTACAGATATTACCGACTACTTCCACCTAAATTATGGAGTCGGCTATTGGAATCATTTTATTACATTCATCTTTATTAAGGGACAACTATCTCGAATGTACATCCTAGGTAGACTCGTGGGAGAATGTTTCTAAATGATTCAATCTAGAAGAATAGCCTGATTTTTTCAACACCTTGGATTTGTCCAATCAACTACAGTTGTTCTCAATGTGGTTGATTTTGACTTATCCAGAATGTGTGAGGTCGATTTTGACTTATCTCGAATGTACATACAACAACTATTACCGACTACTTCCACCTAAATTATGGAGTCGTCAATTGGAGTCATTTTATTACATTCATCTTTATTAAGGGGCACGTCCATCGCTATATTAATAAAAGCCACATCATTCTTTACAGTCTCAATGCTAGTCTGTTAGGGCTCTGATGTTGTTCTCTTCTATTGTCCTCAATTGTCACCTCCTCAAGCATCCCACAACTACACTCTTCTCTTAACCTTATCTTTTAATCTGTGGTTCAATGTTGCATTCTATTTGAGCTACTCTTTTGATTTGTGTTAACTTGCCCGACAGTATGATTACAAGACACTTCTAAAGAACCTCTCTATTTCAAACACTTGTCTTAATTTTGTGAACATTCTTTTCAATCTCTCCATCACGACGAATGATCATAAATACTAAAAAACTATTAACTTTTAGATACTTTTGTCAATCAAGGCATTGATATGAACTACCTCATTTCTTTTTGCCTTTTGGTGAAAGTTACATTCTATGTACTTATTTTTTTTCCCCTAATTTTAAAACATTTAGATTCAAATGCTTCTCTCCATAATTGTATTTTGGAAGCTAGCATAATATCGTCAGCAAACATCTTACAACATGTCACCTCATCCTTAACGTGCCTAGTAATACTGTTTTTTTGGCACTCAGCGTTATTTGTAGTTGCATAGCTAAATTATTTTAGTGGATGAGCCCTTTAAGGTAGAGAATCAATAAGAATGATTTTATTTAAACATTATGAGTCAAGGGAAGTAGGTCTTAGTAGGAATATTGCTCAAAAGGAGTTGACTTAGTATCAAACATCTTCTTGTTATGTTGCTGCTGTAGACGTGAAGCTGACAGTGGGAAATGTGGATTTGGAATGTTTTGAGGAAACTACAAGGTATTTACTTAGGGCAAAGGCCAATGATTTGCAAGTTTTTACTTTTTCTACCAACAATTAAGATTATTCTTTAGCTGGCCCCAGGATATAAGATCATCTCCCTATCATAAATATTTGCTATATATATATAGCTCTTAGTCCATCGAGTGAGCTGGTTGAATTTCTATTCCAAGTGAACCTACATCTGTCAAATTGTTTTATTTGTCTGAATTGGCTAAGTTCGGGCTTGTAGGACTAAATAATAAGGTAATACGTTTATGTATGCCACCCTTCCGGTCCACTTTACTTTTCCCTTTTCTCTCATTGCCAGCCAGCATCATTAAATAGTGTTGCGTCCGCTACTAACTCCTATTGTTCTATGTTGCACAGACATCAAAATGATGTCTGAATCCATATCTTGTCCATATACGAACTCATGCAACATAGTTAACTACCTTTGTACTTGAAAATGTACGTACAAGGTTGTAAAAATCGCTAGTCGGCCGCTAGTCGGTTCGTGGGGACTACGGATTAATCGGACTACTCGGGGACTAGTCGGATTAGTCGGTTTATAATTCTTAATGAATATATATATATATATATATATATATATATATATGTAATATGTTATAAAAATATTTTAAAAAATAATATGTTAATTGTTGAACTTTTAATTATCGTAGACTACAGTGCATTTTTTTATTCATTATTTTGCATAAATTTCTATTTCGATAAATATTTAAATAATATGTTAACAACTTACTATTTTGCACGGAGAGTTACAGCCGCAGTAGCAAGCAAAAGCAAAAAAAAGTAACAAGCAAAAATTAAAAAAAGAGCCACAACAACAGTAGCAAAGAGATAACAAAGCAAAAATAAAAATAAAAAAAGAGTAGGCTAGTCACTTTTTTCAAAAATAGAAAAAGGCAGCAACAAAGTAAAGAGTCGACGACGGCTGCCTTGACGAAGTCGACGGTAGCCCAGATTAGTACCAATTTAGCTAATTTTTGGATGGACCAGTCCCTAATCGAGTCGACGGTGGCCGACAAGTGACTAGTCGGGGACTAGCCGCTAGTCGAGTCGGCGGCGGCCGACTAGCGACTAGTCGGGGACTAGTCGGCCGCCTAGAGGGATTTTTACAACACTGTGTACATATTCCGTGTCCATGTCTGTATCCGTGCAACATAGCTGTTGTTACTGTGCTAGGGTCTTCTGCTAGTGTATAGAAACTGATTGTAATAATCATCAGCTGTTGTTAATTTTTTGTCGCCTACCAGAACCCCCACTGATCTTACAACATGTAGTTCACCACAGATATCAATCAAATGTTACTAGAGAAAAATAACAAAATCAATTAATCATCAAAACAAAGCACACAATATAGTAGGTTGTTGTAGGATTCGGCACAAATTCTTTCCTAGTACACACATAAATATTTGTTCCAAATTAGGATATGGTTTTTGAATGTTTTAGACGTCATGGTCCTTAACAGAGCTAAATGGAAGAAAAATATTCAAACAAACGACTCCAAAAATTTGGGATAAAGGCTTTGTTGTTGGTTATGGAGCATAAGAAAACTCCATAAAAGTTTTATCACTGCCATTCTACTCATGTTAACCACTAAATGCTGGTGCCATATTCCTAGTCAACTTAGCTAAGAGAAGGAGATGATATAGTTATTAGGCTAGCTGGAAGGTAACTAGACTTTCTTTTGGACATGTAATTTAAGCTCATGCAACCAAGGAGCACCTCCAAGTTTTCTTAGAATATAAAAAGTCTAGCCGCAGAGGTAAGATGATACCCTTTGCTATTGGGAACAACATTCATCTTTATGATGAATTAACCCAAAGACAGAATAAATGACAATCCCATATATTTACATACACAAAGCACTGTTGACTGCTACATACCTGTTAGGTATCACGTACCAGGAAAGTAGCGTATCCCATATCAGAATGCACCACAACTTAAGTGTATATATACCTGCCTTAAGAGATAAGCCTGTGGAAAATTAACTTTATTTGATATTTACTAATATTAGTGATACTCATAAGTCATAATATAATGGTTAAATTTTATGATTTGAAATTTTAAAAAAATTTAACTACATTTTAAATCTGGATAAATTGTAACCCATGCAAATTACCTGGTTAATTATAAATAAAGTTGTATATATAATATATAAATGAGTAGAAATATTTAAATTTGGATTAGTCCAAAAATATCTTACCGTGCAAAAGATATATTATTAAAATATCAAATTTAGAAGTTAGATTTGGATATGATTAAGTTTGAATAAATGTCTGTGTAATTTAAAATTTCCATAGGTTAATCACATGTCATTACTTAAATGATATGGCACGCGACATGGCATAATATAAATGTAGTGTTGTCAATGGCACATCGAGGCATGTGCCATTGACGCGAGGTGCAACGTGACGCACTGAGGCACCTCGTCGTTATGCGAAGCGTTGCGCTTCAATGAGGCATTCGTGCTATGGCGTGAGGCACGGTCTCATGAAACCTAACATAAAATTTTATATTTTGCTTTGTTTAGGGTCAATCATGAACCCATAATAAGCACCTTACTCTAACCTATTATCCTATTGACACGTTTTAACTTTCTACTTTCAAAATTTTATCTTATCCTCTTTTATCTCTTGACCCTCTTTCAATTCTTTAGCAATTGACCCTTACTCTCGATTGCCAACAACTGGTTGCCAGCCAAAGGATTTAAGTTATTTTTTAATTTGCAAGTTTTAATTTTTCTTTTCTTTTTCATAGTCTTATATATTTTTATAACTTCAATTTTGTCTTTGTCGATGATTTACTGCATCGATGAAATTACAGTCTAGACTACCTTCCTCAGGTAGGCTCTTTTATTTTACAACTTATTTTTGTGAATTATTTTATAGTTTCACCACATCAAACAATCCATCGTTATACTAGCGTCGATCTTCCTTTACAGACTATATACCATTGTTGAGTCCAATAATCCCTCCGTTGAGATTTTTTAAGTTTGCAATTGTTTGAACTATCTACGATATTGCAATCAATTTTATTTTCTATTTTTTTAGACTTTAAAAATATAAAAAAATGTGTGCCTCACTTCAACGAGGCACACACCATGCCATGCGCCTTGACAACATTGTTTTAAATGACATGACACACATGATGATGTTGTGATATGGTGCAAGGAAGGCCTGTCAAAGTTGCTCTAAGTTCCCCAAAAATTCTCAAAAATTTATGGGAGCTCCGTCACTATCCTTTTGATATATATATATATATATATATATATATATATATATATATATATATATATATATATATATATATATATGTTCAGCACCTAAGTGAATTAGGATCAACCAGTGCGGATCATTACAAGTAAAACCATCAGATTCAAAGGTTTATAGTAGGAAATATGGAGAGAGGAGAACGTAATAACATAAAGTGTTATTTTTGTTTTTTTATAACTACAGGATGGATTTGATCGCCATTAGCAACCCCTTGCACATATTGAAGATAATGTTATATGTTAAACACATGATCAATTAGTTGGACGTCATCGTTTTGACTAGTTTAATTATGAATTTAAGAAAAAGATCTTGTGTCTTTTACGAGTGTCAGGATCTGGTGTTTTGGGAGTAATTTGTGGGAAAATATTTTAGATATCTAGGTTTGAGAAATGTTTGGTTTGATATCCTGAGTTGTTCCCCTCAAATTTTCTTCTTCTATGAAGTAACTTCGAATTCCTTTTGCTCTATTAGTTGGCTTTATCTTGTAACATCGATAGTCTAGTAACTTGAATTAATGTCAAAAGTTCTCTCGGTAGGAATACCTGAAAATGAAAAATGAAAACAAAAGAATATGGAAACATGACACAAAAGTTTAACTCGTTGCTTCACCCATTATTATTGGACTCGCAGGTATCAGGCTTTAGGGAAGTAGATTTGTTGATCCAAATATACAATCTTTGGGATCTATTGGAGGAAGTTGGAGCATAACTGTTTGGAGGAACAGGGTTACACAACTTCAAAGTTGTCAAGGGTTTTTTGCCTTATGCTCTTAGATTACGGAGTGAAGGTTCTAGAGAAAGCGATCATTCTCCACTTTCTGTTAATTCTTATGATAAGGATCAAATCTAGTGGAGGACAAAGTGGGAGTGTGGGAGAAAAATAACAGGGAGAGAAGGGACACTCGACGAAAGTTGTTTACCTACTAACACATTGGATATGGTCTAATATCCACTAGAGCAGTTCCTTTTATTAACTGGGACAAGTTCTCCTGTTTGACCACTTATAGCCTAAGTTAAGGAAGTATGGGTGTGGGAGAAACATAAGATGGAGAAAGCGGGGACAGTCAACATAAGTTGTGTCCCTACTAACACATTAAACACAGTCTAACACCCACTAGAGGGATTCTTTCAGTTTATTAAGTAACTGGGACAATTTTTCCTTGTTGATCACTTACAACCTAGTGTGGAAGTTGTAGGTAAAATGCTTCACCTAGTTCTTTTATACTAGAGATAGGCCCTTAACATATTACTACAAGTTGCTTTAAGTGAACTGCCAAGTTACAAGTCTGCCAACCACCAGCAGACCACAGTTGACACCAATGCCAAATGGGAGAGAGATCTCTGACTCCTGGAGAGGAGAGAGACATATGGTCATGGTTGCGAGTAAGGGTAAGCGATCATTCTCCACTTTCTGTTAATTCTTATGATAAGGATCAAATCTAGTGGAGGACAAAGTAGGAGTGTGGGAGAAAAATAAGAGGGAGAGAAGGGACACTCGACGAAAGTTGTTTACCTACTAACACATTGAATATGGTCTAACATCCACTAGAGCAGTTCCTTTTATTAACTGGGACAAGTTCTCCTGTTTGACCACTTATAGCCTAAGTTAAGGAAGTATGGGTGTGGGAGAAACATAAGATGGAGAAAGCGGGGACAGTCAACGTAAGTTGTATCCCTACTACTAACACATTAAACACAGTCTAACACCCACTAGAGGGATTCTTTCAGTTTATTAAGTAACTGGGACAATTTTTCCTTCTTGATCACTTACAACCTAGTGTGGAAGTTGTAGGTAAAATGCTTCACCTAGTTCTTTTATACTAGAGATAGGCCCTTAACATATTACTACAAGTTGCTTTAAGTGAACTGACAAGTTACAAGTCTGCCAACCTGGTGCAGACCACAGTTGACACCAATGCCAAATGGGAGAGAGATCTCTGACTCCTGGAGAGGAGACACATATGGTCATGGTTCCGGGTAAGGATAGCAATTACAATGGTTATGGGGTGCCATAGGGATATGAGACTATTTAGCAGATGATATTTGATGATATAGATGTGTAGCGGTATAGGGTTGTTGTTCAGTTCATATATGATACATAGGATAAATAATCTAATAGCATATTATAAATTGATTAAATTCTTGAGAAAACCTTTAAGATCTATAGCCTCATGATTTAAATAATTGACATTGGTATGATATGGCTAAAGCAACGTACCCGTATACCATATAATATACTATGATGCATCTTCTTCAACATTTCTTCTCAGTGTTGTTTTCAACTTATTAGTTTTAGTTTTTCTCGACTTTGGAGTCACTATAGAGGTTGCTCTACTATAACCTGCATGCAAGTCCACATTGAATTGTTTTGAAAAATTTCATAATGAATCTAGGTTATGGTCGAAGAGGTATATTTGTAATAAACCTATCTATATGATCAAATTATGAAAGTCTTATTAAGAATTGCAAATCCATTATAATGATGAAATATCACCTCTATTGTTTGTTATTCTATTATAGAAAACTACTGTTTCCTCAATCCACTAATACTATAATGTTCAACTATAGTGTAGTGGCTATCTTGAATACCACTATGAAGGCCATTAGAGCTGTGTGCCGCTGCTATTGTCAAGAGTGAATATGTGATGGTTGAGATCTTAGTCCTTACTTGATGTATTGGGAATATCTTGGATATATGTTGTTTGCATCTGTCGATATTTACAGATCAATGATAAACTACCTTTTCCATAAGAACATTATAGGTCACCTTCCATCTTGCTAGAGGATAGTCTTGGAAAATATTGGCTTTGGAGAAAATATCATTCCATGAACAAAAATATAGCTCTCAATCTATTTCTCCAACATGCATGTTGCCTTCTTTCTTGCCTTATCATGAAGAAATAAAACCATTGTTTTGTAGTTTCCTTTAAAGAAGTGAACCTGTTTTCATATTTAATAAGATGAACACGTTGAAGTTTTTCTTATTTACAAGAAAACAACCATATCAGGCCTTTCAAGTTTCTCACGCCATTGACTCGGTTTAAATGTTTTCATGGTTATAGCTCTTTCTGCATTTCTTCCTATTTTGCATTGTCTTGTCTTTTACCAATGTAAGTGATCTCTATGATTGCTTGTGCTTTTGTTATTTTTGTCTTCCATATTTACCGCCTTACTCTTAAATGAAGTAACATGTTCTCTATATTATGCTCACCATATGTCATCCATGTTATACATTGTATGCTCATCTTGCATCACAATCTTAATTCCCCAAATTGTAGTGGTCATTCTTTGTTATGCCTTTCTACATCTGATCATCAATTGATAGCTGATATTTTTTTTTTGGGATAAAGGCTTTCTTATTGCTGTTATTGATCGCCAGTTGAAAATAATTTCTATTGGTTCTGTTAGGCTTTTGTTTGAGTTATTCCATAAAGTCTCTTGTATGATAGCGAACAATTTTAGTCAAGTGTTCTTTGCCCAAGCATCAATCATATTTGTTTCTTTTACATTTTTGTTTGGAAGAAGTCTGTTTGGTAATACTTTTCTTTTGAAAATAGTTCCCGAGGACAAATGGTTTTATAACCTTGTAGAGAATATGCTAGTTCCTGGTTGTCTTTTGTTTAACAATATGCAATTTTCTCGTCTTTCTTTTTGACAGAAATCTGTATTTAGCATAGTTTGCAATATCGGCCGATGCCGATCTGATATGGCTGATACTGATAAGACCGATACCGACATTATGGGTCTCTTTTTCAGTCTATTCGGTAAAAAAACATTGAATGAAAAAACCCAATCAACAAGGTTATAAAAAACATAGTAAGGTTGTAAAAGCATGTAAAGGAAGAAAATTTATCTATCGCAGGTAAATCAATCGGCAGTGGTGACAACTATTCATTTAATTCCAAAGTTACTAAGAAGCAACACAGGAAACTTAAATTTATGCCTAAATATATAAAAATATTTTGTTTCTAACATTTTATAATTTATTAATAATTATTTGTTTTCTGATGCCCAAAAATCTGATACTCCGAGCCGAAACCGCCGATACTGCTGATTCCGATAATCAGAGGAAGGATCCAATACCGATTCCGATAGCAATATGCAAACCTTGGTATTTAGCTGACTACTTACACATCTTGTTTATCCTCATCTCCCAAAATTTCATCAATATTGTGCTTGTTAGCAAGCATGATCATATAATACTGACATGTTGGCAAGCAACCATTAGATGATTGAGCCTATTGGTCTCAGTCAAAGAAGCTGACATTTTTTTATCTTAAGAAAATTATTTCTCTTGAGAAATATTAAGGATGTGCATGATGTCTAATGTTGCTGAATGATGTCTACAGAATAGCCTGTATCTTCTAAATATATTAGCCATGGAGCTACCAATCTCCTCTCCAAGTAAATGCTATAAGCATTAAATTTTTAAGATTTAATGGTTATATCTTCTATATTTGCTAATAAAGAAAGTTGTCATAAAATTAGACATTTTATGGATGTGTTGCAGTCTTGTAGTACATATAGCCTTAGTATGATGTGTTAATTGTTGTAGAACTACTTCTCTCTACTGCATATATTCTGCTCCTTGCAAACCGTTAACTTCGATACGTGTGGCATTTTTGCTAGGGATTTGATGAGTACATGAATTTGGTTTTGGAAGATGCCGATGAGCTCAATGTCAAGAAGAAGACTAGAAAGCCGCTTGGTGACTCTCTCTCTCTCTCTCTCATTTAATTCTCCCTTTATGTGTGTATTTGTTGTTGGTCCATAAATTCATATAAATACTCATAAGCGCACACATGATTATGCTTTATTATTATTATTTATTTATTTTGCTTTGTCCATTTTCTTTGCATGTGTCAGGGAGGATTTTGTTGAAAGGTGACAACATAACGTTGATGATGAACACGTGTGTAAACTAAACCCAAAAAAGCTTCTTACTAGTAGTACAAATATTCTTATCTTCTAACTCCAATTTTTGACTTTTTTCATTTTCAGGGGGAAATGATATTTTGGTTTAGTTGGTTTTGCTTTGTTCACTGTAGCTGGAATCAGGTGTGTTGGTAGAGGCTACAGTGTACTGTATTCAAATATTGACAGGTTTATGTACTTCCATTGATCATTAATATGATATAAAACTTCTAGATGGATTTGTCCATTTAAATTGAGATGTTAAAAGAATACTAATCAGACTACCTTTGAACATGCTCTATTCTGTGAGAGTGGTAGTCGTGAACTACACGACTTTCTTATAGTATCAGTTCTCCACATGTATACTATCTGGTAATCTCCCACTTACCGATGGCTATTAGTGATGCTGGAATATATAAACTTGTTATGGTGTGTCTAAAATGAACCTCTTTACTTGCATATGCGCCTGACCACTTATGGTAACATCTCTAGATGAACTTTATAGGGGAGATGCACTTGTGGCAACATTCTGCGTGTGAACCTTACAGGGGGATGCATCAGACTTTCTTTAGGAGAGAAGTCATTTAGCATCAAAGATTGCATGTCCTAAAGGAAGTTCCTTCCACTAATATTTTTATAGCATATAGTGAAGGAAAATATGATTTTTGTTACTTTCGTCCAGAAAATCCCTTCAGTTTAGCCACTCAAGCTATTATATGCAATTATTAAATATTTCCCCTCACATTTATACTGTTTATTGAACTTCATTTTCTTTCAATAATTATCAATACTTTCATGCCGAAACACAGCTAATTCTAACTTAGTCTTGGTATCAAGTCAATGAATCAATAAGCTAGACTTGCTTAGTTTTGTATAGTACTTGGGTCTACAGGGTACATAAAAGCTGTTTTATATTAATCTTTAGGGTAGATAATCACTAACTTGTAAGGATATTCAATTAATATTTGTTCTGCGAACTTTTGAAAGTCCCCAGTAAATATAACTTAAGGAGTTCTCTTAGCAATAATATAAGATTGTAATCACATTGTGTATAATTTGGATGATTTTTTTTGTTCTGGCATCATTTCTTATAAGTCTTGAAGCATTGATCAGTTTGGTTTCTAAGGATTATCTGGGAATCATAGGCTGATTGAACAATGCCCTATAGTTTAAGATATCTTGCTATTTTTTTCAGTAGTTTATTGAAGGAGGGTCATGAGATTGGTCTGTTGTTTGCTTTTGCCTAGATGGATTTGGTATTCCTACTTTTCTGCCATTGTGTCTGGTGTTTGTAACAGTGATGTATAAAAAGATAGCACCCAAATGAAAAAGAAATGCCAAGTTGTCTAGTGACATAGCTGATCATAGTGCTACATGATAAAGGCTCATAACAATTTTGATGGAGACTTCCACTGTCACCTTAGGTTTTCTTCCCATGTCATCTTTCTTGTGATCACAGATTCCAGCAAATCTCACTTGTCATGGGCCACTAACTTAATCATGTCTCTGTAAGCTAATTATGTGGGACTTGTTTGGCCTTATCTGACATAAAAGCAAAGTTGATAGATCTTCAATCTCTCTTTTCTTATGGAATGAGCCTTAGATGCCTACATCATGAAAATAAATTAGGACCCATGGTGGTATAATAACTCCACCGATCGGGGTTAAGTGGCTTTGAGAGAATGTTTAATTGACCCTTCCAAGTTTTGGGGGTCATATTACCTGAAATCTTTCCCATGTTCCATCTCCAGGCTTCGATAAGTTTCACCCCAATTCTATTAGCAGCCGCCATATCCATCCATTTGTACTGAGCTCTGTGGGGATAGGTTCAGATCAGAAGTTAATAAATTAGGACCCGAGGTGGTTAATGTCATTGCCAGTTCTTAGTTGCTGCTACTGTTGGACACTAATAGAGATTGCCCACTTAACAATGTATATTCTTTTGATAAAAGCTTAACCATTTTTTAGTGTCGATTGGCTTTAGGTCATCTGCTATTCTTTTAACACTGATGCCGCCAAGAAGAGTGGAAGAATATGTTTATTATTAAACTACTACCACTCAGGAGAGTGAAGATATGCAGCATCTTTCTGAGAGGAGAGCACACTTTGGACATACTCAGGAGAGCAACAGTTACTCTTCTTACACTGTTTCCAGATTCTAGGACAATATAGGGCCCCCCAATATTATGGGGGGAAGGAATTCGACATCGACATCCATTGTAATCTTCCCCTTTTTAGAGTTTTTTTTTTTCATGAAATCCCACGCACACACACAATTGGGCAATTAGGGGTCTCGAACTGTGCCGGCTCCTCCGGTTGTCCGCTCCACTACCACTAGGCAGAGAGCTCGGACGTAGAGAACCTTTGGGAAGATTCATATATGCTTCTTAATCCTTGCAGAAGATGAACTGGTTATTATTACTGATTCCCGTGTTTGCCCTTGCGTTGATTTGAAGAATATGCTCTCTGATATGGGACACCAGCACTACGTTTATCTTTAACATCTTCATAAGCTCTAAACAGTTGCTCAATTGGAACACCATATCTTTTTTTTTTTTAATACTAATCTATCGTGTCCAAACACGTCTAACAAAAGCTTGATGCCATATTATTTGATTCCGCCAATCGAATATGATTTGTTTCTGTGGGTTCTTTGTAACTTTTTGTGTGTTCTCGTCTGTTTGGAAACTTCTTTCATCCTTGTTTTTTTTATGGAAACTTATTTCTTGGCAAAGAAGCTTAAATCAGCAAAACGGAAAAAAATGGGTAGGGAAGAACTTAGTCGGAGATAGCTAAATTATACTCTTGGAAGTATAATGTTTAAAAAGGGACATTATATATAAATGTGTCATTTCTTTTATAAAAAAAAAATGAATAAATGAGTAGGGCTACTTCACTGAGTCATTAGTGTTATGTGATTTTTGGTTCACTGAATTGCCTTACACTACGTTTGGGAAGGAGGGAAAATAGAGGGAGGGGAAAATTTGAGGGGAAGGTGGAGGAAAAATTAGAAACTAAGTTGTTTGGAAAGGGGGGAAGGAAATAGGAGGAGGGGAATCTGGAAGAAAAATTTTGGTAGGTCCCACCAAAAAACTTTTCTCCCAAAACCGGGAGGAAAATGTACGTGCTTGAGGGAATTGGATAATATTTACCCAATTACCCCTCAATTAATTCTCTTTCTTTTTCTAGGTTGTCCGTTCATATTCTTTTTTCTTATTTTTTCTTCGGGTAGAATATATATTTCTCTCCTATCAGTTTACATATCACAAAAATATTATCGGTTGTGATTGCTATCAATATTTGCTTAAGATAAAACATATGTAGCCAATATTATTTTATCTTTACGTATGTTAATCTAAAACCCTCATAAAACTCTCATAAAAATATGATTTTCTTTGTTTAAATTGAAATTCTGGTTGATAGTTTAATCTACAACTTCCATTAAAATATGATTTTCTTTGATAGTTTAACTAATTATCTGTTATGTGTGTGGGTTAAACTGTTATTTTTTTTTTAATTATCATTTGCTGAATTTTTTTGATAGATTAATCTACAACTCTCACTAAAAAAAATCGAATCATTTTCCGAAATTCTTTGATAAGTTAATCTAAAACTCTCATAAAAATATTCATGTATGAGTCTATTAATTTGATTATTTTAAAGATAATATTTCATCATTTAAATCTTAAATCGAATATAAGACTTTGTATTTAATTTGATTTATTTACAATTTAAATTCATATAAACTACTGTATTATCTCTAACAATAAAAATATAATATAAACCAAAAAAGTCAATTTTTAAATCTTAAGCAAATATTGATTTTATCTACAACTCACGACATCTCAAAAGTAAATAAATAAATAAATATCGTAGGAGTTTAACTGCTATAAATTTATTATTTTAAAGATAATATTTTATTATTTAAATCTTAATTCAAATATAAGATTTTGTATTTTGATTTATTTATTAGTTAAATTTCTTACATTACTGTATTATCTCTAATAATAAAAATATAAATATAAACATATATAGCTAATCTTAAAAAAATATAGTTAATCTACAACTCACGTATATAGTTAATCTTAAAAAAAATCTACAACTCACATGTATAGTTAATCTACAACTCACGTACATATAGTTAATCTTAAATAAATCTAGAACTCACGTATATAGTTAATCTTAAAAAAATCATAAACGTGAGTTGTAGACACCTCATAAATATATATTTATGAATTTTTAGATATCTCTAGCAAAAGAAAATCATAAATATAAGATTTTTTTTGTTTATGAGGTGTCTTATAGATTTATTTATTAGTTAAATTCATATATATATTACTAGATTAGTTAATCTACAACTCATGTTACGAGACATCTCATAAATAAAACTTACGGATGAGTTTAACTCCTATCAATTGATTATTTTAAAAATCATAAAAAAGTTAAAGACAAATCAGTAATTTTATCTATCTTCCACAAACAAACAAAATTTAATTTTTTACTTTTCCTCTTCTCATTTTTCGGTCATCCAAACAAGAAGAGGTAAAGTTAACTTTCCTCTCCCTCAATTTTTCTTCCTCTCAAATTTTCCTCTCCCTCCCCTCCTATGTTCCCAAACATAGTGTTAAAGTCAGTCCTGGTCTTTATTAGGCTATTATTCCTTTGAAGATGAAGGAAGTAGTTGAGCATAGCATCATTTACTGAGTCAGCAAGGGTTATGCAACAACTCTAGCATCATCAGCACCTAACTAGTGTGTATCCAAATCACTCGTAATAATTTGGTAACTTTTGACTTTGTAGTGTTTATTTATATCCGGGTCGGGTCTTCTTGGGGAAGACGTGAGTCGTTGCGCTGTCATACTTGGTCATGATCTTCTCTAGTACGGCTATGTTGTACATTTTGTTCAGTTCCATTTCAAATTCTTAAAACTGGAGAAAGTAAATAAGTCTGTGGCTGAGAAAAGTTGGGGAGTTTCTCAGAGATTGAAATTATTAGGTTTTTGTGTCGTATTTGATCACGTCTACTTCAATATTAATCATCTTGAGTTTTTCCGACCGATCGAGACCCCAGTTGATACGCCAGAGTTTTGTTTGTTTGTTTAGCTTTTATGCCAACTGGGTTTATGGGAAAATGTACAGATCCAGCTGTGGCCTACCTACTAATTACCCCTTTGAAATTGCATATTTGTTTTCATACCGACCTTAAAAATGTGGAAGTTGCCATTTACTGCGTTCGAGTTACTGGAGTTGTTCTATAGCAAACCAAACCAAATGTACCCCCACTAGAATGAATGAAGAACACAATTGTTGTTTTGTAGAATAAATCATTATCATGTTCGCCCCATCCACTTGCTTACAACTAAATACGTCTTTAATCAACCAAATAATATTGTTTCACCTGTACCAAACATGTTCGCTCCAATAACATCCGAGGAATTTATCTCATATATATATATCTAACGAAAATCTCATAGTAACTCACGAGTTCTTAATTTTTAAAACTTGCCAATAAAAAATCGTTGGATTACATACATCTCATCCTTTGATTTTTTCAAGAGATTAAAGAAAAGAAATAAATACACTTTTAATGAATGTTAACAAAATTTACGTGTCACATCCATATTGTAAGTTTTATTTTGAGTCCTTATTTGAGTTTATGTAGTAGGACTCAATCACCTTCCCTGTTGTATCTTATTTATCCCTATATATCCTCCCTAATCTTTTAAATATTTATCTATTATTCCTTATTCTTAATCCTAATTATTAAGTAGTTTTGTGGATAATATATGCACACACACGTACACTCACTAGTAAATAATCGTAGGTTGTATGTAAAATAAAATATTATCTAATATAGTTAATATCGCTTCTAACTCAATGTTATTAAGATGTAATTTATTCTTCTTGATTGATTGAGTTCGATTTTCTGTATTGTTACAAATTTAAATTTTTTTAGTAACTTTTTTACATATGATATACATACGGTTTAGACAGCTCACTTTTGAACCATTTTTCATCCTCACTATAATCGTGTGTGTTTGTGCATATATATATATATATTTTGAAGAATAGGTACTTTATAAAAGACAAATAAGGGGATTACAACCAATTACATGCTCACACCAACTAGCTGTTCACAAGATCAGCTTCTACTCCAGACTTCATTCTCCTACTACTAGACTTCCATGAACTTGGCATCATGATTTATATTATTAAGCATTCCTGTGAATGTGTTTCGCTTACCATCAAAGATTCTATTGTTACGCTCCCGCCACACGTGCCACACAACAGAGAGCAATTTCAATCTCATATATATATATGAAATAGATAATTGTGTTACAGACTCCTGGTCCGAAGGCGCGCACCCATACTTGTATCTCACCGCATCCGGTCCGCATTTACATTTATTCTTCCACATGAAATTAAATGTGCTTCTTCCGTTGCTCGAACCTCTTGGGAGGATGTGCCTAAGTCTAACCACTTGAACTAGAGATCATTGGCTATATATATATATATATATATATATATATATATATATGTGTGTGTGTGTGTGTGTGTGTGTGTGTGTGTGGAAGAAAAGTTTAAAAAATAAAAATCAATATAATATGTTGAATTTATGTTTATATTAGTTTTTTTTCCCTATTAGTCCACCATGAGTTATTTACAGTAAGCCATTGACTGATATTCCATTTTTTTCATATATGTAATTATATTTTCTTTTATTTTCCTGTCATGCGGTTTACGTAAGCAACTAACCCCGTGTTTTTTACGGTGCGCCTAGACGCAGTTATGGGTCCCACTCTTTCTTTCCCGACAAAGTCACAAAGCTGGTTTCTTGTGGGTCCGGTTGCCAGTTTCTTGTGTAGAATCATGCAAATATGCAGTACATTTGTCATTGTTTCTGAAATTATGAAATAGATGACCAAGTTAATGGGAGGGGACCCATGATTTTATTTTCAATAGTATAGTTTTCTTTGTGTCCGTATCAAGTTACTAGTGAAGACTATTAGAAATAAGATTAAAAAAATAACTTAAATAGTTTGGTCACGTACAACGCAACTTAATATATAATTAATAAAACCGCTAGAATGAGAAATAAGTATATACGAATATGGTCAAAATACTGAATTAGGATTATTGGTTTTGTTAGCGTTAAAAAAGACATAACACTTAATAGAGTCGAATGGAAGAAAATAATTCAGTCAGTCTGTTTACAATCCAACTGATAACGGGTTGGAAGAGGAGATTTGGAATGTCAAATAACGGCAACGGAAGGTCACACGAAGATGGCGGTGTGATCTTAAGATCGGAGATCAAAAACCATCCAAAGCTGGTAAATAAAAGTCCAAAAAATTTCCATCCGGCCAACCAGAATTCCTTTTAGAATTCTAGATCTACTTGAGAGTACAAGTGCAAGCGGACTAGCTAGAATTTCGATCGGACATGGACATGCTGTTTTTGGTGTTTTTTTTTTTTGGATAAATTGGATCGATTTTTGATGGCATAGTTGTTTGGTTAATTTAGGGTTTTTAAAAACCTATATATAACGGAGGCGAATATATAACGAAGATGAAAGGGACTCCTTCGAGTGTGCTCCTAAATAGATTCAAGATGATCCACCAAAGTGTACGGTAAGTCCGTGCTTGCTTGTAGGTTCTTATTCTTGTAGATAGGAGGAGGGTTATCCTCAGCGTTTCATTAACTTTGTCAGGTATATCGACATCGTCAGTCGGTAGATAATCGCAACTAGGTACAAGTTATAGTTAGGGTTGTGGTATTCTTACGATCTCATTGTAATTCTACTTCTCCTTCTCGAGAAGTTACAGTGGACCGATTTTTTTTGACAAATAAACCAATAAATACTTGTATTCAATCTTTTTATTAGTAAATAAAAGATGGAGATTTGTCCATGTGATAAAGTCATCATATGTATGCTTGTTTGATCTTCTTGGTTCTCTGTAAGAGTGTGATTTTGTTTGTGTCTTCGTAGTTTCGATCGGCGATCGGTGTTTAAAGTACGTGTTGTTAGAATTTTGTGTATCTCAAATTTCATAAACATTTCTTTATTATGTGGCCCATATTCCATATCTTGCTTAAATTAGGTAACTGTTGAAATAATAAAAGTTTGGTTAATTTAGAAGATTTCTACCATTGTAACTTGATGGACGGTTGCAATTTTTGGTGAATGGTTGCACCTTTGATGAAATGTTGCATGAATAAAGAAATTCGTTCCCTCTCTCTGCCTATATATATATATATATATATATATATATATATATATATATATATATATATATATATATGAACCAAAATTCCATCATAAGGGTCATCTTAAGAAACACAACTCATAAAATAGACAAAGAGAGAGAAGGTAAATTTCACATTAAAACAAACTATGAATTCGGGTATGTTTAATAATTTATAGTGACTAATTATATGATCAAAATTTTATATTAATTTATATATTTTAGATTTACATGTTCCAATTAAGATTTATGTTTACACGTGCACCGTACATTTTGTATCTCTATATAGTCGATTTAAAATTTTGAGATAAAAGTGTTCTTGTTTTTGTTCTTGTTCTTGTTGTCGTTTGTATCGGGTGAAAATTAGAGGTTATAAATTCTTTTATCAACTTACAAGTAGTACATATAAAGCCCTCTCAAAGTCCAAATTAAAATATATTTGTTCCTCTAGAGTTGTGTCCATTGTGATTGATAATATTGGTGAGAACGTATCCAACGCGGCATAAAGGGACCCATAGAAGAAGCCACCTGACTTGATGACGATAGAACAAGCGGTTCCGAATATTACGTTTCGTGAAATAATGTGTAGTGGCTAACGAGAAAAAGAAAAAAGTAAGGACGAAAGAGCACGTCAACAAAAAAAAAAAAAAACGTAACTGTTTTTTAGCCGCCACCATTCCTCCTTCCGTTATATCTCATCTCCATCTTCACACTTTTCTTCCTCCTACCAACTTTTTTTAAACAGATTTGTAACTGTTTTTTAACCACAAAAATAATAAACACTATAAATTCATACAAGATTTCACTTGCCTTTTGTTAAAATATTTATAAAAAAATATTAACATTTTATTTTGAAATGATTTTAAGATTTTGGTTCGCGGATAGGAAAGAAAAGAAAAAAAATTTAATTTAATTGCAACTTGATACCCTCAGCTATTAACAATATTCAACTTGATATCCTAAATTTGGATATGTACTAACTTAATACCCTATCTCAACTTATATTTCTAACTTGATACCCAAAATTTTATTATTCCTAAACTACCCTTCCACTTGTGCTACTTCCCCACCCCCCTCTCCCATGGCGGCCATCCCCACCATCCCCCCCCCCCCCCCCCCCCCCCCTCCCTCCTCCCAACCCTAACCCCTGACGACCACCCGCCCTCTGGACCCAACGACCCACCCTAACTGTCCCTGAGCTCGCACTCCCGCTCGTGTGCACCCGCGCACTGCCCCGAGCGCTGCCGCACTCTGCCCTGCGCCCACATCGCGTGCTGTCCAGCGCGTGCGTCCCTGCGCCCTCCCACCGCCACCTGCAGCCACAGAGAGAGGGGGGGGGGGGGGGGGGGGGGGGGGGGGGGGGAGGGAGAAGAGAATGGGCAATTTAGTCCAATTTTATTTTCAGGATATCAAGTTGGTACCTATAAAAGTTGAGGGTATCAAGTTGAAAAACAGTGATAGTTGAGGGTATCAAATTGCAATTTAGTCAAAAAATAATAATTGTTTACTCTTTCCATGGCATCCAAATATGGTAGTGTTCTCGTGAATCTTTCATTGTTGTTTTGAAAGGTCATAAATACATTCAGAATACAATTTCGACCAGAGATTAGTCTAATAGTTTTGTAATAAATGCAGAACAAAAAATTAGTTTGGAGTGTGTCGGGTAACCCATTTTTTTATATTTAATTTTTGTCTTTTAAAATTATGTTATGCTTATTTTTTTGGACATCCAAACAAAAAAAATGATTTTTCTTTTCCAATAATCTGATTCCGCAAAACAAACAGACCTTAATCACTTTGTCAATTTGTGCAATCAAACTCACCGGTCGATTTGCGATCAACACAGATCGATGTCAGTCTGATTTGTTATGTACAAATTTCTCGTGATCAATCAAACGATCGATCCATAAAGTTGTTCTTCCAATTAGTTCAAATGATGAATCATGGAACTGATTAATATCTTTGCAACAATCCGAATTGGTGACCTATTCTTGTTCCCTTAGCCATGCCATGGTGTGACACCAACATATAACCACTCAATTAAATGAAACACAACCACATGTGACTCACCCAATGGAGGGAAACTTGTGACCCCCAACTACAATACATACAGCCAAGTGTTGGAAATATATTGATCCATCCTTGCATGATACCAATTTGAGGAAGCAAAGTAAAGAACAAACACTCAATCACTTCATCCTCGGTTCTTGGTCGGTTGTTCGTTTTTTAATAACAGATGGATCATGACAAACTCTAAGTCAGTCTTAATCGTTTGTTCATTTCTCAATGACAGATGGATCATGACAAACTCTCGATCTGTATATAATGTCCGGTGTAAATCATACTTGCCAAAATCTTTTTCATGAAATCAACAAACCACAAGATTTAGTCTCATCGAGAATCATATCGGGTGAGAATCTAATTGATTTGTATTACAACGTTTAGATCTTATATCTAGATTACTATTAAACATTTGGTAGATATATCAAGTGATAATTTATCTAGGGTGGCCCATTACAAGCCTAAATCCGTGTAGGTCGATGTGAGATGCTCTTGGCCTATTAAATTTAAGCAAGCAAAAGAGAACCCTAATTGGCAAGACAATTGAGGTTGGCGTGTACTAAATTTATGTGTCGCAAAAGATATATAGTCCAATCCTAAACTTGGTTAGTGGCTCTATGGATGATATTGTAAAGAGAGGGTATGCTATGAAGTATGTTTCGTACTCCCCTCCCCTTGCATGCTACCAACTTGAGGAAGCAAAGTAAAGAACAAACACTCTATTGGTTCTTCTTCGGTCCTTAGTTGTTTGTTCATTTCTCAACGATAGATGGATCATGACAAACTCTAGCTCTTAATCGTTTGTTCATTTCTCAATGATAGATGGATCATGACAACTCTCGATCTATATGTAACGTTTGGAATAAAATCTTACTTATCAAAACCTTTTTCATGAAATCAACTAACCATAAGATTTAGTCTCATCGAGAATTATATCGAACGAGAATCTAATTGATTTATATTACAACATTGGGATCTTATATCTACATTCCTATTAAACAGTTTGGTAGATATATATATCAAGTGACAATTTATATAGGGTGGCCCATTACAAGCCTAAACCCGTGTAGCTCGACGTGAGATGCTCTTGACCTATTAAATTTAAGCAAGCAAAAGAGAATCCTAATTGGTAAGACAATTGAGGGTGGCGTGTACTAAATTTATGTGTAGCAAAAGATACATAGTCCAATCCTAAACTTTGTTAGTGGCCTCTATGGATGATAATATTGTGAAGAGATGGTATGAATATGAGGTATATTTCGTACCCCCCCTCTCTTTATATCAAATCACACCAAGCGAAGTTATTATTAGCTAGCTAGAGTGATGAAGAGAGCCCACCATCTTTTCCACTAGTCTCGTCATATTCATACATATATAATAAACGTAGTCCTCCACGTAAATTGAGGGTGACGGACAGCTACATAAGTTCACAATTGCAATTATGGTGGCAAAACCCCCCCCCCCCCCCCCCCCCCCCCCCACACACACTCATGATATATTTCAATTTAAGAAAGTATATCAATCTAAAAAATAAATTAAGAAAGTATATATAAAGCTCTATAGATAAATTCACAAACAATTTGCGTACTTATGTCACGAATGTAGTGAAATGTCAACTCGAACCTATGTTAATGCTAAATAAAAAAAATGGACCTTCATATAGCTGAATAAAATAAAATAATTCATATAATTAACCCATAATTTGAGATAATTTTTTTGGTTTTTGGTTTTTTTTTTTTTTTTTTTGAGATGTCCGGCGTAATATTGCACGGGACTTGTGCACGCTGCGTTGCATGCAAGTTGGGCCAACTGTCCACGTCTTTTGTACGGTTCGATTTCAAGACTGTCCGTCTAGCCAATGAGGTTATCTCTCTCCTCACTGACCATAAGAACCAGATGAGTTCGGTTATTATTATTGTTGTTGTTGTTGTTGTTTAGTATTTCTCACAAATAAATTTGATTTAGTGTCAAGTTTTACATTGGCAAGTCACAGCACATTGGAATGAACAGTGAATTTCTGTCTAATTTTTTTAATAGAACCTAAATTCCAGCAATTGTTCATGCAATATTAATGATTATTCTTAGGATCCAAAATCAAGCAAATATTGAATTATTTAGTCGACCGTAAACATAATTCTTACGTACCTATCATAATTTCTTAGGAGACAGTCTACTTGTTTCTCACAAAGTTAAGTTTGTCTATAGTCTATATAATTAATTAGAACCACATTGCTTTGTACATACTTTTCATGGACATAGCAACAAAAAATTGAGAGATTTTGGTACGTAGCTATTTGTGTAGAGAGCTTTTAAAAGCATCAGCCCACAAATCCGCAACTAAACCATGGGTAAGCTACTTAGAAACTTTGAACCCTAAAAGCAGGGATTCAAATCTTTTTGACTTGCTTCAAGCACAATTGTGCTCCCACTCAAAGACTGCCTATAGGAGTTTAGGAGCCACATTTTTTACATATTAAAATAGGGTTAATTAGTTGTATCCTCTATGATTTGTGCGTATTTTGATAACTGTTCATGTTGTTTTAAAAATAAAGAATATTCTCCTGGTTTATAAAGTTAATTAGTTGTACCTTTCTGGTGCATAGAAAAAAACGAGTAAAAAATTAAGCAGCCAGGGATGTGTTATTTATTTTTGAAACAACGGAGACAGTTATCAAAATACGTACAAACCATAGAGGGATGCAACTAATTAACCCATTAAAATAAATAAACATATATATACCAGAATCTTACCATTGTAAATTGTAATAAGGATATTTATATTAACTTTAATGTGATTAACATTATACGAATCCTCTTCTGACTATCGTACAACAAGAACAACAACAAAGTTTTTATTCAATTTTTTAGGATTGTGTTATTTGAATCATCTTCTTTCATTCAGCTATGTTAAGCATAGTGTAAAGTATAAATAAGATGTATTGTTGTCAGGGCCGGTCCTGACCTAATACATATCGTCCAAGACATTAGGTTCCATTTATATATGTATAATATTAAAATATTAGTACTGGCACAGTTTAATAGAATGATTCACTTTAACAAAGTTGGTTTTTACTTGCACCTCTTATATATATATGTAAAGGAGCAAAAGTTCCAGGCCTAGTATTTTTTTTAGGAAATTTTTATTTATTTTTTAAAACTAGAGGCACCATTTTTATTAGAGAAATTTTGAGTAGCACTCCCACTTGATTTACTCTTATTTAAGTTACACCCCACCACTTTACACAAATGAAAACTACCCCCCACTTTTGACGGATTCCGTCCATATTGGACGGTCAACTGGGTTGACTAACAATTTCTGACCAAAATACCCTCATCTTCCTCATCATCAAAGCTAAATTCAAATCCCCAAACTCCCCCGGCGCCGCTGCCCCCCGTCCCCTGCCCCGCCGCTGTCGCGCCCGTCCACGCCTCGCCGCTGCCCCCTCCCCCGCCCACGCCTCGCCGCTGCCCACCTTCACCACCACCGTGACCACCGTCCCCCTCACCGCTGCCCCCCCTCCCGACCTCGTCGTTGCCCCCCTCCCCCTCCCCGACCTCGCTGCCCCCCCTCCCCCCCGACCTCGCCGCACCCCCTCCCTGACCTCGCCGTTGCACCCCCGACCTCGCCGATGCTCTGCCAGTGCCGTGCGGGACGAGGGCGCGGAGGGGAGCGGGGGCGGAGGCGCGGGGGAGGGGGGGCAGCGTCGTCGGCGGCGGGGGGAGGGGGGCAGAGGCGCGGGGGGAGGGGGGCAGAGGCGCGGGGGAGGGGGCAGCGTCGCCGGCGGCGGGGGGAGGGGGGCAGCGTCGCCGGGGAGCGAAATTCTGGACGTTGAAGGGGGTTGTTGTTGGTGGTGTGGTGGTGATGATGGTGGAGATGGTGGTGGCAGAGATGATGGTGGTGGTGGTGGTGGTGGCAGATGAGAGGGTGGCCATCGGCGAGGTCCGGGAGGGGGGGTGGCAGCGGCGAGGTCGGGCGGGGAGCGTCGGCGAGGTCCACGGGGAAGAAGACAACACGGGGGTATTCTTGTCAAAAAAATTAAGTCAACCCAGTTGACCGTCCAATATAGATGGAATCCGTCAAAAGTGGAGGGTAGTTTTCATTTGTGTAAAGTGATTGGGTGCACCTTAAATAAGGGTAAATCAGAAGTATATTTTTGTCATGGACACAAAAAACTCAAAACGCATGACCGATTCTGATTTTCGTTACGATTCGTCTCAAGAATATTACAACTAGTTGTAATTAAAACACTCAAGGGCGGAACTACTCAAGTGTTGGCTGAGCTCCAACCCACCCAAAATAAAAAAATCTTTTAATTTTTTATATATTTTTTTCCATATAAGTTGGCTCATACCCTCGGTCCACCCTAGCTTATCTCAGTCTTTCCTAATTTGAATTTCTAGTTCCATCCTTGAACACACTCCTGCATAAGGTCTTGCTACTTATACATATATAAAAGAAGATTGGCCAATAACCCTCTAGCCTCGTGGTAGTGGTGAGACATGCGGTCCGAATGGCCAGGAGATCGATTCTCGATTGAAGTGTTCGACATAATTACAATTTAGAAAAGAAGAAGAGAAGATTATAACTGAAAAATTGTTTCTCTAGTAATAGATTATAACTGGGTCCTGATCTGGAGAATTTGAGCTACAAAAGCAAGTACGCAAATGCCTCCTGACCTAACCAATTCATAGAGGGGCCCCATATAATTTATTGTGCTCAACAAACATAGCTAGCCTAGTTACAACATGCAGTCTTCACAAGTTTGAAGCAAGTAAACTAACAAGCTGCTTACGCAAGCAAGGGGTCTTTGATTTCAAACTCTTTGTCTACTTTCTTCTTAACCAAAAGTAAAAAAGTAAAAAAAAAAAACATTATCAAAACCTAATTATTGCAAACTAGTATTCAACCCTTATCCTCACAATTAAGACTCAATTATTGAAGATAAAACACTTTACTAGAAGCTAAAACTACTTAGTCTTCCATGGGTTTATCTTTACTTTTTCCCACCATTTCTGTAAAAAAATTAATCCCACTTAATGATGTAAAGATCTCCTCTTTTATCAAAAGAAAATTATTACTTTATAACTCCACCATTTGTGCGGTCTCCTTCAATTCCTTTTAGTTTCTTTTTTGTGTGAACGTACTCCTTAGATGGGATACTTAACATGTTAGCTACAATACAGGTTGGTATCCATCATTTACAGCTAAGTCTATCAAGACATCTAATCTCAATTGAAAAAATTGGATACTATCATAGATTCATAGTATAGGTAAGTTCACTGAGGATCATCATTTTTTTTCACTCCTTATGTTAGTGTTGTTATTGTGTGGTAGAAGATGAATGCCAATGACTGAATGCATCATCTCTCTCTCTCTCTCTCTCTATATATATATATATATATATATATATATATATATATATACACACACACACACACACGAAAGAAAGTAACCGTGGCGAACGCTCCCACCGGAAATCAATCTCCTGACCACTCGGGCTGCATGTCTCGCTACTACCACTAGGCTAGAGGGTCATTGGCACATATATATATATATATATATATATATATATAAAGTTCAAAATAATTGGAACTCTTTTCGGAGATTGGATGTAGTTACTAATTCATGATTTGGCATCTACAGAATAAAAATTTTATTCTCGATCCTACGATAATTTTTATGAAAGCGTTTCATTTGCTTATCTTCCATGAAAGCTTCATTTTTTCAGACTGTATCCTCATTTTTTGCCTAATTCTTCTTCTGATGATCGATTGAGATAATCTTTCCATGCTCATGCGTACCTTGGCTAGAGGATTGGAATTTGATATCAACATACGTGACAATGGTGAATTTTGACTCTCCACCAATAGTGTACTCACTATTGTTACGTAGTAAACTCGGCCCACTGAATAGTTTCTCGTATATGGTTGGACATGCATATGCATGCGTGTAGTGGCAAGCAAAGCAAGGGATGGAAGAAATATATAGTTAGAGAAGCTCAATCAATTTCTTTCTCTTCGGGAAGCCTCCTTAGTCCTTCCTATAGCTTAGCTGTAGTACTCAAACGGTTCGGACATGACACTCAAAAGCGACCGAACTGCCAACCTTCAATTCACAGCTCTCTCTTTTTTCGTTTTTTTTTTGTTTTTTTGTTTTGCTTTTCTTTGCAAACAAAATGTGCCGTTAGTTGTAGTGCTTTGAGAAAGTCTCTTTGTTTGTATGAACCCAAAAATCCATTTTAGCACAACAAACCTACAAACTTTTTCTCTATCAAGTTTTAGTAAAAATATTAACAGACCATTCAAAAGTTAAAAGAACATATATATACACCATGTCTTGTGGATTTTTGGAAAAAGATCGATTGGGAACATTACGGTTTTAATTACGGAAATAATAAATAATTTGGCCACAAATAAAAATTATGATGAGTGTTATCAAAATGTATATATTGTAGATATTGGAGACGATCACTATTCTTGGATCTAAATATTTTCATATTCTAATTGGAAAAAACAAACTAAGTAATTAGAATTGCTCATTATACAGCGACGGATACTTCAGATGAACTAAAAAATTGGATAATTTGTGGGAGAAAAAAAAAAGAGTTTTAATAATGATCCATATGATATATATTGTCTTGTACGTACCTCAAATCTTAGACATAAGATCATACTTGAAATATGCTTCAAGCTTTTTTTTTATCTACTATAAAATAGTAACATACAATAACATAACGAAAACAATCAACCCTATTATTAAGACGAGATAATTGTAATACAATCTATAAATAGTTGATATTGACATTGATATCAGCATTGAAATAAATAATTATATTTGTACACTTAATAGTTGGAGTTTAAATTTTCAAGCATAGGTAGCTATCATATATTTCGCTAACAATTAATCATGCGTGGATATAAGTTTTTTTTGGAATTTTTGAGACCATAAAAGTAATTAATAGTGGCAAAAATCTTAATTTGATGCCTTATACCAAGGCAACTATCTTAACCATTGTTAGATACGTAGAACGCCAACAGCTTTGTCGACCTGGATCATTTTCATTTTTTTTTTTTTTTAGTAAATGCACCAATTGAGTTGGCGCCAAGGGCGGAGCTAGGATTCCAAAATAGGGTGGGCTAGATTAGGTCGGGGTGGACTGACCATGGATATACTTATATAAAAAAAAAACAAAAAAAAAAAAAACATATGAAATAAAACTCAAACAAACTTTTGGGGGGGGGGGGGGGGGGGGGGGGGGGGGGGTTGCTGGTAGCTCCGCCAGTGTTAGCGCATCTATGATTTCTTAGTCTTAGAGCACGCCAACAAAAATTGCCTTCCAGCCCTTTTGATATTTTTTAAAACTTCTGGTCTTCTATGCAATTCTTTCAAAATTACACCTCCATTAATTTTTTTATAAAAATTGTAGTTTATTAAATAAAAATAAAATTTAGTCTAAATTTTAACTTGATGTCCTCAATTATTCCAATTTTTTAGCTTAATATCATAAATTTATTAGACAACTTAATACTATTAACTATTGAATATTTCAAGTTCGATATATATCGATAGTCACGGATTAATATTTTTTTTTTAAATGACCATATTACCTCTCCTTCTCCAATACCCCTAGTCCCGACTTCGTCGCCGCACCCCCCCTGCCACCATGTTGCTATACCGCCTCTTCGCCCTCCTGCTGTCGCATCGTACTTCCTACCTCGCCCTCCCCCCTGCGTCGCCTTCACCGCTCTCATGTCCGCTACTACCGCCGTCGTCACTGTCCTGCTGCCACCACGAAGGAGGGGGGGGGGGGGGGGAGGGAATATGGGTATTATTGTTATTTTCTTATATATCCAGTTAATAGTCTCAAGGTGTTAAGTTGTACAATTATAGTTGAGGTATTAAGTTTTCTAGTTTTAAAGTTTAGATTCTCAAGTTGAAAAAAAATTATGAATAAGTTGAGATTAACATGATAAAATTAAACCTAAAATTTAAAAAATAACATGTTTCCACTTAGTAAGTATCTTTAGGCCTCGTTTGGTTCGCGGAATGGAAGGGAAAGGAAATCAATTCCTTGTCATTTCCTTTCCTTTGGGAAACTTTAATTCCTATTGATTTTCCTTTCCGATGTTTGGCAATGTCAAGGAATTTGGAAAGGAAAGTGAATACTTCAATGTGGGAAAGTGATTCCTTCCTTGGATGAATGGAATCACTTTTCCCCCTAATTTCCCTTCCATTGGGAATCACTTTCCTTTCCTCCTCAATTCCTTGGGCACCCAAACATAGAAAAGTAATCACTTTCCTTTCCCAACCGGGAGATTCCGCGAACCAAACGAGGCCTTAGGTTAGTTTAATCACCCTCTCCCCCTTCCTTTACCTTTATAAATAGCATCGCCACCACATCCTCCCCATTCCTCACCTGAACCATTTCTTCTTTCTACACGCACTCTCTGTACTTCCTCTTTTGCAAAGGAAAAAAAAAAGGAGCTAGCTAGCTAGGGTTTTGTGAAGAAAAGAAAAGAAAAGAAAAGAAAGAATGAGACCAGGATTTCCTCACGAAATGGCACCGTCGTCGTCGTCGGTGGAGCACAGCTCGACGTGGCACTCCCCCGTCCCGTACCTCTTCGGCGGCCTCGCCGCCATGCTGGGGCTCATCGCGTTCGCTCTCCTCATCCTCGCCTGCTCCTACTGGAGGCTCTCCGGCTTCCTAGACGACGACCAAGACCAACATCATCATGCCAGCAGCAGCAAACAACAACGACAACTCCTCCGCCACCGCCGCCACGTCCAAGCCCACTCCCTACTTGGAAGAAGGCTTCGTAGTCATCATGGCCGGTGATGACAAGCCCACGTTCCTCGCCACTCCGGTCACCGCCCGCCCTTCCCCCTTCGGGCTCGGCACTACTACCGGTACTAGTACTAGTATCGCTGGCGGTAAGGTTACCGGGGGGGAGCCGGCGGAGGAGGAAGGGAAATTAAGGGGCGATGGGACCCACCAACACCAGTAGTCTCGTGACTTCTTTTCCTCTCTCTCTCTTTCGTTTCTTTTTCTTTTTCTTTTTCTTTTGTGTCTGTATATGTTCCATTTCAGACAAAAAATTTGAAAGAAACAAATCAAAAACTTCTGAGGTGGTATTTGAAATTTGTTTTGAGTATTTATTTCACTGAAACTTAAAAAAAAAAAAAAAAATCAGATCAGCTGTAGGCAGAGATTATGTTGAGAGTGTCTTTCAAGAAATCTCGCTATTTTTTCAGATTTTTCATTCTCAATTTCTTTCTGCCAAATTGGGTGATATTTTGTTGGAGTATCTTAGTTTTGCTCACAGGAATTAGTGAGCAATCAATAATTTAAATTTAAAGGTGAAAATACTAAAATTTTATTTGCTATCTTAATTATTAGAAATTTTTTAATTACGCCATACTATTAGGTCGGTTTGAGGTACTTATTGACCGGGTTCGAGAAAATGTATAAGATTTTGGTTGTATGGCGAACATCCGTGGAACGAACTATGAAACGTATTATTTTTTTCGATATTATTTTTCTACTTATATGATGAGTGTTAGATACAGTAGATTTAAAATACAAAATTTCGTACGTAACACTGGACATCATAAAAAAAAAATAATGAAGGCAATTTATTATGCATTTTTTTTAAAACTCAAATGGGAAAGCAAGCGAAGGAAGAGTTGGAAAGGTGGTGGTGCTAAGTGCAACCATTCCACTTACAAGAATCCACCTGAATGAATCCTTATCTATTTTTTTATTTTATTCATCTAAAGTAATATTGACAGAAACATTCACTAATGGAAGAGATAACTATAATATTCTAGTTAATGGAGGAGGTAAATTCTGGAAGGAAAAAAAAACGTGTCAGCAGGAATTAACTTAATTTAATTAGGTGACGGTGGTGTTTGGTTTCGCATGCGGCGACTAGACAGTTTGAACTGTGAAATCGCCTAACAAATGTGTAAAATTTTGTCCTTATGAGAAGAGATTAACAATTCAGACGATAGTAACGGATGGATGTTACAACTACCAAATTGGGTATAATCCGGATGTTACATCCATCCACAGTAGAGGAATACTGTTATTGATCACCATGGCCGGTCCAGCGAATTGGGTTGTCCTAGCCAAAAATAATTTTGATTGCCCTTAAACTTTATTAAAATAATAATACATTTTATCAATATTGTGTTATGATAAGCAAGACAAGCTAGATTTGCCAATATTGTGTTCCAGTGAAGTATCATGTAATGCAAAAAGCTTAATAGTGCTAAGATATCAGTGGAAGAAAACAATAAAAAAAATTAGCATCTAACAACTCACTTGTCAAAAAATCGTAATATTTAAAAATGAAATACTTTATCACCAACCTCCATAATCCTTGTTCTTAACATCCAAGTATGAAGCTGGAAGAGCCCACTGGACTTTCGCCAAAGAAGGTCTACTTTTGATTTTGTACGACAGCTCCTTAGACACTATGCATTCGAAAGCAAAGTAATATTTTTTTTAGACTGAATATATTGATTTATTTGCTTCTTCCGAGTGCATGAGGACAGATAAAAGAAAGGTAGAAATTAGACTTTTGGCGATTTGGCGGAGAGTTGCGGCCGCCTAGGAATATAGAAATTGGAATAGGTCCAGAGCCGATGTGGATGAAGGGATTTTTTTTGTTTTTTTTTGTTTTTTAGAAGGATTGCCCTAAGCCCAGGTGGTTGCCCAGGTCCGGAGGGTTGTCCAAGCCCAGGGGCTTGTCAGGCTCACCCCTGGGCCGGCTCTGTTGATCACTCCAAAATGTTACTTCAAACAATTCCTCCTTATTGGCATCTGATGTAAAAGCTGATATGACAAGTGACAACTGAACATGACAAATTTTAATCCGAAAAAATAACTATCCAACAAATTTTAATTTTAATTTTAAAATTTGTCATGTCAGCTACTAAATCAGATCTCACGTCAACTATCACATAAGAATGATTACTTTGGAGGGATGAATAACAATTTTTTTCTCCATCTTTTCATATTTTGTTCCGTTACGAATGTTTGAAAGTGAAAATCATGAAATTTATATTATTTGGTTGTAGGAGAAATTAAGGGGATGGAAATGTGATGTTTCCACTTTTTCAAATAATTATATGGTAACCAACAATGGTTTATCTAATTCCCTTCAGAATCAAAGGACTATTTTAGTTTCCATTTAGAAATAAACATTTGTAACTTCTTTGCATCGGATGTTTCTTTTTCTTTTTTCTTTTTTGGGCAAAATGGCAAATGCAAACTAGGTTGATCTTTACCTTTCTTGTTTTGAGTACGCATGATTGGAAAAAAAAAAAAAAACACAATCCTTCCTTTTGACGTTTGTCATTTATTTTATTTTAAATGAGAACCAAATTAGTCATAAAGATCATAGTATAAATTGCGTTAATATAGCAAAGGATGTAGTTAAGATGGATGTGTTCCTTTCAATTTATTAATTAATGCTAAGATTGTTTTTTTTTTTTTTGAAATTCCACGCACACACACAATTGGAAAACTCGAACCTTGTCGGTCCCTCCGGGTGTCCGCTCTAACAATTGTGAAGTGTGAACTTTCATTCCATGATATTATTAGTTTTCATTGATGTTAAAAAAATGAAAACAAGTTGCAATTTACGATGCAAATAGAGTTGGAGCTGATTATTTGCATCCTATATCACCTACTAACGCTTCATTTTTTGTTTTACTGCAAGTTGAACTAAAATGCAACCTTTAGGTCTAGTTTAGGAACAAAGTTTGCAACAATTAAGATTTTTTTTCTATTTTAAAATTTGGAGATGTGTAATCAGGGTTTCAAATGACAAAACTCCACTTAGATAAATAAAGTTTTATTTAAGTTATGAGAGGAGTTTGGAGTTAAGTATTGGAACTTTATTCAAAAAGAAACAAGGAATTGGAGTTTACACAAAAATAAAAAAAATAAAAAAAATGAAATTGGACTTTTGCAAAGTTCATTTTTTGTGCTAAAATTGAAATTTTATCCAACTCCAAAAGCACTTCCAAACACCACACAAATTTTATGTTTTTAGAATTGGGAGACCTAACTCCTTCAAACCCAATTTTTTCCCCCCAAACACCGCTTCCAAACAAACCCGTAAACTTATCTAAAGAAACCACGTTTTTTACCAAAACTTTACACGTTGCTCCACTTGCAATGTAGTTCCTTGACAAGTAAAATCAAAATTCAGTAAATGGAAAAAATTCATACAAAGTATTAAATTTTTAAAAAATGCTGAAACCACATAGTTTGTTAAAATAGCTGATTAGCGTTTATATTCTAGATTTTATACTAGCTTATTACTTATAGTTTAATTCATGACATGTCCAACAGATGAAAGATTGTTGTCCAAAATATACTTATTATTTATAAAAAAAGTTTAAACTGTATACTTTTTGCACAATTTATCTAATGTTTAATGCTCTCGCAAAAAAATTCTGATAGAATAGAATAACTACAAGTAACTGTTGTAATTATCAGAAGATATTGCAAGGTTAGAGAATTTGTTTTTGAGCAATGATTTGCTCAATGCATGTATACGTATAAATAAAATGAAAATGAATTGTTTTACATCTTTCTCTCAATGCACCCCCCATTGATCCAAAAGAAAAATGGAAAAAAAAAATTTTAAAAATAAAAAATCTTTTCGTACTTAAATATTTTTGTCATCCATCTCTCTCTTTCCCTTGTCACACACGTTGTTCCTCCATTAATTGTATAGACAAACAAATGAAAACGATGGATTATTATTTATTTAATTAACGAATTAATGCCCGTATATATACCTTCATTAGAGCTAGCGAAGAGGATTAGAGGAGCTAGCGTGTATCTAACTTTATCACTATTAGTATGCATCTACTTTTGAAGACGGAATTAAATAGCTTAGCACAAGTCAAGTACAAGTATACGTGTGACGCGAGGACAATGTTGCAATGATATATACTTTTTTTTTTTTTTCTTTCTTTCGAACATATGCACCTTGCTTTTTCTATCACAAAACTATATTATCATCTTTCTTTTTCTTTCGATTCAATTAACAAAAGGTTCCAAAGTACTTATTTTGAGAGTGCCTTTGATAGCTACATTTTTTTTTGCCAATGAGTAGAACTCAAGATGTACACAAATGGTTATCCCGTCTATATATATTGTACTATGTACTATAATATATATTACATTATATATCATATAAGACTGTTACTCGTTGAACAGTAGTTAAGTGGCAACTTAAAATCAATATAGATTATATTAACACGTGATTACATATAATAATACATCGATAAATATATGTTTTATTTGGTGCTACACATTGATAAATGTATATCTTAAATGAAAATATATATAATTATTTAATGCACTATTGAGACTACTAATATATATATTGAGTACTAACTATAACCTTTATTTTGATGACATAGGTCTCGTTTGGCTCGCGGAATCATGAGTTGCGACAGGAACTTTATTGCTTTCTTATGTTTGGGAGCCAAAAGGAATTGAGAAGGTAAGGAAAAAAAATTAAGGAAAAAAAATGATTCCATCTATTAAACTAAGGATTCACGTTTCCACCTTGAAGTATTCATTTTCTTTTTTAATTTTTTTGACATTTCCAAACACTAAAAAGAAGGAGGTCCGCGCTCGACATAACGTGGTGGTCCGCCATTGGCATTTACTTTTAAACTTAGGTTATAAGGAGGATTTAATTATTCAAATCATTTTCCTATTGGTGCATGCATGTCAGTTTTATACAAGGGATCAAAGCTCTCATTTTGTACTTCTTAGTTATGGGCCTCTGGCCCATAGCATTGTACCACATTTGCAAGACTATTTACTAACAGCGCATCATGCTCAAATGTCAGGCCCATGAAACCCATGGCGAGATTCAAATATTAGACCCAGCAGCTGCATTGGTCTGGGCCATGACAAAAATTTAGCCCGCATGATCGACGTTCGGCCCGGTGTCCTAGAGTTAAGGGCGAAGATTGATGGAAAAAAAAAAAAATAGAGGCAAGACATTGAATAAGTTATCCCTCCATGTAAGAAGCATTAGAAGTTGCATATATCTCCATTTGTTAAGAGCTCCACAAAATATATTAGTATAAGTGGTTAATAAGATTAAAATTTTTAATTATTTTATTATTATTTTTTAACCTCCTATAGAAAAAAAAGAAATCGGTTTATTTTTGGAGCAATTTTATTGAAAACGGCTCTATCTAACTGCTTGTACTTTGAATTTTTTTCGCAAACCAGACCTAAATGCAATCAAAAGATTAACATTCTTTGTTTTTTTTTTTTTTTTTTACGATGCCGATGTCGATGTCTAGCCTAACGCACAGAACTTTATGCATGTTGCGTTGCATTCCATTTGGACCAACTGTTCTCAATTTTTACGCACGCACATCTCTTCAGCATCTAAATTTCGAGATCGCTCGTCTAGCCTGGAAGACTATACCTTTCCTCGTCGACCACAAGAGCCACGGTAAATGATTAATGGTCTTGACTTTGAATATCCGAGGCTGGGAAATTATTAACCCAAAAATATCGAGGCAACCAAGCGTTGGTTGGTACTCAAAAGTTAAAGGCTTGGTTTGCTTTCGTACCACTAGTTTTTTCTTTTGATATTTCAATTTATGTTTTGGATAACTTTGAAAAATAAAGCTCCTTTCAGAAGTTGCTTCTGCTCTTGAAAAAGCAAAGAGCAATGCCAAACCGAGCCTTTAAATCAAGAAGACATATCCAGCAAAAACACATTGACCAACAAAATAAAAGTATCATAATTCATAACAAGCAATATCCAACAAAGAGAAGAAGCTTAATGCTATATATTTCTATCTTTAGTTAAGCAACATCTTCTTGTCCGTGTGGTAGTTGCCCTAGTCTTGAATATTATGCGGAAGCAACACAAATAACAATAGCTACAAATAAATGTAATAACTATAAATCAAAGAATAAAATAATATTTAATATGTTCGGCCAAACTCGACCTACTTCACCGGACAAGAGAATAAATAATTTTATTGTATTAACAAAAGAACCTTACAAGAATTATACTCACAATACCGTAATGTTAAATCCTCCTTTAACGAGATCGACAACCGAGCTCTCTTCTTCCACTTGATGTCTCCCTCTATGAACTCTCAAAAACACTCTCTTGATAGCCTCCTTAAGAACTCAAGCACTAAGCGAAACTAGTCATAAGGCTCATGGAGAACCTTAAATAGGTGCAATATTAATTGTCGATTTACATTACCTCACTGGACCGTATACTCAAACGACCAGTTCCGACCTGAACGGTATACTGACAATATACTACCAACATACCGTGTGAGAGATTTTGCACTCCACTAGAACTTGTTGTAAGAGGTACACATAACGGTATATCGACAATATATTGCTGATACCAATTTGACAGCTCATAATTCTGTACCGACTTCTCTCAGACTTCTTCATTTCTCTAATGACGTCCATCACACTATGTAGTTGAATTAGTACTGATTCCACATTCCCTATTTTCTCTTTCTACAAAATGAATTAAGACCAATTCAAAATATCAATGTCAATTAAATATATAATAATTTACAATAGATCTCCAAATATCCAAATAAGTAGGTCCAATCTATTCATGTTACAAAATAAAGTGTTATTTTTCTGCCAAAAAATAAAAGGATAAAACAAAAGGTCACTGTTAAAAAATAAGAGATTTATTAAATGGCTACGAATATGAAATGTATATATGTCAACAACAGCAAAAAAAATCTTAAAACTAATAAAATAATATATATATGAGAAAAAAAAATTAAAAACTAAATTATCATGGAGCACATGAGGCGTGGTGGTTCCTGGTATATTACAAGACCTAAACCATAGTTTATGTGTGTTTTTTTTTTTACTAATGTGAATTTATTCCTCCGGTAATTGAAATAATAACATAATAAAGGTCATGGGGTTATTTGGGCCGGACGATCCTAAACCTATTGCGGACCCAATCCGATCAAATTTGGACTGGGTCGGTCCATCTGCTACGGCAGGTGTGGTTGTGTTTTAATTCTCTAGCTCTGATCTGACACGGCCACAACCCCAACCCGGTCAACCCTACCGGCCCACTCCTCTATGTGCTATGGACGGAACCACCATGCTAGACATAGCGCAAGTATACTGTTTGTTTCCTGTTTACACGAGTTTGGACACTAAACCATTACAAGCATGCTAGACATAGCGTTATCACTGTTATTGTTATAAGAACTTTTTTTTTTCTTTTCGGAAAACCAAAAATAAATGTATTTTATGAGAGACAGATTACACCAAAATAGATGACAAGTGGACAACAAGCTGTGCCGTCAATCCTTTTTGGATGGCAAAATCAATCCTCTTAAACATTACATCCATAGACCTGGGAGACATGATATTACTGTGCATAACTTTTTGGACTCTCTTAAGAAGCTCCACAGCGTCTGGTGCTAGAAAACCAAACGTGTCAAATGCGAACGGAATAAAAACGTGTTGATTGTCGTAGCACGCTTTCTCGTGTTTGGACACTTTGGCTGAGGCCGCTTTGAGAGCAGCTTGTCCCCACAATAAAGCCTCCGCTCCTCAAGCCCACTAGTGGAAAAAACTTCTGTTAGGTCCACACATACATGTTTCTTTCCTATTCATCCGTAAATCAGAACATCTGCCGGTGTGAGTGTCGATCTTCCCTCCTGCGGATGAGACCGAGCACACGATTTGCAGATAGTTGCGGTTTGTTTGTGATGGAATTTTCGACTATTGCAAGTAGCTAACCGACCGTACACATATAATTCATTGTTTACATACGACTCATATATTATGTATCTTATTATGCATGTATCTCTGAGGAGCTGATTTTCTTTCAGGCTTAGTATGTGGAGCGGCATCGAACATTACTAAATTCAGGAACGCTTTCTGCAGACGATTTAGAGTTCGAATCACCGAATTAATTGTGAGCGGAACTAACTTTTTCATCATTATACTTCTTTGCAGCGCTTTTGATACTTCGAAGTTACTTTTCAACATTTATTCAGTTTCTTGATTACAATTTATTATTATATCTGTGGATGAGATAGAGATTTCTACCTGCTATGTATTGCTAAAGACTATCGACTTATCGACTGGAGTCCAACTTACAACGTAAATACGAGTCGAGAAAATATATAGATTGGAGTATACTTCGATTACGTACCTGTTGGCATAGTCACGTGTTGGTACTACGTATTCTGAAAATGCTATGCATGACCTGTAAACTTTTTTGGGTTATTTTGTATAAGGGTACCAGATTTATAACCTAATTAGACTTTGGGTACTGAGTTTGTCCATTTTAGACTTTGGGTACTCGAAAAATTTTAGTGACATTTTATTGACAAAACTGGACTTTCAGTGACAAAATGAGACTTTTAATGACGAAAGTTTATCACTAAACTGTGTCACTAATAATTTTGAGTGCCCAAACTCTAAAATGGACAAACCCAGTACCCAAAGTCTAATTACGTTATAAACCTGGTACCCTTATACAAAATAACCCAACTTTTTTTTAGTATCTGGTTGAAACTACTTCGGCATTACCAACCATCCTCTTCTACTTCCTAATTTTGGAGGCTTCACCGTTTAAAAGTAAAAAAAAAAAAAAAGTAATCAATTTTTTTTTTCTTTCTAGAACATCACAATTTATAGAGATGTTGATCAAATATCCAATAGTTTGTCTCCTCCCAAATATGCCAAACAATACTTGCTCGGTTCGTTGTAAGGACAAACTAGAAATCCTAGATTATTATCTAAGGATACCTATTTATGTAGGAATCAACCGGGTTATTTAGGATATTCTCTAGAATATCTAATTATGTCAAATAATTAAAAAATCTAAAATCTAAAGAAACATCCAAAACTTTACAACTATATATATATAAATCCGAAGTCCCTAACATGACTGTGGATATAAATGGATACAAAGAACTTAAAATAAAAATCTCTGTCTTAATTAATATTATGTGAATCAGCTTCCTATTAGATAGGTAATAACTAATAATGGTATGCTCAGTTAATGTTGAAAATATGGTAGTAGTAGTTCCTAAAATTAAGTAGTTATGATCATTAGATAATTTAGATAGGTACGTAAAATTGAGCATGTACATGCTGCTGTGTGACTTCTACCTACAAATTAACATGACCAATGACTTCAATAACAAGTCAATTTCAGACCCAATTCCTTGAATTCTTCGGTTTTTTTTATTAAGGTATTGATCAATTAATATTTGGTAAAAAATATTCGATAACTTTTATGCATGCATGCTAAGGAGACTCTCGTTCGATAACATTGGAGAACGAGGAGAATTGGAGAACTCTATCATTTTGATCGCAATATTGGACACTTCTCAACCTACGTTTCGTTTCGTTTCGTTTTGTTTTCAATTAATTATTCGATCATTATTAGTCACATTGAAAAAAAAAGTGTGATCTTGTTTCAAGTAATTGTAGTTCTTCGGATGGTGTTTGTTCTATTATTCAAATACATCACGTTCCAAATTACTTTTATTCTCGGGATGCCATGCCACGCTCATGTTTATATGTTTATAAAGAGACTTAGATGAACATATCAAAAAGAAAAGAAAAGAGAGAGACTTAGATCTTAGTGTGCCTGAAATGCTAAGACAGGAATTAATGAGTTTGCATGACACATGAGGGTTCAGTCAAAATACGTGTCGTGTCTGGAATTCGAAACTGAATTGGTATGATGCAAGATCTTTAGATCTTTGTTGCTCCAATCAAAACATTAAAGTTGAAATGAGAGTGGAAGGATGTATATTTATATATGGCAAATTATATAGGCACTTCATATTTTACTCTAGGGCAGCTCTTACTTCAGGACAGTCCAGCTTGGTGTAATTTTTACTTAAGAAGTCCCAATTTTACTTTGGACTGTCCAACCCCCTTTTAGGACTGCCAACTTTGTTGACAGTCCAAAGCCAAACTACCCAAATCCTTTAAGAATGCCAACAAATTTGACAGTCCTAACATAAAGTAGGACTGCAACAACAGTCCTACTTTATGTTGTACAATGTTGACAGTCCTACGTTATATATGTTAGTACTGCCAACTTTGTTGACAGTCCAAATTCAAACATGTGGGCTGCCATCAAGTAAAAATTTGGAGTGACAAACTTGTAAATAAATTAAAAAGATTGGGCTGTCCTCAAGTAAAACTTGAGGTGACAATAGCATTTGCCTTAAATATACTCACCAACAATTGCAGCATCAGAAACCATACAGTAGCATTTTGGCCAAAAAAATGTTCAATTTTGTTTTTAAGTTCTTTAGAACAGTACTAATTTCTAGAGCGCTGAAATAAAATTTCCTTGTCCAACTTTATGTTTATTGTTGGAGTTTTTCCTTTCCTTGAACTTGTAGAGAGCTTGCTCTCAACAAGTCATGTAAGTTTAGTCCCACATTGGAAAAAAAAACCCATGGGTATCTCAAAATAACCCCTCTTGAGGAGTAGAGAGATGCACATGGGGTGGTGACCCTAAGGAGGGGACCATGTGGGTGATATTACATAGAGGTAAGGATAAGACACATATTAAAAGCATTCATGCCTTTTGGCCAAGCTCAATTTAATTCCATTGGGTCTAAGCCCCAAAGGGGCTTAGCAACTCGGGCTCATGAGGCGTAATATGGCGTTTTGTTGTCGCACTTAGCACGTCAGCATCGTCGCATTGTGCGCTTCTATTGCGCTCGTTGCGCGAGCCACTGCACAGTCGTTTGCGCGCCAGTTTGGGCGCCAGGTTGAGCGCCACTGGGCGCTCGAGCGCTTGGGTGCTTGGACGCACGGGCGCACGGGCTCAAGGGCGCGAGGGTGCGCGGGCGCATGGGCGCCAGGGGGCGTGGAAGTGCGGGCGCATGGGTTGGGAGCCTATTTGGGCGCCAGGTTGAGCGCCAGTGGGCGCCACTGGGTGCACTCGGCGCTCGGTTACTTAGGCGAACGGGCGCGAGGGCTCATGGGCGCGTGGGCGCGCGGGCACCAGGGCGCGTGTCACGCCCCGCTCCCGTAGGAGCGATCATCCTCGCTAAGACGTGATGCCGCACGAGCCTAGATTGCGCTCGTGCAATGCGGGTTCCATAACGGCCGATTTCAGCGGCTGCGACGGGGTCGTCACACAGAAGTCCCATGCAGAGACATTGAATAATAGCAGCAAAAATTTTAGAACAAACACAAGTTATTCAAAGAAGCTCTTTATTGATATTGAAATAAGGTTACAACGGGGGCGCAAGGCCAAGATTACAATCACTCAAATACACTCGTCTCACATTATAAATCACTCAGCTCTCTCTCATCTCTCAATTACAAGTCTTGAGCCAACGGATGCTTTGGAAGGCGACGTCCATACATTATGTCCTGTATAAGTCTTTACTCCATGCGGCCGCGCGCTTCGAATCGCCAAGGAACTCCGTGCCTCGACGCATCCAAGCGAGCTCCGCACCACGAGCTTCTACCTGTGCCTGCACATGGAACTATGTGGGTGTCAGTACTCAACTGTACTAGTGGAATGAGCTCCTCGCCCACCCATACAAAACCAACACGTTTGATTTACTTTGTGCAACATAGTCCCTTCTTATCAATTGTCTTTCTACTCTTACCTTAGGATCAGTTTTAGGACCGACGCCTTGGCATATTCTGTGTCGCTAGACCATCCCGTGCTTGCGTCAACACTATTTGCTCATGCCTCGCCTCTAGACCCTTCTCGTGCCAACAACGTTAAGCTATCGAGTCGTATTTGCCTTACGGCTTAAAATCAGGGACGCAACTACGCGATGAGGCTCCATTTACGTATGACCGTGCTACAAACTCTTGCTGAGGCCGTGCCTTACAACTCAATGAGACTCGATCATATCGCCCTTCACGGCCCTTGCCGCTAAATCATCAACTGACCCATCCAACTTTGTGAACTGTGTCACTCGACCAAGTTTGCCTTGCGGCATCTCCTGACTTAAACTCATGACAACTCAAACCATAACTATGCAACTTATATGCCGAAAACATAGGACTCGACGCCACATCTCGTGCCGAAGCATGTCGCCTACGTTGTAACCAAATCTTAGGCCCAACATTTTATTCAAACTATACACACGCATTCAACTCGACTCCTTGATATAGTATACTCAATACTCGACTCAATCCAAAGGCACACTCGCGGATCGCCGCCCTTGCCGACTCATCTATATGAGGTCACTAGCATGACAAGCTATCCTGGACTATAGCTTTTGTTAACCGGGACTCTTGCAGCGCAAGTAGTGAGCCCCGCTGCAAGTCCCCGCTTAACCCGTGCAATCACCCTATCACCCAGCACAGCTATACCGTGTTTCCTCCTAGGCCGAGTCGGTCCCGTGGCCCCGGGTTGTCGCTCGAGAAAACTCTCCTTGTCGACAAGTTGTCCAATGATCATGCAAGACTCGACACAAACTGACGTCTCACACAGTCATTCCTCTTCCAATGTTACCATCTCTTTCAAACCAATATCAAGACTTCTATCCTTGAGATCCCTCGATGACCCACGGTCGCGAGCCTTCTCCCTTGATGCTCCTTGAGATCTCTCGACGACCCACGGCCGCGAGCCTTCTCCTTGTTACCATATTATTTCATTCAACTCAATGCCTATTCGATAGTCCTTCCTCAAAAACTCATTAAATCAATCGTGGTTCATGCCTTAAACACTAAGTCCGTGCATCGTACCTTAAGCCAATCGTGCTCTATGCTACACTCCTGCCCAAGTCGATGGGCCTTGAGATCGTGGGACTACTTTAACTTCGACAAACCGTAAAAGAGCGGGACGGTACTTGTAATGTCTTAGGTCGACCGACATAACTTTGCCTAACTTAACTTCGCAACAACTTAACGAGCAAAGGCTGCGTCAAGCTTTGCTTTAACGGATCGTGCCGTACACGCGTCCAACTTGAACGACCAAGTCCCTCGGGTGCCTAGACTTAGGTCACAAGCCGCTCAACGCAACTTTAACTCATGGGCAAGCCAAGGCTATGCCAAGCCTTGGACGACGGGACCGTGCATGTTTTATGAAGCATTCATGCGGGCGACGCCTATGACTTAGGTTACGATCATAACTTCGCCTACTCAACCAAGTTTCCTTCTCCCAAGCCACAGGACGAAGGATCGATTGTCATTTTCAAAGCACGCCGTGCACCAGCTCTAAGCCGACCGTTGGACCTTTCCATATTCTAACTCAATTCGACCCGTCGGGATTATTTCCTTTAGCTATGTGGATTCATCTCTTTTATTATCAAGCCTACTTGTGCAAGTTGAAAATATGCGATTTATTATGTGAAGGCAAAGATGAGGCAAGTTCACCGAAACTATCCCACCTGAGCGAGCGGTCGCCTCGACCGAGCGATGTCTCCGAGTAGCCGTTGCAAGGCTAAGTCCGAACGTCGTCGGTGTTTCGATTCCTCCGATTGACTGAGCGTGTCACGCCCCAGAACCAGAATACTGGAGAGCGGGGGCAGACATAGCCAGCTACGTATATAAAATGGAATCCATCTCGCTATACGGTCACGGCTGTCTAGATACATGAGGGTTTACTACAAGCCAACAGTCACCTATGGTCATGAACAAGCCTAGTGTCTCAATCACAAACAAGTAGGTAAAAGTCACAAGATGTATGATCATTAAATGTACAATAATAAGGCGTCCCAAATATTACATATTCAGCTGATCATGAAGCTAGTCGTTACAAAATGTTAGGACTAGCAAGAGTTTAGTCATACATGATCAATCCTAGGATCTGTCAATCATGTTACAGCCCGTAGGCAGACAGTAAGTAAGTGCAATCGAGCTAAACAGGTGCTCGTCGGCTAAACGCCTCAAAAGAATATTTTTACAATAAAGTGGGAGATTAAAAATAAACCCACTCATTGCCCTGGTTACGTCTAGTCGCCACCATCGGACTGGAAAGTCGGTAGATCCTCTGGAGCTGCTCCAAAATCTGGCCACACAAAACCAGCTGGGTCAGACCCCAGAAAGAGCAAGTGCCACAAAGGAAGCTTCACTTAGGAACTAAAATCAGCAATTAGCACAGAAGATAATAATATATAGTAAAACTGGAGAAAATATAACTTCACGAGGATATACGGTAAGATAACCATGGGACTATTCAGATTACCATGTTACAATCCTTAAACCAAACAAGGACCGGGATTGTAACCCTTCGTCTGAACCGAACTTGGTTTCTCCCATTTATCGGCAAGATAATATTAAATCAGAACATGTGATAAGCTATACAGGATCAAGGCAGGACTAGACTGATAATTCTCCATTCAACAATCACGGCTAAGCAATAAGTACGGCTTGATACTTTAACTAACTAGGGTTATCACATGCCTAGTTACTAGCAAGATGCAGTGAGATTATTCTACAGCCACAAGCCCTGCAGACCATCCAGGTTACCCAGGTCAAAATTTAGGGGATGAGTTCAGGTGGGTACATCGTCGAGGAAACGCATGTACCCTTAAGTAGCTTGAAGGGTGCAACACATGACAGTGTGCTGGAAATGTGCCCTACTCGACGGCAGGCTACAGATCCCAAGCGCGCCTAGGTAACGGGATTGCCTGTAGCTGAGAGATCTCTATATGACTAATGTATTAATCTAGTTATTAGCCTTAGTCCATTTCAGTAGGTACTCCTGACCGTGGTATTCAGGAGTCCCCTCCTAGACATGATGCAAGACAAGACTGAATTATTTGTACAAGCACAATCGTCCACGGTGTCCAGGTTACTTATACAGGTCATGTCATGTCAGGTAGCCGTCGCAACAGCTTATCAAAGTATATCATGTCAAGTGTACTTGTCAGGAGTGCGCCACGACGGGCCACTATCAGGTCATGCCATGTTTACTCGTCAGGAGTGCACCCCTACGGGTCACTATCGTGTTCGGGTACATGTACAGGACATCATAGTGCAAGCATTCAATCAGAAGATCCAAGTTATGCTAAGGTTACAAGACATAAATTAACAATAATAATAATAATAATTAAAAATAGCAGGGCAAGGCACAGGAAGGAGCCCTACGGCTCCGGATCACTAGAACTCATGCGGTCAATAAGGAGAGCGCATACAACTTGGTAAGGACAGGGGCATGCGGCTAGAAGGTAAGAGCGCATACGGCTAGGGAGGCAAGGGCGCATGCGGTCCCAAGAAGTTGGGTCTCATGCGGCTAGCGGAAGAGTGGGCTTCATGCGGCTGACGGGAAGCAAGCCCATGCGGTCAAGGGAGACAAGTCCATGCGGTCAAGGAAGGCAAGTCCATGCGGCTAGGAGTGATGGGCGCACATGCGGCTGGCCGAAGAGTAGTTCCATGTGGCTGGCTGGGTTCGGCCCTTATGCGGCTAGCGAAATTCGGATTCATGAGGCTTAAAGGGACGGACGCCTATGCGGCTGCAGAAGCAAGGGGGTGCATGCGGCTGAGTGGGGAGAAGTCCATGCGGCTAGCAGTGATGGGCGCACATGCGGCTGGCCGAAGAGTAGTTCCATGCGGCTGGCTGAGTTCGGCCCTTATGCGGCTAGCGGAATTCGAATTCATGCGGCTTAAAGGGACGGACGTCCATGCGACTGCAGAAGCAAGGGGGTGCATGCGGCTGAGTGGGGAGAAGTCCATGCGGCTAGGAGTGCGAGGGTCTCATGCGGCCGGGAGCGACTTGCCGCAGGAATGTTCATGCGGTCAAGTATTGCCATGCGGCCAGAGAACTGTTCTTCTTCGCCAAAATTTCCGAGAAGAAGAACGCCAAGAACCCATGCTTCCAAGCTCTATGAAACCTTCATCCAGAGTCCAAATCCGAACTTCCATAGGTCAAAATGGGGCAGAACAAAATTCTCCACAACATGAAACCCATCAAAACTTAGAAATAACAAGATTAAGTAGATCAAAACCCAAAAATTCTGAAAATAAAATAAACTTAGATCTACAAGAATCTAGTCATGGAAAGTAGAAATGTCAAGTACTAAAGTATGTTAGAATGCTATAAATGAGAGAATGGAACAATAAAATTAGAGTTCCTCCATGAAGCAAGCTACACTTGCCTAGACCCCTCTCTCCCTGGTAAGTGAAGAAGTTATGGTGGAGAAGAAGGAGAATAATGAGGAGAGAGAAAAGAGGATGGATAATAAATACTAATGATGGTGGTAGGTAGGGGTTCACCCTTGGTTCGTGATGAACCAAGGCAAAACCAAGCCAAGTCGAACCAACCCATGAAATAAACCAAGTCATGAATAAAAGCTAAGCAAGGGATCATGCAATACAAGATAAAATACGTATACGTATTTCAAAAATACGTAATACGAACCACATGCATTACAGAGCGGGACGGGACACTACATCATACACCACTCAGAAAAAGTTTCGTCCTCGAAACTAACTGAGTACTTACTTATCGACTTATCTTTTTACTCAACATTCAAGAACTCTCGCACACGCTACGCCTATGCATTTCCTTAATCCGAGCCACGCTCGTGCTATCCACAATCTTTTTTTCAAAACTTACGATCTCCAAATCCTCGACACTTTTCTGTTCCTCAGTCTTACTTGAATTCAACGTATCACTTAGTATGGATCGTGCACATATCTTAGGCGTCCCCAAAATATATGCATTTCAATCAAGCCTCGTGATAGCGAATCCTGCCATCACCACTCGAGTCGGATCGTGCATATATTCAAGCATCCCTGATATATATGCATGTTAACCGATACGGTACCTCCACAAATCCTACCACTTCGTACTCGGACGTCTGCCTAACCGCTAAGCTATATTTTTTCGTCAGTATTGGAATCATAGTTCCCAAACAACAATATCAACACTGACCCCATCCTAAGGTCAAACCAAATTGATAGTACGGGATTTTCTATCCAAGCTTGCATCACTCAGATTTATAAACTTCGAGCATCGATTCCCTACGCACATCCTAATATTCGTCGCACGGGGTCCGAGTCGTTCAGTAAAGCCATCCTACGATAAATCATGTTTCAACCAATTCTACGACGTATCGGTATCAGTCGTTCAACAAATCCTCTTGCATAGTCTATCCCTTCAAACACGTTCGATATAGTTCGTCTATCAATCCTTCCAAGTCAAGCACGCTATGACACAATTTAGTCGCTAACCAAAATTTTATATTCCACATTTCCTAAGTCATCTATTCTAATCCACGTAATCGATCATAAGGTCATCTGACTTAACAATACGTTGTACCCCGATCTCACGCGAGTCAGATTATCCGCGGTGGGCATGAATCACCATGCACACTCCCGCGGGATAATTATCCTCATCGGGACGTAACTCTTGTTTTGTGTCTAGACTAGTTCATTCTCGATGTGCGGAATAGACCTACTCAATCCTCAAGTTTATTTCATTTATCAATCGCAAGTCCAAACATCCTCGAATTTTTTTTCGCATCAAACCAACAAGTCGAGACAATCAAAGTTGCCGCGTCCTGATTTTTTGAGTTCGATCATTCCCGCGACATGAATCACCATGTCAATGCTCACGCGGAACGATCGCCCCAAATCCGATGCGACGCATGTGCGAGGCTAGAGTTGCGCTCGCGTAAGGCAAGAATGTCGATGCTGCGGTTATCCGCGTAACCCTCAAGACACTTTTATTTTCATCAAACATTTATCTCTATCAAAGTCCTAAGTATTGCATCCAACAGAATAATAACACTTGCACGATCGACATTCGTCGAGTCAGAATACTCCCGTGTTATCGCATATCATCTTTGATACGCCTCAATACCATCGACGATATACGTAACCTGATGATCTTCGTTTGCAACGAATTCTGAGTCGTGTAAATGATGCTATCGTCTGACTGGATAATCTCCTCGACATTCAAGTTCAAGTTCGATCGTTATCCCTCGAATCATTCACAATATTAATTTTTCTCAATCGATCGATCGACATCCCTGAGGCTATCGCATACACCACTCAAGGATGAAGTCATTTATCAAATCCTCAACTATTATTCGAATCAAAATCCACTTCTTCAAATTTTTCGTTCGAACCATTCCTCAATTTCCAAGCACGTTCATTTATATCGCACCGACGTTGTCGTCGCTCGATAGCACCCCTATCGATAGTCGTCCCATTTACTCAATCAAGTCTAACTCATTCTCGTCCGACACAATTCGAATTCCGTACTCGACTTTTCTAAGGTCGACACAACTTTGGTGTATATGCCCAGCCCGACTTAGCCAACCGTGCTTACGCAAACCATCTTTTTGTTTTAACAAAAACTGTTCTCCTACGTTTTGTAAAATAGATAGACTTATTGTATGGACATCCCGTGGGACATTTGAGAGAGAGCGTACCAACGATTTCAACTTTACGGAAGCAATATTTCAGAGTTTGCGAAAACAACGGAGTTAAAGAATTCAATCGATAGTCCAAGGACATAAAGCCGTGCTCTAATACCATTATGTCACGTCCCGCTCCCGTAGGAGCGATCGTCCTCGCTAAGGCGGGATGCCGCACGAGCCTAGATTGCGCTCGTGCAAGGCGGGTTCCATAACGGCCGATTTTAGCGACTGCGACGGGATCGTCGCACAGAAGTCCCATGCAGAGACATTGAATAATAGCAGCGGAAATTTTAGAACAAACACAAGTTATTCAAAGAAGCTCTTTATTGATATTGAAACAAGGTTACAACGAGGGCGCAAGGCCAAGATTATAATCACACAAATACACTCGTCTCATATTACAAATCACTCAGCTCTCTCTCATCTCTCAATTATAAGTCTTGAGCCAGCGGATGCTTTGGAAGGCGACGTCCATACATTATGTCCTGTATAAGTCTTTACTCCATGCGACCGCGCGCTTCGAATCGCCAAGGAACTCCGTGTCTCGACGCATCCAAGCGAGCTCCGCGCCATGTAACACTCAGTTTTCTAAAATGAGAGTAATTTTAAAATTTTGTATTTTAATTTATTTAATTATGGTATTTAAGATTTTCCATGATTTTTATTGATTTTTAATTATTTTAAAACTATTTTAAAATCATGACTTATGATTTTGGTGTTTGGTTAGTGTAACCTTGGAGACTGTTGACCTAGAGCCTAGCCATGTGATTAGGATGTTTAAATTAGTACATTTTAGCCTAGAGGGTATTTTGGTCATTTTAGAATTTAATTGAATTATTTATGACTTATTGGAATTTGTGTGATTTTAATTATTATTTAAATAAGTGTTATGTGCTATGATGGATTTTAGCCTAGTGAAGCCTAACCTAGAAGCTCAGACTTAACCCATGGGCTAAGTAGGATGGTTAACTTAAGTTAAGGGTAGAAATTATCAAGTTAGAAATCAAATGGGAGTTTTAGTCATGAGAATTGATTTTTGTTAATGGGCCCTTAGAAACTTAGATGTAACTTGACTTAGAGAGGGAGGCCCATGGCCCAACTAAATAAACCCTAACCCTAGCATTTATGACAGCCACCTAGGGATCCACACTCCTATTTAATGTCTCCTCAAACTTAGGGCTAGCCTCCTTAGAAAAAAATAGCAAGTTAAAAATAGAGGTAAAACCCTTTCTTCCCCAATCCATAACTCCTCCAAACTCCTTTTTCTTCCAAATTTCTTGCAATAGATTCTAATCTCTGTGTTTTTGATGACTATGGTGAGAAATTCCAGGGAAGGGGCAATTTGGAAGAGTTTGGGTAGCTTGAGGAACAACTCATTTTGGGACTTTTTGAGCCATTTCAAACCTATAGGTAAATCCCTATTCTCTCCACCAAATTTTGATTTCTTTGCATCGTTAGGAAGCCCTAGGTGTCCTCTCTTTGTTGGTATAGGTTTTGCTAAGTTTTGTGTCCGTTTCGTGTCCGTATCGGACACGTATCCAATAGGATACCTAGGTGTTTGTAGAAATGCCACTAAGGATTCAATTTTCGATTTTTGTAAAACTAATTACATAGGTTTGTAGATCTAGGTGTGTGTATGAATGTTTGTGAAGGATGTTTGGTATTTTGTGTCCGTTTGTGTCGCATTTTTAGCCCTGGACATGCAGCACGAGCCATAGGCTGTGTCCTGCCTATCGGGGGCTAGAACTCGAGACACGGGACACTTCAGGACACGAAAATTTGTGTGGAGTAGGGGGCAACATCTGACACCATGCTCGCAAAATTTGGAAGCATGTCGTAGAGTACACGCGGCGCAATCACGCCCGTATTGGTCGCGCGCTGTCGCGCGCAGGCGGCAGAGCACGTGCACAGACACTCACAAACATGTGTTCGTGTCCGCAGAGGACACATCGTGGACACCCCACAGGGTATCGAATGTGTAGCCTGACACATGGGCTACATGTGGACCAGACCACATGGCCACACGTGTCGTGTGTCGTGTCCACGACCTCTGAGAACACGTGCACGACACTATAAGTGCACCGTGTTCAGTTCGTGTGTCGTGTGTGTCACGCCCCGACCCGGGAAATCGCTCGTCCTCGCTAGATTTTACCCGAATCATCGTCCTCGCTGGGGCATGATGCCGCACGAGCCTGGAGTTGCGCTCGTGCAAGGCAAGATAACAGGTTCACATAGAATTATCTCAAATCGATAACATAAGCAGCGAAAGGAAACAAAGTAAAACATAAGAATCTCTTTTATTGATTATGAACTGAGGTTACAAAGGCTCTGAATAGCCCAACATACAATACCAATTGGCTACAACGCTCATGATCTCTCTAGCTCACAAAGGATTACATTGTTCCATACATTATGCCTCTATATAGCCACTAAGTAGTCCTCGGCCGAACATCTCCATGTCGCAAGTCCGAACGCATATGTGGAAGCTCCTCTTGAACGCCAAGGACTCCATGCCTCGGCACGTCCAAGCCAAGCCCCGCCCCGAGCCGATCATAACCTGAACCTGCACATAAACTAGTGGGGGTTTAGTGCTTTCGTCCTCGCTTCGCACTGATCAAGACCCGCTCGCACCCAAACCAACACTTAATCATTTAGTGAAACATGCATCTTACTTTGGGGTCTTTCTATTTAGCCTTAGGATCAGTTTCGTGGCAATACTTATGCATACATACTTATCATCATGTGTCCGATACCGTGTTTCTGCAGCAGATACAGTTAGACATAATTTGAAACATAAACATAGTGTTCGTGCCCATCTCCATCCCATTTCCTTAGCCTGCAGTGGTTAAAACTTAACATAAGCAAACATACTCGGTTCATACAACCGGCCAATCATAAACGTAAACATATGCATAATGGGTAGCAGGCCCTGCGCCTGCACCCAGCTCTCATCTCAGCCCACCGGCCCTATCTATATGAAGGTCACGGTGTTTCGCACCGTAATGGACTTGGCATCTCATATGTGTAAGCCTACAATCACTTCGATACGGGTTGCTAGCCCAGTATCCGAAGGATCCCAAACTTACGGATATCATAGCTTATCACAGCACTGGACGGTCGCAATCCGTCCGAATATTATGTACCATAAATACCACACATAATTCCCTCCTAGGCCGAACGGTCCCGGCGCCCCGGCGTAACTGTTCGAGGGAAGCCGCACCCGTGCACGGGCAATCCGAGTCCATTGACCATGCAATACGTACCATATCATACAATCTATAGCATACCAACCGATCTCGTATTCCATAAACATAGTCTCGCACATAAACGGTTTTCCGTGCCATAAACGGTTTCCCGTGCCATAAACATAATCCACCATTCATATGGGGAGCTCCGTCGACGTTATGCCCCAACACATCCATATTGATGCACGACGCCCAACGGCTTATTCATCTCGTACTCATATTCACGCGTCCCGTACATAATGTTATCGCATAGCCTACCTCCGTATTTACTTATTCCTTTCGTAGCTTAAGTGCACAAAGGCACGCTCAGCACCATAATCAATGTTCTACGCCTAGAGTTCAATGTTCTCGAAGCCGTACACATGATGCACATCTCGATATTGTCTTTTAATGTTCTACCATCATGCCCTACCGCGACTCGTGCACTTGATGCACGTCGCTTCAATTGTTCGATTGTTTAATGTTCTATCTTAGTGTTCAGCACATACTTAGACACTTACTCGCCGAGCCACGCTCGCTAACTCGATAACATATTATGCAAACCATAACATATTTTATTAGACGTGAAGGAATAGGGAGAGAGAGTCAAGAACCCGTCCACCTTAAGCCGATACGCCTTGCCGTCTCGCCGATTGAAGCGTCTCGCTTCCATACCTCGATTGCATAGCTAACTCTCGGACTTAGCCATTCCTTTGAACTAATCGGTTGATTTGGCCTATCGCGCCCATACCACGATCCGTAATCCAGCATAAAGGCATAGCCTGCACACCAGATCAACCAACATTAGCACTTGCTTAACGGAACTTATCCTTTGCATCGATTCGATTCATAGATTCCAACCGACTCAAAGCTTACCTTTGGCCAACGTAACTCTCGCATCGATTCATATCGATACCTTATCGGGTCAACACAACTCTTCGAGTCAACGACTCATCATAATGCACCGATGCGGAGCGGGGCATTACATAATATACCACTCAAAATCAGGTTCGTCCTCGAACCGAAACCAACACTTAATCCAAGTGCCTCTCATAGACCGCTTCACGATCTCGTGCTACTATCGTTGAATCATACAACTTAGTTTGGATCATACACATATTTTAGGCGTTCCACCAATATATGTATTTCAGCCAAGCTCAGTTGTAGGATATCGGGATAACTAACAAGCTCAACTTAAATCCTCAAGCATCCATCGGTCCGTACTCGACTTAGTCATATCTTAGCACCTATTCTCAAAATACTCCTCGTATGTTTATTCCATAACATGCGATCATCTTCCAACATCTTGCACATAACTTAATTCAAACCATAACTTCAATCTCATAAGTTTCTCGCCGGCCATCTAACGCATGCATTGCAGCAAGCCGTTGCGCATCCGATCGCAACAATTCTCCGCAATACCTACTCGCCCAAGCGTTTCCTATCTCTCGCATAACCCAATTCTTTCATCCAATCATTCATAACATTTAGCCTTAACAACATGGACTGTGTCAACATATCACAATTTCCTTTGCCTACAATCCGTACTAAGTATCGAACACAACTATCCATATATGATTCACGTTCTCTCGCTCTATCCACGCATTGCGTCTGGGGCTACCCCCGCTAGGTAACTTATCCAGACATCGTGCTTAGTCTCTCCCGACACAAGAGGTCAACTTGAGTCTACGATGCTCAAAGGCAACAATCTTTCCGACCCAAGGTCTCTTACGATACGCCTATCTCCGACACTCGACCGCGTACAAATCCATTACTCAATCTTCGATTCAATCCCGACTAGTTCGTTTCGTAACATAGATCGCGTGCCCAAATTTACATAGCCTAACCGTTTCTCAAATCGATCTACGACACAACTCTTAGGGTCGTTCTACTATCCGTTGCTCTCGCGCATTACAGATTTCCTGCAATTGCCTTACCGCGTCACTACGCTAAGCACGTTCCTCAACATCTACTCAATCCAACATAACTTTTCTTGACCATATCGATTCTAGTACTCGCTAACTTTCGAGACATGATACTCGCTCGCTTAGACTTATCCTCAACATGCACTACCTCATTCCTTATCCTTCTTACGCGACTTCTTTAGGGCCATCCTATGGGACTTCAACATTCACTTGATTTGGCGGTCAAGTCTTCTAGGGTCATCTGCCCCGAAACTACGCTCGATAATTGAAGATCATCAACGAGGGACAGTTACAACGAACCATGCTATATCCTATCGCGGAGCCAAATCAATTCCCGACAATTCCTATGGAACTTTATCCAATCCGACATACCAATCCATAATTTATCCATCCCCGCGCAACTGATGCGCCGTTGCTACTCGAATCACTCGTATACTACCGTCAACAATATCGCACAATCCTCAATTTTGCCTTTGCATCAAACCACAAGTCCATATCAAATTTGTCACGCCTTGCAAGTTCGATCATCCCCGCTGGATGAATCACCATACCAGCGCTCACGCGGAATGATCGTTCTAATTTGATGTGACGCATGTACGAGGCTGGTGTTGCGCTCGCTCAAGACAAGAATGTCAACATAGTGGTGATCCGCGAAGCAATCCAAACACTTTCGTTTTCTTCTGAGTACATCCATCGACTCTTAAATTTCTCGAAGCATTCCTACCGACACCATCCAAACTACCTTCAACTTAACTTGCATCTTATTCGCCCAATAACAATGCTCAACATAATTTTCGTTCATTCGATCAGAGTATCTCCGAGTTATTGCATATCGTCTTTGATACGCCTCAATACCATCGTCGATATGCATAACTTGAACATCTTCCTTTCTCATAAGCTCAAACTCGTTGCAATCATTGCCATTATCCGAACTCGAATACGAATAAAGTCTCGCACTTATCCATTCTCAGATCCCTAACTCGCACTTTTAATTCGTGCTACCGACTCCTCGTGCTAACTCAAATTCGTTCGTACGATTCCTTCGTATCTACTCAACATGTTCCGAACAAGTCTTCGTACTAACTCAACATAAGTTCGACCGGGTCGACTATTTTCTCAACGTAAAATTCATTCGCATATGCTCGGCCTATCGTTCAACTTATACTTAACGAATCCTCATTCGACATATCATCCATAGGTATGACTTCGCACATAATCGTTCAACTTAATTCATCAAGACATACTCACATCGACTTCTCTCAAGTCATTCCCATGCAAGTCTCGATACTACTCCGTCCATTGAGGACAACATATCATAGCAATACACTCGTCTCGACGTAACCTATCGTAAGTCACCAACCGACTTAACATCGCTATCGCTAAGTGGTATTCCATATACCACTCAGGATCGAGCCTATCGTTATCGATACAATACTTCACCATACTTGCTCGCATAATTGGTATTGCATATATCACTCAAAATCGAGTCATTAATCGACATCACACTTCGCATAGGTCTGACATCTATTCTCAATCGACTATCCCGTATGGCGATCCTTTCGATCCCAGCTCTAACGTTAGCTCAAGTTTGACAGATATTCAATCTAACCGTGTCATGGCGATCATATCGATCACACCCGCAACATTCGCTTATTCAAAGCTCAACGCGACATTCGGCCAATATACATGTTCGCCTACACAATCTCGACTTAGCGACCAACTCGACTCGTACTATCGCATCCGCGATCTTCGAATCCTGCTCGTTGCAGCTCATGCAACAACTTAGTCTCGATACTTAAGGTCTTTACTCAATCTCGCTTAACATATCGCTATCCATCCGCATAGCCATACAACACGCATCATACCATATCGACTCGTTGCACTGATGCAACGAACGATCCACGACTTGCTGCACTCCGTGCAACCAACAACACATATTTCTTCGCACTTCGTGCGGCCGATATCACATAACGCCTCGCACTGCGTGCGACCAACAACACATAACTACTCGCACTGCGTGCGACCAACAACACATAACTCCTCGTACTGCGTACGACCAATATCCCATCACCCGTTGCACTTCGTGCAATCAACACTCTCCGATGGCACCCAAAGATCACGTAATAGTCATGACATACTTGTGGCAGACGTATGCACTTAAAATAGACTTATTGTATGGAACATCCAATGTAGCGTCGAGCAGATCCATGAGCCAAGCGGTTGCGAAAATAACGTAGAGTCAACTGAATTTCGATATCGAAGCGACTGAGGATCAAAGAGATTCACGCACGGTCCAAAGGATGGAACCGCTCTGATACCAACTTGTCACACCCCGACCCAGGAAATCGCTCGTCCTTGCTAGATTTTACCCGAATCATCGTCCTCGCTGGGGCGTGATGCCGCACGAGCCTGGAGTTGCGCTCGTGCAAGGCAAGATAACGGGTTCACATAGAACTATCTCAAATCGATAACATAAGTAGCGGAAGGAAACAAAGTAAAACATAAGAATCTCTTTTATTGATTATGAACTGAGGTTACAAAGGCTCTGAATAGTCCAACATACAATGTCAATTGGCTACAATGCTCATGATCTCTCTAGCTCACAAAGGATTACATTGTTCCATATATTATGCCTCTATATAGCCACCAAGTAGTCCTCGGCCGAACATCTCCATGTCGCAAGTCCGAACGCATATGCGAAAGCTCCTCTTGAACGCCAAGGACTCCATGCCTCGGCACGTCCAAGCCAAGCCCCGCCCCGAGCCGATCATAACCTGAACCTGCACATAAACTAGTGGGGGTTTAGTGCTTTCGTCCTCGCTTCGCACTGATCAAGACCCGCTCGCACCCAAACCAACACTTAATCATTTAGTGAAACATGCATCTTACTTTGGGTCTTTCTATTTAGCCTTAGCATCAGTTTCATGGCAATACTTATGCATACATACTTATCATCATGTGTCCGATACCGTATTCCTGTAGCAGATACAGTTAGACATAATCTGAAATATAAACATAGTGTTCGTGCCCATCTCCGTCCCATTTCCTTAGCCTGCAGTGGTTAGAACTTACATAAGCAAACATACTCGGTTCATACAATCGGCCAATCATAAACGTAAACATATGCATAATGGGTAGCAGGCCCTGCGCCTGCACCCAGCTCTCATCTCAGCCCACCAGCCCTATCTATATGAAGGTCACGGTGTTTCGCACCGTAATGGACTTGGCATCTCATATGTGTAAGCCTACAATTACTTCGATACGGGTTGCTAGCCCAGTATCCGAAGGATCCCAAACTTACGGATATCATATCTTATCACAGCACTGGACGGTCGTAATCCGTCCGAATGTTGTGCACCATAAATACCACACATAATTTCCTCCTAGGCCGAACGGTCCCGGCGCCCCGGCGTAACCGTTCGAGGGAAGCCGCACCCGTGTACGGGCAATCTGAGTCCATTGACCATGCAATACGTACCATATCATACAATCTATAGCATACCAACCGATCTCGTATTCCATAAACATAGTCTCGCACATAAACGGTTTTTCGTGCCATAAACGGTTTCCCGTGCCATAAACATAATCCACCATTCATATGGGGAGCTCCGTCGACGTTATGTCCCAACACATCCATATTGATGCACGACGCCCAACGGCTTATTCATCTCGTACTCATATTCACGCGTCCCGTACATAATGTTATCGCATAGCCTACCTCCGTATTTACTTATTCCTTTCGTAGCTTAAGTGCACAAAGGCACGCTCAGCACCATAATCAATGTTCTACGCCTAGAGTTCAATGTTCTCGGAGCCGTGCACATGATGCACATCTCGATATTGTCTTTCAATGTTCTACCATCATGCCCTACCGCGACTCGTGCACTTGATGCACGTCGCTTCAATTGTTCGATTGTTCAATGTTCTATCTTAGTGTTCAGCACATACTTAGACACTTACTCGCCGAGCCACGCTCGCTAACTCGATAACATATTATGCAAACCATAACATATTTTATTAGACGTGAAGGAATAGGAAGAGAGAGTCAAGAACCCACCCACCTTAAGCCGATACGCCTTGCCGTCTCGCCGATTGAAGCGTCTCGCTTCCATACCTCGATTGCATAGCTAACTCTCGGACTTAGCCATTCCTTTGAACTACTCGGTTGATTTGGCCTATCGCGCCCATACCACGATCCGTAATCCAGCATAAAGGCATAGCCTGCACACCAGATCAACCAATATTAGCACTTGCTTAATGGAACTTATCCTTTGCATCGATTCGATTCATAGATTCCAACCGACTCAAAGCTTACCTTTGGCCAACGTAACTCTCGCATCGATTCATATCGATACCTTATCGGGTCAACGCAACTCTTCGAGTCAACGACTCATCATAATGCACCGATGCGGAGCGGGGCATTACAGTGTGGGTGTCGGACTCGATTCGTGTCCTATCCTTGGACACGAAGACACTTCCTAGCACACCCTCACTGGTGACACTAGTTACCAACCCTTACTTTGTAATTTTTAATGACTAATTAGGTCGAATTCATTTTTCTTGATACTTCACTGATACACATGTGTTGTTCTTCATTCCTAAGTTTTGATTCCTATTCTAAACTGATTTCTTAATGTTTAATGGCTATTTTAATTCATGAACATGTGTGAATGTATCACTATAATATTGTTTACTGATTTGTGTTAATTTTTAAGGTTCGAATTGGATTTTTGACTGTTAAGTGGGATTTTCCTTCTTCACTGAAATTCCTGCTGCAATGGTGCATACACTTTTGCATTATTTGAAGTCTGAGAATGTGATATGCACACATGGACTGAGAACCCATGTTGAATGTTTTTATCCATGATTAAGTTAACTGTGGGTCATTGCACAATTCCTTTACTGTCGACACACTTTCCATATTAGACACTGTCATTTATTTTCACATAGCATTGACACATGATAACCATTATACACACAGGTTTTACCACATTATACACACAGGAAACCATGCCACAGTCTCCATATTTCAATGCTCTATTTTTTCTCAGGTTACACACTGTTGTAAACTGAATACCTAAAATCCTGAGATTTCAGTCATGTTTGAACTGGGTTTTGTATTCCTATTATTGAAATGTGTGAAATCCTGAGAACCTGAAATTAAGCTGTTGGAATGGAAACCTGAGTTTTCATGAATGAAAACCTGAGATTGTTAGGGAGTTAACTTGGGTGATTCAATACCTGAGATTTGTTTGAACTTGAGAATCTGTTTTGAATGTTAGTTTTGAACATGAAAAGATTTGTTTGGGAATGTGGGGATTTGTTTCATGAAAACAGTTTGCAGAAATCCTGAGAATGTGTAAACCTGAGAACAAGTTTAATTTGGTTAATGTGAATTGCTAGTTAGGTTTCCATTGATCTGAACTGTCATTAATCCCCTGTTTTCAAACTATGAATTAACTTCATTTCCTTAATAACTGATATTGATTCATTCCCTTTAACTGATTTGAAGATTGATCCATATTGATTAAATGTGCTGGTTAATTAGTTATTGATTTTCGAAGTTAGTCCACTGGCATTGAGTTCCTGTAATTTCCTAGTTCAAACTGATTCTTGATTCAATATTCCTATCAATATTTTCCAATGCCTGAACACACACACACAGGCCATCCTATTCCTGTCACCGTCTTCCTCACATTGCTCTCTCTTTCACACACACACAGTTGACACTCATACACACAGGCCTACACATAATGCACACACACAAAACTCTGAAATCTGGGACTGTCTTCCCTCAAACACAGTCACACACACACATCACAGATACCACATTCCCCACACCTGCCACACACATGTTTTCCTTTCCCCTCTCTCTAAATTTGTGTTGATTGGTATATATATATTTCTATATAAGATTGGTATATGTAGGCTTTCCTTTAGACTTGCCTATATGCACTAGTAATGTATATATATATATAGGGTAATGTATATCTATATGTATTCATGTATTAAACCTATATTTATATGTATAAATACATATTGTGGTGTGCCTATACCTGAGTATAGGTATATGGGTAACCTAATGCTAGTGTATTTCTATGATTGTGTGAGATAACATATCATATGTGTAGTATTTTTTGATGTAGATAATGTCATGTAGTCATGTATTATGGTTTAGCTTATAGGCATGATATAGCCTATGGCCTGTGTATGTCTGTTTGACTAGAGAGTCTAGATTGGACTTGTTTAGCCTTGTTTAGACTAGTTTGGGCTAGTTAGACCTAGAATGACTTGTTGGACCTAGTTTGACCATAGTTGACCTAAGTTGACTTCTTGGTTGACCAGAGTTGACCTTGGCCTAGTTGACCTAGACTCATGTAGATGCATTATAGCAGTCTATTTTCTTATTTTAGACTTGTTGTGACTTGTTCTGTTCTATAGGAGACAGACACCACTCCTCGGACAGTATATTCTCTTCAGACACTCAGGAGATCAGGCGAGTACATTCTCTGACCGTTTCATACTTGTCTGGATTTATATTCTTGCTCTAGATTACTGTACTTGATGCTGACACGATCATTATCATGGATTGGTACTATACGGATCTTCTTCTGAGATGTTATCTCCTTGTATTCACTAAATACATATTGTGATGTGCGTTTCACTTACATATTGTATTTATTGAATACCCTTATCATTGTACACTCATTGTGCATATTGTACTCTCATTATCACATTGAGCCATTGTACAAGCCATTATACAAGCCATTGTATAAGGTAACGTAACTGAATTGGATCCTTGTGTTTTGATTGGGGGAGGGAGAGTAGAAGTGGTTATGTGATCAATCCTATTGTATAAAAAATTGTATATGTCCATTGTACATCCACGTACAAAGAAGTCCTATTTTATTGTATAACCTAACCCGTTTACATAACCATATTGTGCTCTAAATCACATGTTACTACAGTTCTTACTTATCATATATAGATATTTCCCATTATCAAATCTCTGCTGTTTTCATATACATTCTTCTTTCAGCGTTTCATGTACCTTACTCTATTGCATGCTTTATATTTCCTAACTTGATATGAACTGCGTGAGATGTTTTGTGCTCGCTCCTGTCCTGACTGGACCTGTTGAAAATATTACAGAGGATGAGGATGAGGATGAGGCCTGCATAGACACCTTCTATGGGACAGCTGTAGATGGCTCGTGTGACCCAAATTTTCAGCCTGATCCACTAGCTTAGAGACTGAGGCTCCCTAGTCTAGGGTTACTATTTCTGTCACTTGAGATCTAGATTGTATATATTCTTTTATATTCAGTAGTTGGGACTTGTATTCGGGATGTTGTTGAGATGTTATCTTAGACACTTAGACTTTCTGGTTATTATGTATTTTCTTCCATTCCAGTATTTATCTATCTATCTTTTCATCTTATCATTCTGCCTTAGATGTGGTTGAGACTGTATATTGCTATGTCACCTCCATTCAGAGTGTATATACTGTACAGGTACCTTTATATTGTTAGATGATTGACCTAGGACAGCGTTCTACCGCCGACACTGCGGCGTAGGCTGGGCGTTGTTACGTTCTCGTACCCTCACAGTGGGTGCGGGTCGTGACACGCCACGAGCTTCTACTTGTGCCTGCACATGGAACTATATGGGTGTCAGTACTCAACTGTACTGGTGGAATGAGCTCCTCGCCCACCCATACAAAACCAACACGTTTGATTTACTTTGTGCAACATAGTCCCTTCTTATCAGTTGTCTTTCTACTCTTGCCTTAGGATTAGTTTTAGGACCGACGTCTTGGCCTATTCTGTGTCGCTAGACCATCCCGTGCTTGCGTCAACACTATTTACTCATGCCTCGCCTCTAGACCCTTCTCGTGCCAACAACGTTAACCTATCGAGTCGTGTTTGCCTTACGGCTTAAAATCAGGGACGCAACTACGCGATGAGGCTCCATTTCTGTATGACCGTGCTACAAACCCTTGTTGAGGCCGTGCCTCGCAACTCAATGAGACTCGATCATATTGCCGCCTCGCGGCCCTTGCCGCTAAATCATCAACTGACCCATCCAACTTTGTGAACTGTGTCACTCGACCAAGTTTGCCTTGCGGCATCTCCTGACTTAAACTCATGACAACTAAAACCATAACTATGCGACTTATATGCTGACAACATAGGACTCGACGCCACATCTCGTGCCGAAGCACGTCGTCTACGTTGTAACCAAATCTTAGGCCCAACATTGTATTCAAACTATACACACGCATTCAACTCGACTCCTTGATATAGTGTACTCAATACTCGACTCAATCCAAAGGCACACTCGCGGATCGCCGCCCGTGTCGACTCATCTATATGAGGTCACTAGCATGACAAGTTATTCTGGACTATAGCTTTTATTAACTGAGACCCTTGCAGCGCAAGTAGCGAGCCCCGCTGCAAGTCCCCGCTTAACCCGTGCTATCATCCTATCACCCAGCACAGCTATACCGTGTTTCCTCCTAGGCCGAGTCGGTCCCGTGGCCCCGGGTTGTCGCTCGAGGAAACTCTCCTTGTCGATAAGTTGTCCAATGACCATGCAAGACTCGACACAAACTGACGTCGCACACAGTCATTCCTCTTCCAATGTTACCATCTCTTTCAAACCAATATCAAGACTTCTATCCTTGAGATCCCTCGACGACCCACGGTCGCGAGCCTTCTCCCTTGATGCTCCTTGAGATCCCTCGACGGCCCACGGCCGCGAGCCTTCTCCTTGTTACCATATCATTTCATTCAACTCAATGCCTACTCGATAGTCCTTCCTCAAACACTACCAAAATACACCCATTTAGCGATGGATGTTTAGCGACGGATCTTTTTCATCGGTATTAGCGACGGTTTAGTGGCCGCTCAGCGACTGAATTTCGACTACAAGCCTTTGCCATTTTTATTTTAATTTTAGGAGGAGGAATAGTCGCTCAGCCGTCGCTAGAATGACGGTAACATAGCGACGGATCTTCCGTAGTCGCAACACAGTCGTATATTTGGCGGGAATAGTGTAGGAAATTGGCGGGACATATTTTCGACGACGTAGCGACGGATAGTCAGTCGGCACTTATCCAAAAGGGCGACAACCGGGCGACGGATATCTACCAGTCGCTAGTCCGTCGCTATATTTACGTTCCAGACTTTAAATGAAACGGCGGGGGGAACTTTTTGCATTCCCCCCAAATTCACTCTCTCTCCTCCCCCACTCTCTCTCTCTCTCTCTCTCTCTCTCTCTCTCTCGCCGGTGTCGGCTTCGGTGATCGGCGTCGGTGTCGTCGTCGTCCCCTCCTCTCTCTCAACCGAAGGTAACCCCCTCTCTCTCTCTCTCTCTCGATCTCACTTTCTCTCTCTCTCTCTCTTGCGGTGTCGTGGGCTGGGCGGCGCGCTTGGGGCTGGGCCGTCTGGGGCTTGGCAGCTGGCTTGGGTCGGGGGCTGGGCGGCGGGCTTGGGGCTGGGGCGTCGGGGTCTGGGCGGTGGGCTTGGGGCGGGGGCGTCGGGGTTTGGGAGACGGGCTTGGGGTTTTGGGCGTCGGGGGCTGGACGGCTTGCTTGGGTCGGGGTCTGGGCGGTGGGCTTGGGGCGGCGGCGTCGGGGGCTGGGCGGCTGGTTTGGGACGGGGGCGTCGGGGCTGGGCGGCTGGCTTGGGTCGGGGGCTGGGCGGTGGGCTTGGGGCGGCGGCGTCGGGGGCTGGGCGGCTGGCTTGGGTTGGGGGCTGGGCGGTGGGCTTGGGGCGGCGGCGTCGGGGGCTGAGCGGCTGGCTTGGGTCGGGGGCTGGGCGGTGGGCTTGGGGCGGCGGCGTCGGGGGCTGGGCGGCTGGCTTGGGTCGGGGGCTGGGCGGTGGGCTTGGGGTGGCGGCGTCGGGGGCTGGGCGGCTGGCTTGGGGCGGGGGCGTCGGGGGCTGGGCGGCTGGCTTTGGTCGGGGGCTGGGCGGTGGGCTTGGGGCGGCGGCGTCGGGGGCTGGGCGGCTGGCTTGGGGCGGCGGGCTTTGGTCGGGGGCGGCGGGTGGCTTTGCTTCTCAAATTCATCTGAGTTTATATATTGGCTAAATAATGTGTTATCCATATTGGGTGTTTCATTAGTTTGGTGGTGTTTGGATTAGTAAATGTGAATATATATGGGGTTTGGATTCATGGTGTATATGTTCACTGTCTCAAGGACAGTGCGAGTTCTATCAGTTGTGTGCTTCTGTATATATGTATATATCTATACATCTAGCTGTGATATACATATGTGTATGTGACAATCTCAGTTAGCGACGGACTAGTTACCGGTTAGCGACGGATATTTCCAGCTCCATTAATTGCATTAATCTACGGTACGACATGGTGACGGATATTCCCTGCAGCCATTCGACTGGCGAGGCAGAAACTATGTTGCCGTAGATAAAGTTGCCTGTCCTACGACCCTCATCCCTCGGCAATGATGATACGACAACCCATCACTATATCTTATATAGTAGTAGATGATGTCTTAGTATTACATTAGTGAGTTCATCTTGATTCTGTTACGTACGTCCTTCAGATACTAGATACGATAAGGTTAACATATACTACACGATATGTATACAGAATATAGATGATTCACACTAATGTATGCTAGAATGAATCTTGGGTTGTGTTTTGAGCCATCCGTTCTCACACTTAAAACACATAGGAATTAGTAGTGTGAGAGCGCCGGAGAGAGTGAAAGCGCCAGAGGGGGGAGGAGAGAAAGAAAGTAAAATGGTACGACATGGTGAAGTAGTACTGTATTTTGGCTCCAGTTCCAGCTCCATTTGATCTACGGTACGACATGGTGATCAGGACGTAGTCTCTGCAGCCATTCGACTGGCGAGGCAGAAACTATGTAGCCGTAGATAAAGTTGACTGTCTTCCGACCCTCATCCCTCGGCAATGATGATACGACAACCTATCACTATATCTTATATAGTAGTAGATGATGTCTTAGTATTACATTATGTGAGTTCATCTTGATTCTGTTACGTTCTTCAGATACTAGATACGATAAGAACATATACTACACCATATGTACAGAACATAGATGATTCACACTAATGTATGCTTGAATGAATCTTGGGTTGTCTTCTGAGCCGTCCGTTCTCGCACTTGGCAAAAAATCGAATTGGTAATACTTTATCGGCTTTCGAAAATGTACTCAAATTACATGATGGTTCCTTTAGTTAGCTTGCTTATGTTATAATTATATTATTTGTGACTATCGATCTTACCAGATGGCACCCATGACCCGAGGAGCGGCATGTCGTTTGAAGAAAACAGTGAATGCTGAGGTGGCTCCTCCTACAGTTGAGGAGGAAGTGGCACCGGTTGCTAGTGAGACCGGAAGTTCTATTCATCCAGCACCGGTAGCTAGTGAGACCGAGAGTTCTCTTCAATCAATCTTTGCAAGGGACGACATCTCTCCTCGCACCAAAAAGCTCGCTTTTTCGAGGTGGATGCGTGAACGTATCACTGAGCGTTTGCGTGAGCAACATGTTTCTCATTAGCTATTAGTACTGATTTGTATTGGACTATTTGTATTAGGTTATTTTTGTATTAGACTATTTGTATTGGACTACTTATTGAGTTGTTTTTGTATTAGACTATTTGTACTGTCCTCCGACCCTCATCCTTCGGCAATGATGATACGACAACCAACAAGAGAGAATTCTAGATCCATCTCAGTATGACGTATACTCTGATAGATCACAATTACAAGAATGATATCAGTAGTGGGATTGAGTGCTGGAGGAGATATTATCAGAGAATACGTCCTACTCAGATGGGTCTCCCACCGTTACTAATTTTTTCTGACAGCATAGTAGATGTGCTCCGTCAACAGATTCTTGCTCCGAGCCAAAACTTTGTCCCAGAGCTCAAGTAGACATCCTTCGTGTAGAGCTCGAGTGAGAGGTTCCTGACAGCATGGTGGTCTCATTTGTCAAAGTATCCGTGCTCATCCCACATTGGTTGTGGGACGAGCACGGATACTTTGACAAAGGAGACCACCATGCTGTCAGGAACCTCTCACTCGAGCTCTACACGAAGGATGTCCACTTGAGCTCTGGGGCAAAGTTTTGGCTTGGAGTCAGATTCTGTTGACGGAGCACATCCACCATGCTGTCAGAAAAAAATAGTAACGGTGAGAGACCCATCTGAGTAGGACGTATACTCTGATAGTATCCCCTCCAGCACTCAATCCCACTACTGATATCATTCTTGTAAAGGTGATCTCTCAGAGTATACGTCCTACTCAGATGGATCTCTCAGGGTATCCTCTCCGGTTGGTTGTGTTCTGAGCCATCCGTTCTCACAGAGGGTCCTATTTTGAATTCTATATTTTGTATTTTGGTTTCTGTATTTTATATTTTGGTTTCTGTATTTTGGCTCCAGCTCCATTTGCATTAATCTACGGTACGACATGGTGATCAGGACATAGTCCCTGCAGCCATTCGTATGTGCATATTTGGTCTATGTGATTCTTGGATAATTGGTGTGCATTATATATTGGTTTGGTTTATGCATATTTTTGTGAACAGGAAAAGTGTTGCACCATATGTACAGAACATAGATGATTCACACTAATGGTGATCAGGACATAGTCCCTGCAGCCATTCGACTGACGAGACAGAAACTATGCAAGTAGCCTTAGATAAAGTTGACTGTCCTTCGACCCTCATCCCTCGGCAATGATGATACGACAACCTATCACTATATCTTATATAGTAGTAGATGATGTCTTAGTATTACATTAGTGAGTTCATCTTGATTCTGTTACGTCCTTCAGATACTAGATACGATAAGAACATATACTACACCATATGTACAGAACATAGATGATTCACACTATTGTATGCTAGAATGAATCTTGGCTTTTGTTCTGAGCCGTCCGTTCTGATCAAGCATCTTCCTTCTCCTCGTCCTCCACCATGGCTCTGAACAAATCTGCTCCTCCCTCTACTTCCCTTCTTCTTATTTGACTCTCTCAGCAACATACGACATCCACCTCAAGTGTAGAGTCGGAGGAGAAGAAGTGGACAGGAAGAGGAGGGGAAGCAGCACAGCTGGCGGCATGACCCGGAGGAAGTACAGAAGTTTTCTTCAACAGCCGTAGAAGAACTATAAGGATATATCTTTTTAGCGACATGTCATCTTGTCAAAGATCCTTCATGTGAATATCATGTTACCGCGGTGTCGGAAGACTAACATGTTAGTCTTCCGACACCGCGGTAACATGATTGTCACATTAAGGGTCTTTGACAATGTGATATGTCGCTAAAAAGATATATCCTTATAGTTCTCCTACGGTTGTTGAAGAAAACCTCTGTACTTCCTCCGGGTCATGCCGCCGGCTGTGCTGCTTCCCCCTCCTCTTTCTGCCCACTTCTTCTCCCCCGACTCTACACTTGAGCTGGATGTCGTATGTTGCTGAGAGAGTCAAATAAGAAGAAGGGAAGTAGAGGGAGGAGCAGATTTGTTCAGAGCCATGGTGGAGGAGAGGAGAAGGAAGATGCCTGATCAGAACGGATGACTCAGAACACAAGCCAAGATTCATTCTAGCATACATTAGTGTGAATCATCTATGTTCTGTATATATGGTGTAGTATATGTTCTTATCGTATCTAGTATCTGAAGGACGTAACAGAATCAAGATGAACTCACTAATGTATGCTAGAATGAATCTCGGGTTGTGTTCTGAGCCATTCGTTCCGATACTTGGCAATTAAGCCATTCGACTGGCGAGGCAGAAACTATAAGGCTACTTGCACGTTCTTCTAACTTTAAATTACAAGATTACTATATTAGGTTAAATAAATCACTAACCTCATCACGGTGAGTCTTGGTGTAGCACTCAAATGTGGGGCACCTGTAATCTATGTGAGTTCATCTTGATTCTGTTACATCTTTCAGATACTAGATACGATAAGAACATATACTACACTATATGTACAGAACGTAGATGATTCACACTAATGTATGCTAGAATGAATTTTGGGTTGTGTTCTGAGCCATTCGTTCCCATACTTGGCAATTAAGCATGTGAAATAGAACTGATTATGTTTAGTTTGTCTTACGATACAGATTTTCACATCCAAATTGAAATAGATCGTTACTTCGTTGATCGTACATGGGTGTACTATAGCGGATCAACCTCCTGGACCGTAGGTACTTATAAGTATTGACCGTATCGGATTAGTATCGATCTATCGTTTTGGTATGGGTCGTATCGGTTGGTATTGGTCTTAGCGAATTGGTATCGTCCTATCCGATATGTATCGGCCGTATAGCTAGGATTCATATTGGCCTTATCGATTTGGTATCTGTCATATCCGATAGGTATCGGCCGTGTTGGATTATTATATACCATTTCGGATTAGTTTCGTAGAAGGTTTAGTAACAACTGTACTTGGATTTCTCTCTTCTAGAGCTAGATTACCATTGCAAGAGAGTCACGAGAGCGTAAATGGCCAGTTACAGAACATACATACTTCCTTTTTAATCTCGCTTTTCCTGATAGAAAAGGAAGTATGTATGTTACTGTAACTGGCCAATCACGATCTGGTGATTCTCTTGCAATGGTATTCTAGCTCGAGAAGAGAGAAATCCAAGTACAGTTGTTACTAAACCTTTCATGAAACTAATCCGAAATGGTATATAATAATCCAACACGGCCGATACATATCGGATATGACCGATACCAAATCGATAAGGCCAATATGAATCCTAGCTATACGGTCGATACATGTACATATCGGATATAGGACGATACCAATTTGTTAAGGCCAATACTACTATGATACGTCCTATACCAATCCGATAGACCGATACAGGCTTGATACACTAGATACTAAGTACATCTGGCCTATACCAGCGGATCCACAAATTACTGCACGATAGGCCCAACGACTCCAGTTACATCCGGTTATTGGTGAGTACATGATTACATAGTAATTCTGTTAGTCTTGTGATACAGATTTTTACTCATGCTACCAACGTCACAACTTTTCCAGTGCTGCTCCCTCTAACGATGATGAACGTAAAAAACCAACGTCACAACTTTTATAACTTGAGTAAATTTCTTTACCCTATATGAAAATTTCTGTTGTCAGAAAGATGGCTCCTAGGACTCGTCGAGGTGGTGCTGCTAGTCGAGGAAGGGGTCGAGGCAAAAAACCCTTGGAGGTCGACACAGAGGAAGTCTCCGTCGTCAAACAAGAGCCGATGACTGTTAAGGAGAAGGTGTTACCAAAGGTCGAGGTCAAGGAAGAACCGATGACCATCAGGGAAGAGATTGCTCCCAAGCTTGAAGCTAAGGAGGAGCCACCGTCAGAGAGTAGTAGCATCGGGACCGACCCTCCTGTCCCTACAGAAGACCTCAACCAGATTGAGCCTTCGTATGCAAAGTGGCTGATAGAATGGTACATGCCTCAACGCAACTATCATCCCTGGCTGTGAGGATTCATCGTCTGACTTGTGGTCTTTGTTGAGGCCAAAGTCGATTTTCCTATGTGTTTTAGAATATTTGTGAAAATTTTGGAATATTTGTGCTATGATCGGTCGTCAGGATTGGATATTAGGTTACTGTAACTGGCCAACTCTTTCCTATGTGTTTTGGAATATTTGTGAAAAATTTGGAATATTTGTGCAATGATCGGATTATAACGATGGATATTAGGTTACTCTTCCGGATAACTGATGTCTATTTTATATTAATTTGGTTTGGTCTATATGATTCTTGGATAATTGGTGTGCATTAAATTCGTATGTGCATATTTTGGTCTATGTGATTATTGGATAATTGGTGTGCATAATATATTTGGTCTATGTGATTGTTGGATAATTGGTGTGCATTATATATTGGTTTGGTTTATGCAAATTTTTGCGAACAGCTAAAAAGCTGTAAAAAAATTTTCAAAATATTCTCAGTTAGCGACGGACTTATGACCGTTTTACGACGGAAGTCTCCAGTTTCCGACTACTTTTCGACGGTTATGCCGTCGCTAACTGGATATTTAAAATTTATTCCCAGGTAGCGACGGATGATCGACGGAAAATCCGTCGGCATGATTTATTGTTCGACGGACTAGCGACGATATATCCGTCGCCCGTATTCTGGAAATAACAAGAATTTCCAGAACAAGGTCGACGGTTAATCCGTCGCTATGCGGTCGGTATATTGCGACGGCGTAGCGACGACTTATCCGTCGCCAAGTTGCTGGAAATGACATGAAATTCCAGAAGCTGGTCGACGGCTTTTCCGTCAGAAAGCCGTCGCTAATCCGTCACTTGATATCGACGGTATCGACGGATTAGCGACGAAATGATACGATCTGATACGCCTTTGCGACGGGTTAGCGACGGCTTTGCTCGTCGGTATTGTGTACACAGTTCAGTACTTAAAAGCTGAGGTGGACGAGATTCCGTCGGCAATGCGTCGCTAATGCTTCGTATTGTGACGTCGACTATCCGTCGCTTTTCCGTCATGTGACGACAACTTAGCGACGGATGGTTATTAGCGACGAGGTGATTGCCGACGGATTTTTTGGCCAATATCTGTCGGTAAGCGGTCGCTAATGATAATTACCGTCGTCTTAGCGACGGATACGGCCGTCGCTAAATCGATAAATTTTGGTAGTAAAAAACTCATTAAATCAACCGTGGTTCATGCCTTAAACACTAAGTCCGTGCATCGTACCTTAAGCCAATCGTGCTCTACGCGACACTCCTGTCCAAGTCGACGGAGCTTGAGATCGTGGGACTACTTTAACTTCGACAAACCACGAAAGAGCGGGACGGTACTTGTAATGTCTTAGGTCGACCGGCATAACTTTGCCTAACTTAACTTCGCAACAACTTAACGAGCAAAGGCTGCGTCAAGCTTTGCCTTAACGGATCGTGCCGTGCACGCGTCCAACTTGAACGACCAAGTCCCTCGGGTGCCTAGACTTAGGTCACAAGCCGCTCAATGCAACTTTAACTCATGGGCATGCCAAGGCTATGCCAAGCCTTGGACGACAGGACCATGCATGTTTTATGAAGCATTCATGCGGGCGACGCCTATGACTTAGGCTACGATCATAACTTCGCCTACTCAACTAACTTTCCTTCTCCCAAGCTACGGGACGAAGGATCGAGTGTCATTTTCAAAGCACACCGTGCACCAGCTCTAAGCCGACCGTTGGACCTTTCCATATTCTAACTCAATTCGACCCGTCGAGATTATTCCCTTTAGCTATGTGGATTCATCTCTTTTATTATCAATCCTACTTGTGCAAGTTGAAAACATGCGATTTATTATGTGAAGGCTAAGATGAGACAAGTTCACCGAAACTACCCCACCTGAGCGAGCGGTCGCCTCGACCGAGCGATGTCTCCGAGTAGCCGTTGCAAGGCTAAGTCCAAACGTCGTCGGCTTTTCCATTCCTCCGATTGACTGAGCGGGACGGGGCACTACAGCGCGCGGGCGCCAGGGCGCGTGGGTGCATGGGCGCCAGAACGCGCGGGCGCCAGGGCGCGTGGGCCCTAGGGCGCTGGGAGCGCGGGCACAGTGCGCATGGATGAGCGGGCACATGGTCGCGTGGGCGTATGGGCGCGCGCGCATTGGCGCACTTTGGCGCTGTAACGCTCAGAACGTGGTTGTCCACGTTCTGAACCGTTTCGAAACGTGCGATAACGGATCCTATAATTTCGGATCTGACATTCAATGTCGTGCACGTTTCGAATCTGAGCGGTTACATTAAAACACTATACGTAGAGACTCTCTTCTCTCTCAGAAAGTAACTAGTTACGATTTTTTCCAGAGAGAGAAGGGAGTGCTTCTGCGTCGGCGCCCTGTGGTTTTTTTCGTCCGGCCGAGGAGTCTGTGAGCATATTGGCAGAGCGTTTCAGAGTTCTAACAAACTTGCTAGTTCCTGAAAGCTGACCGTGTGGACGGATCTAGCTTTGAGCGCCGGTGTTCTTACACCCCAGCAAGATTTCTCTTGCTCATTCTTTTTCTTCCTCTACTGTAAACGTTCTGTCTCAATCACAACTAGTTTGTGAGTAAGAACGTCTTCTGTTGTAATCAAAAAAAAATTTAGCCTCCATCTCGCTGCCGTCACGTATCGGAAGCACGACTTTCAGTCGAGAGTCTTTTAATTACGTTTTCTCACAGAGTTTTCTTCTGAAATTATGTCCAGAGACTAACATTTATTTAATATAGAAATCTGTTTTGATCTCATTAGTGACATGCAGCAGTTAAACTTCTTCAAAAGACAGCTCTATATTAGCCACACAAATATGTGGACGAATCTACATCCGGCAATTAGTCCAAAAACAATCAAATTTTCCTTTAACTATATGTCACTTTTTCTTTTCTTTTGTTTGCTTAAACACAAATATACAGTAGCAACAACAACGAAAACAACTTTTTTTTTTTAAAGATAACAACAAAAACAACAATAATCTTTATTCTAAAATTAATGATATACATTTTAAAATTTAAATCAATTCATACAACTCTTTCCTTGTAGCATTTTTTATTGATGATGTTTTTCTCACCACCAGAAATTAAGAGAATTTTGGGCTTCCTCCTTGATCTTGTTCTTCTTGGTTTTGTTGAACTTTCGTCGTGTTCTTTGGAATCTCTTGTACACGAACGCAAGTGACAGAGAAATGATAATTTTTTGGGCCACGATATATGTATTACCACTTACATTATATGTTGTTTAGTTATCTCTAATTGCAAATCTCTTCTAGTTTTTATTTGTTTCAATGACCTAACTTATATATTTATGTAACATGAACAATTAGTCTATAGCTATTAGTTTGTTTAAATATAAATATATGAGTTTGTTCATTTACAAATAAAATTTACATAGGGTTGCATAGTTCTTTTTGACAATTTCTAAGAGCACTACCGAAATTACTTGGGGCTAGTCCTTACTTGGGGACAACCCAAGAAGGTGAAACTTTTACTGGGGACATCCCAAATTTTACTTGGGGCTATTCCACCCCAAAAATTAGAATTTTTCAGCCGAAGTCCAAGCCGCCGCCCTCAAGCTCTCCCTCCTCCAAGCTGACCACCAGTACCACCGCCATGGTCCAGCGTCGTCGACGGGGAGTGGTTGCACTGGGAGTAGGACAACGACGATGAAGAAGAAGAACTGCAGTTAGGATTTTGTTTGAGGAGGAGCTGGCCATGGCGGTGGTGCGGGTGGTCAGAGTCTGGAGCATGGCGGTGGGGGTGGCTTGGGCCTGGCCGACACCATGGGTTCGCCTCTAGAGGGGTGTGCTGGAGGCAGCCCTCGCGGCGGACGCCGAGCCTCGCAACGGACTTGACGCCGTCGAGGACCGAGACGAGGCTGGAACGCACGGGGGAGGGTGCCCATGAGAGGGGCCGCCGCCACCGAGCTCCGGAGAGGAGGGTGACGAGGGCGGCGCCGACTAGGGACGCGGCGACGATGAGGCCCTCGACGGCGGGGCGGCTCTCCAACTTGAGCTGCTGCTTCTGCTGCTGCTTCTTCTTCTTCTTCTTCTCCGAGGACTGCCTAGGACTGCCAGCATGTTGGCAGTCCTACTTGCTGGAAAAAATTGGACTAGTCCCAAGTAAAAAAATGTATGACAAACTTGTAATTTTTTTTAAACATTTTTGGGCTAGCCCCAAGTAAAAAGTGTGGTGCCCTTAGAAAAACCCTTCTTTTTATCTGTTCCTATTAAAAAATTAAAAATGTTATAACTAATATTCAATTAATATAGTTCAGATATTTTTTAAATCATATACAAATTAGTTCGTCACTGAATTCATGTGGCATGCATTAATAGGAAATAAAAACACTTATACATGTTGACCGACTGGTTAATCTTGTGTGAATAATTAGGATTGCACAAGCAAAATAGTTGTCATCTTATCTGTACATTATCAGTGAAGGAGTACTTACTCGGGCTCTTGACAAAGGTCCATGAGAGATTAAATCTTGAAAACTTATGAGAAAAGGAGTATATCTCAATTTCGATATATATGCCGACATTCCATTTACTCTCATCACGAGAAACACAATTCCAAAATATGTTGTAATTAAGTTTACCTTCATTTTTAAATCACGATGAACTTGCCCAATGGTGGATAATTCGATAAAAATTAGTGTCGTGGCATGGACTTTGTTGTTATTGGATGGGGTTTCTAATACAGTATAAGTCTATCAAAGGTCCGTGGGTTGTGGTCTAGTGATAGCAACGGAAGCTTCGGTGTGAAAAACGCAAGTTCGAAATCCCCTTAATATTTGTCAAGTCAAAAAAAAAGACACCTCAAAACAAAAAAAGTCTACCAGAGTAATCTATGTTTGGATCTACACAAAAAAAATCGTTCGACCAGGGATGTGTGATAAATAATACCATGTTGCTACACCGAAAGGAAAAGTATTTCGACTTTTGATTTGGCTGGACTATTTCACTTTGTTTCCTTTGTCAAAACTAGTATCAATCGTTTTAAGACCTAGTCCAAAAACTATTATTTTCATTTGTTTTGCTCGTGTTCTTTAGATAAAGTCCAATTGCAAATTATGTTAGGTTCCCATTTTGGATTTGAATTTTTGGAACCAAGGTCTCACACGCTAGTGATATCTTTGTTTCCAATTCAAGCACAATCGTACTGTTTAGTATTGCAGTCCGTAAAGGTATATCCGAACCATAAACCCTTAGAATTCCAATCCCAATTCTACGAGTTATAGGTTAGGAAAATGCTATGTTTAGTATCAAAAATTTACAATTTTCTTATAGCCCACGTCCATTTCCTGCTAAGAGCATCTCCAACTCTATTGTGACTTGGGAAAAAAGTTAATGCCACATAGGAATGACAAAATTTTATTCAAAAGTTCTTCTCCAATGCAATTGTCAAGTCAATTGTGAAGCTTATGTGGCAAAAATTAAAGAAGACATTGTGAAGTTGATTGTCTTGTTCTAGACAATGCACTTGACAATGTCTTCTCTTCCATGTCATCAATTATGAATAAAAAATATTAGAAAAAAGAAAGAAAATGAGTAGTTGTCTTAAAAGTTGTCGTGGAAGTTGAAAAAAATATTTTTTTATTGTCTTCTCAATACTTTTGCATTGGAGAGAGTTTTTCTATCTCATTGTCTTTTGAGATATAATTTTGCCACATAAACAAGACATTGTCTTGTGGCTCATGCCACATAGGCGCCACCTAAGACTCACAACACTTAACAAGACAATAGGGTTGGAGATGCTCTAACATGATCCCACCCAGTCCCCCTCTCCTCCAATCAAAGGATGCCACGTATGCAGTTGTAAAGGCATATCAATCAAGAACACAGTGACCGGCGCCAAACAACAAAGAGAGTAACTGCAAACCGCTAGTTCCGTCACTCTTCGTCCGGCATGCTTGGCCGCATCCGACACAGTTTCCCACGTGGCAGAAACCTAATGGTCAAAGTCCACCAATCAAGAACACACCGACGAGCGCACACGTGGCAGCCTAGGGAGGGAGAATGTGGGCCCGGCCACCCGGTTGGGTAGCATCGCCGCTCGCTGCAGCCTGCAGGCAGCAGGACGGTAGGACCCGATAAAAAAAAGTCACCCAACGCTCAGCCGGCCGATACCGCAACATAAATTACAAGAATGCCCCTGGCCTTGTTATGATTCTACGTGTGATGCTTCGAAGTGAACATTGCGTTTACATTTCTATTCCTCTACTTAATTGGCACCAATCATGAGACACTAGGTCCATAGTCCCTCTACAAACGCTTCAATTTCTCGATCGGTCGAGATTTCTCGCAACAATTAATGGGCTCGACGCTCAGTTCGTGCTGTGGAGAGGAGAAGGTCAACCAGGGGTGAGATTGATTACTGGATTCTAATTTCTAAACATAAGTGTAACGTTCTGATTTTTCGGATGGATTGATAGGTATACGAACGGACCCGGGGATGCTCCTCAAACATGGAGGATGTTCACTTACAAGGAGCTCCACACCGCCACCAACGGCTTTAGCGAGGACAACAAGCTCGGAGAAGGCGGATTCGGAAGTGTCTACTGGGGAAAGACCACCGACGGCCTTCAGGTAATGTTAGGAAGCACGGACACTCCAAAAATCTAGATTATGTCATATCGAACATGTGACGATATACTGTATCGTATCATATCTGTGTGTCGGTACAACATATAGATTTTTTTTAACAGATAGCAGTGAAGAAGTTGAAGGCGATGAACTCGAAAGCGGAGATGGAATTCGCGGTGGAGGTGGAGGTTCTCGGGAGGGTTCGGCACAGGAACCTTCTCGGGCTGAGAGGGTACTGCGCGGGGAACGAGCAGCGGCTGATCGTGTACGACTACATGCCTAACCTCAGCCTCCTGTCGCATCTCCACGGCCAGTTCGCCAGCGAGAACAGGCTCGACTGGAAGAAGAGGATGAACATCATCTTGGGTTCCGCTGCCGGCATGGTGTAAGTCCACTCTCTTTTTTTTTCAAATACATATATAGTCATAAAAGGAAAAATTGAATATCCTCGCCACGCGAAAGGATGCAGATTCAAGTCATGGAAACAATCGCTCTGTATATAAGTTTGTATATATTTTATCCCTAGTCGTTAATTATGAGTTTGAAATTGGTCTATATGGATGCGATTTGATATAGATTGGCAAAAGGTTAGGAAACACCGAGACGCAAAATACTCGTGTCGGACACGTATCCGATATGTGTTGAAAATAATATGGACATTACAACATATACTAGAACACATTAATATGGGAGGGGGACCGTGCGCATGCCCTCACGCCACGTGTCACCACCCCACAGGCCCCCTGCCTTCGGAGCCCACCCCTCCACCCGATTAAAGTATGACACGTGGCCCGTGGGCCAGAACTAGGGTCCAAACCTGCGGGCAACGTAGCATCGACCCATTAATATAGGTCTTGTGTCCTTATCCATTTCGCTATGTCACCGTGTCATGTTTGTATCGGTGTTCCGGCAAAGTTTTACGGCAAAATCTAGTCCAGTGACAAAATTAAGTCGTGGGATGGATTGCAGGTACTTGCACCATGAGGCGACCCCCCACGTCATCCACCGCGACATCAAGGCGAGCAACGTCCTGCTCGACTCCAACTTCGAGCCGCTGGTGGCCGACTTTGGCTTCGCGAAGCTCATCCCCGACGGGGTCAGCCACTGCACGACCCGCGTCAAGGGCACCCTCGGCTACCTGGCGCCCGAGTACGCGATGTGGGGGAAGGTCTCCGAGAGCTGCGACGTGTACAGCTTCGGCATCCTCCTCCTGGAGCTGGTCACCGGCCGCAAGCCCATCGAGAAGCTCCCGGGGGGGATCAAGCGCACCATCACCGAGTGGGCCGAGCCCCTCATAGCGAACAACCGCTTCCGCGACCTGGTCGACCCAAGGGTCCGCAACAGCTTCGACGAGGCCCAGCTGCGGAGGGCGATCAACGTGGCCGCGCTCTGCGTGCAGGGGGAGCCCGAGAGGAGGCCGACGATGAGGGAGGTGGTCGGGCTGCTTAAAGGGAGCGAACCGAGGACGACGAAGCTGGAGAGCTTGAGGATCGCCAGCGTCAAGTACAAGGAGAATCTAGTCGAGCAGGACCAGAACAGCGACGGCAACGACAACCACCGGAGGAGCAACAACAGGAGTACTGTTGAACATGACGCAGTTGGACTAGTCAGTGGCTATGGCAACGATGTTGATCAGAGCAGCTACTATGGAGTGTTTGGTGCTATGGAGGTGCAGAGGATGCATGACCCCTTCGCTGACAAGAGGAAGGCAATGTATGGTTGAATTAAGCTAGCTACTGATTTATCACTTTGATTAGTTGATAATAATAAGAAGAAAAAAATTAAAGTCTTCATTTATATATATATCTATCGTTTCGAAGATGAAGGTGAAGGTGAAGGTGAAGATGTACTCTTTTTCTCAGTCGTCGTCGCTTGAACGACACAAAAATCAAGCGACGACGACTGAGAATTCCATACATATGCCCCTGGAGGAAAAACTAGGTTCTGGGATTTATATGGTACTTAATTTTCTTAGAATGTGTATTCTCTTCTTTGTAAGCTATATACGTAGATTGATACTGTTGTTTGGTTTTAAATTTTAAGTCTACTCTGCTTCAGTGTTCAGAATTAGTGTTGACTGTTGAGATGATGGATATGATGTTTAATTTTGCTCTTTTTTTAATATAACTATTGTGTTTCACGGAAATTACCCCGTGATTCCCTCGTGTCCTGGAGGGGAAGGTTTCCCCCACCCCTCTTCCCTGTTTAGCCGCTCGTTCGGAGCTTCGCTATACTCTCAATCGACGAGACGGCCGAGATATTTATATCACGGAGAGGCTTTAGCCGCTCGCTCTCGATCGCTACACTCGTATTGATACTTGCAGTAACTCTACTGAGACAAGTGCAGTCTAATAGGAGGCTCAGTAGCTACAGTAGCTGCATTAACTTTTAACTTCAGGGGGGAGGTGCTTTATCGCTTCGCTCGCCTTCTGCCCGGCATGTCCTGACAGTACTTTCCGCTACATCCCCAGCATAGCCGGTAGGGAGTTCGTTTGTTCGTTTTGCTAAGTACGTGTGCACGTAACGCATTACACGGATATGTGGGCCTGCCCGCGATATGGTACACATGCGTGAGCATGTGCATGTCATAACGCACATATGCATTATGATCTCAGATTGCGATTAATCGATCTACAATCGATTTAATCCCAATTTAGGTATACTTCTCTTTATGTAACCATGCAGTGTGAATTCTACTGGTGTAGATTATGACGCACTTATAATGTGACAAGTGACAACTACTAGCTCCCTTATATTTGCAAACATGTCTTGTGTCTTGTTATATAATACTTGGTTATTCAATGGCTTACTTGCCATGAACTAAGACACAAGGAACAGGTTATGTGTCATATCTCAAGATCAAATGAAGTTCATTTACTATTTGTTATATAAGTAGATGAAGATTTCCTGACCCAAACTAGAATGCTCTCGTGACTGAAGTTATATTCGTTAACACTTCGCTTCCGCTTCTTTAATTAGGCTTCTATATATAATGCTCTTATTATTGGAAGATATTGTAGGAAACTGAGAAATAAAAGAAATCAAGATCTTCAAAGCCTCAAAAGTCTTTGTTTTGCTTATTATCATTAACGATACACTTTTCTTTTTACAAAAAATCATTTATTAAACACGATGGAGATTTTTCACCGTTTATTCAAGTTTTTGTAGACAAGGAAATTGATCATAAAGTAAAATATGAAACTCTGAATATATACAATATTTTCAGTATATAATCAAGTTTTTGGAAGCCCCTAATTAGAGTAAATAATAACCATCTTTGCTGTCACATATTATATTATACACCTCTTGATTCAGCATGTACAAGCTACATTCCCCATTCAAGGGATATGAATTTCCGAGATTAATAACCTATAGTAATGAAAATAAGTTATGTAATTGGAACCTTCTGATCAAGGTGTTAGGTATTGAGTAATTGTGAGTTGAATGTTTTCATGATTTCATCAATAGTACAATTAAGAAGAAACTTGATGGTTGAATTAAAAAAATCTTCCCATTCCATGAATGAGTGTGGATCATCCATTTGGATACCTAATCATGCACTCAGGTATTCCAAAAAAAAAATTTGATGACATTGCTTCTCTCTATATGAAAATTGTATGTAGTGGTCAAAGTATAAATTTATTTATCACAACAGAGGTCCACGCATATGAAAATTTTATGAATTGAAATGACTTGAACACTGGCAAGACCGACTCTAAATTGCCTCTTGATCATGAGGTTGCATCATGATTGTGTTTGCCATTAAAAAGCGTTTGAATAAACTTTTATATAACAACAAACAGAACATAGTACAACATATTTCTAGTACACTTTTGTTTTTATCTGGGAACCGTGGGAATGGAGAGGTGATTCTTTACTCCGTTGACGATCTGACGACAATCTCGAGTTCTCTGAAACTTCTTCGACTCATCACCTTCCAGAGCAACAGCTTGTTTGCAAATAAAAAGCGTTTGAATAAACTTTTATATAACAACAAACAGATTGCACACACATTTCTTTATCAAGTAGTTAGTGGAGAGTCATTATAGTATGTGAATCTCCTAAGATTATAATATTCATCTCATTATCTAATTTTAGGTCATTTCAAACTGAAGATTGCCACTAGCTAGGCCCCATCAACCACCTTGTAGTTGTTCTCCGGGCGCTGCTACCTTGACCGCAGGCGAGCCAGCCCGCCGCCACGTGACACTCCCCGCCCCCACCCTCCCTTCTCCAATTAGCAGGTCAACCGACGTAAGACCCATACAAATAGGAGGGAGCCAATGGGGTTCGGCCACGCAGGTGGGCGGAACAGTCTGCTTGTGGTCAAGTTAGCATTTTCCTTGTTCTACTCCTACTCATGCCTAAGAATGGGAAACTAAGAAGAGACTTCCTCTGGTTGTCTCTCTCTCTCTCTCTCTCTCTCTCTCTCTCTCTCTCTCTCTCTTTATGTTAGTCTTCACTTAATGCTAAGAAATAGAGTCAAATCAAGTTTGTAGATTGGTCCATAGAAGAGTCAATTAGTGGTGAGTAGTGAGAGAGCCTTGTTCATTTGTTCATGGCCTTTGCCAAATCATCTCTCCCATGTCCACATGCACTGTCTTCAACATCAAGTTAAAATCAATCCATAGAGCCTTTGCTTCCATCCCAAACCTTACCAACCAACCCACTATAAGCTATCTAGGTGCCATAAACATTCCTCTAGCCACTAATCAAATCATTCACTCTCTCCTCCCCCCCTGCCTCTCACTCTAGCTCCAATGCTTCCTAAGCAAGGCAAATTTGAATTTGGAGCAATTTAAATGGCGGTGGCCTCCACATACAACTCTTAACATCCCTTTCCATGCAACCCTACAAATTCCAAACCCTTTTGTGAAAGCAACAAGCCATTTGCATTTTGCGTTTGCATTGCCTTCTCTAGCAATGGATTCCATGGAGGACTACTCTTCCTCCCCTTCGACCAAAGTCCTAGTTGGCGTCTCGCTCGACGCACGAGTCAGCTCCGAGCTCCTCTCGTGGGCGGTAGAAGTAGCCGCGCGGCCGAACGACACCATCGTAGCTGTACACGTTATCGGTCAGTACATCGATCATACATCATGACACTATCAAATGGGTTACCTGTGGACTTATGGGAGTAGCATTGTTGTTTAATTTACACAGTTGGGAAGGAGGAGAATAGGCTCAAATGTGACTTGAACAGATTTCGTCGCGCAAAGGCGTTTGTGATATCGATGCTCGGAGATTTCGCTGACATCTGCGAAACGAAACAGGTACACTAACATTGCCCAAGAAAATGTCTCGTTTGGTTCACTGTAAATGTAATCAAATAAAAATAATAAAAAAAATCTTCATTTGATTACATTGCGATTACGATTACATTACGGTGAACCAAATGGGATCTTTAGTTGGAGTTGGGTGCACAGAATACTTGAAAATCTCTTCATTGTTCAGGTGAAGTTGGAGGCGAAGGTCAGGACCAGTCTAAGCATCGGAAGAGGACTTACTGACGAGGCATCACTTCTCCAGGCCAACTTTCTTATTGTCGGGGGATCGAGGAGCTCTTCGCAGAGGTTAGGTCCTCTGTTACTTGTCCAATTTTTCATTTCGAACCTATGGTTCTTATAGTTTGATTATATTTTGGTTGCGTGGTTTAGGAATTTATTTGAGATCACAAATTACTGCTTCAAGCACGCACCTAGAACGTGTTCGGTGATCGCCATCAGAAAACAGAACTCGTGTCCTGATGATACCGAATCGGAGTCCGTAACATATGAAGGTATACTCAAGTATTGAACTATGTTGTTATACGAAAGTTGAGTACTAAAACGTACATTTTTCGTAGGCAACGATGATGCTTCGAGCTCAAGGCGGAGCAAGAGGCTTCTTGGGTCGACGGCAAAGAAAGTGGCTGTCCTCGACGGACGCGAGGAATGCTTCAGTCCCGTGACCACGAAAGAGATCATCGGACGCCACAGCCGTAGGAATACTTGGAGGAGCCTATCTATAGTCAAGTTCCTATTCCCTTTCTCTCGCTCTTCCTCTGAGGATCTCGGGGAGATCGACGAGTACTCGTCCCTCTGCGAGGAGGAGAAGCCCTCGTGGAGGTGTCTCGGCTACGACGAGATCTCGAACGCGACGAGAAACTTCCATCCAGGTAAGGAAACTGTGTAGTTTTACGTAGCCAAAGTTCGTCAAAATTGAGTGCCGATACCGATAGGTTTTGGCATGTCCCGATCCGATACCGACCGATACCGACATCTATGTGTTTCTTTTCCGATCAATTCGACAAAGAAAATTGAACGAAAAAGACAAATCAAGAAGGGTTTGAAGCATGATAAGGTTGTAAAAACATGTAAAAGAAAAAAAATTGATCTATTGCATATAAACCAATGAATAAGGGTGACTACTATTTCATTTATTTTCAAAACTACTAAGAAATAAAACTGAAAATACTTAAAATTATGCCTAAATGTATAAAATATATTTTGTAAATGTTATTAATTTATTAATAGTTATTTGTTTTCTGATACCAAAAAAATTCGATACTCCGATCCGAAACCGCCGATACCACCGATATCGTTGATACCGATACTCATAGGAATGGTCCGATACAGAACTGTGAACCTTTGCTATGTGTAGAGAACATGGTGGGAAGGGGAGGGTACGCGGAAGTATTCAAAGGGAAGCTCTACAATGGGCAGAGCGTGGCAGTGAAGAGGCTCACCAGAGGACACAAGGACGAGAACAAGGAGATGGAGTTCCTCACGGAGCTCGGCATAGTCGGACACGTCTCCCATCCCAACACTTCCTTCCTCATAGGTTGCTGCATCGACAACGGTCTCCACCTCGTCTTCGAATTCTCCCCCAACGGCACCTTAGCCTCGGCCTTGCACGGTACGCGCACGACTCGGTTCATTGTTTTCCTTTGTTGCACGAGTACGGACACGGATACAGATACGAAAATCGCTCTTTTTCAGGTAGGAATAGCAAGCTACTGGAGTGGCACACACGGTACAAGATTGCGCAAGGGATAGCGAGAGGCCTGCATTACCTCCACAAGTGCTGCAGACGTCGCATCATCCACCGAGATATCAAGGCCTCCAACGTTCTTCTGGGCCCAGATTTCGAACCACAGGTGATGATCTAAAGTCACGGATACGGATACGGACACAATTTGCATGTGTCTTAATGTACTAGTACTGAAATTTCTTGAATTTTTCGTAGATATCGGATTTCGGGCTAGCAAAATGGCTGCCGAAGCAATGGACTCATCACTATGTGAATCCGATAGAGGGCACATTTGGGTAAGCATTAATTTTACTTAGAAGTTAGAAGTAGTTCAATTAATTTAGGTAATTTCTAAAAGTACTCCACATTTTACTCGAGGACAGCTCATTCCCTTGTTGGCAGTCCTAAAGAATTTGAATATTAAGATAGATTGTCAGTAAAGTTGGCAGTCCTACTTAATGTTAGGACTGCCAACATTGTTGGCGGTCCTACTTAATGTTACTCCAGGACAGTCCTAATAGACTGTCCTGGAGTAAAATTTGGAGTGCCTTTAGAAATTACCTTAACATATAGCGAGAAGAGTGGAATTAATGGAAGAGATGGAAAATAAATAAATTATTCTCGAAATTACAGGTATCTAGCACCAGAGTACTTCATGCACGGGATAGTCGACGAGAAGACCGACGTCTTCGCCTTTGGGGTTCTGCTGCTGGAGATTGTCACAGGACGGAGGCCCATAGACACCTCCAAGCAGAGCCTTCTCTTGTGGGTGAGTGATGGCGTTTGTTCAAACTCTGGGAAGTTGTGTGTTTCTAACTAAGTTTCATTTGTTGTTACAATTTTAATTTGTTAGGCGAGACCGATCATAGAGTCTGGGAACATGGTGGAACTTGTCGATCCGAAGCTGAGAGACAAGTACAACGCGGAGCAATTGCGACGGCTAGTGATCACTGCTTCGTACTGCATCAGACAATCATCGATATGGCGTCCATCAATGAGTGAGGTGTATATATATTCATATATATATAGTTTTGATGCTAAATTGAATCTATTAATCTTTTATATTACAAACCCTGAAAAAAATTTCGGTTATTTGCTTTCAGGTGTTGAAGCTTTTGACGAATGTACAGTGCGAGGAAGTCGAAAGCTGGAGAATGGCCGTCTTTGAGGACAACAAAATGGACAGTTGTGCAGACATTTTGGATTGTTATATGCCATGTTAGTTATTGATTTTACACACTCCAATCTTTGCTTGTTTTTGGGAGCTCATGGGAGTAGGGAGTTTGCTTAGAAAAAAAAAATGGTTTTTTCCAAATTTATTGACTTTGTACTTGTATGAAAATATATCACTAGACCCTGTTGTATTGATGAATTCACTTTGTAAGTTCAAATTTTAATTTTGTGACACCACCCAGGGATGGAAATTTCTTTATAGTACAATGAAACTCAATTTTAGAAAAAAAAAAAAAAAAAAAAAAAACACCCTGTTAATTAGTCTTAGGACTGTCAAAATTTTATATAAAAAAATACTTCTATTGAGAGAGACACCAGTGAAGAATCGTCACGTCAGCCTACGGTGCCCCTTCCGTCCCAGAAGAGAAGCACAGTTGAAATTTTATATCCCCTGAATTATCGGGAGCTAAAAAGTTTCATAATGAGAGGGAATAAGCACTTGGTTCCCTTGGATAAAAAAGGAATTAATTCTCTCACCCTATCCAAACAGCAACTTCCTTTGCTGGTAAAAAGTGTATAAAGAGCTCAAAAGCAATAACAAGTACATACAACACGAAAACTAAACAAGCAAAGTAACTACTCTTGTATAAAATAAAACATTGCATGCTACTATGGATAAAAGAAAAGGCAATAATCAGTAAAATAATAATGAAACACCAAAAACTGATAAAAGAAAAAAAAAGGCAATTATCAGTAAAATAATAATGAAACAAGCACCGAAAGATATTATTCGCAAAATAGTGAACTAACCAGAAATATTGGGTTGCCTCTTCGAATTCGCGACTCCATGGAAGCTTGGCTCTTGCAAATTACAAGCTCTTTTTGAACTCTTTAAATATAATCTATAGCAATAACAAACCAAGTTGCAAATTGAAGGTACACCACCAGCTGGAAGTAATTAATATAGACAAGATGCTTAAACAAAGAGTAGGAGGAAATTGATTTTTCTTTTAATTTATCATCAGCGTACAAAAGTTGATAGATACAACGATCTGTTACAAATTACAACAGCTAGCTTACTCAGTAGGAAGGGACGACACCGACACCGACACCGACACCGTAACCGGTATCCAGCAGGAAGGCGGAATCGAGGTCGGCGTCTGTCCCCCGCTTGGCGAACCTTCCCTTGACACGCGGGCGCGTCTCGGCGTAGGCCTTCCTGGAGGCGTAACGTATGGTCTTCTCGAACCTACGGTTCTTCCTCTTCTCGCGGTATCTCATCACCCGCGCCGCCCGGTCCATCTCCGATGATGACCTGCCAGAGACGTCACCGCTCACGACTCCATCCGGGACTACTCCGACTTCCGATGAGCAAACCTGAAAGTATAAAACTAGCTCAGTAATTCAGGAAATTATTTTTTCTATAATATATTGTTAGTGCCGAGGCACAATTTTCGATGAAAAATTCTGAAACTGAAACAATTGTACACACAACGTTTCAAATGCGACACCTTAAAGAAGATGTGCAACAGAGATCCTGGAGGATTCTGAATTACGAGGATCTAAAAAGATTCTACGTAATACACAAAAAATCTAAAGAGACTTTGTGCAAGCAACTATCGGCAGAAGAGCTTCTAAAAAGAAGTTACTGTAAAAGGCAACAGCAGCGATGATAGGCGAGAATGAGATGCTGGGGTGAATGAACCACCGTTGCTCAAAGCTTTATTCGCCCCACATGAGCACGAACAGCTTCCAGGAACCAGCAAGTTCACGAAGAACTTCTGGAACGCTCGTAAGTCAATATTTGAGACTTGAACGGGCTTCCTGGACTTAACAGACTCCCTCAACTCTCTTCTTGGTGCATCTTTCAAAGGAGACCAAGGGGCTCTATTTATAGAGTGGAGTTGAGACTTCACCTCTTCTCCTATCTGTCACGTCCCACTTCCAAAATGGAAGGGTGACGTCATACACATCCCCAGGCTACGCGCCGAAAGTCCGCGATTGTCGCCCGTAAACATCAGCAAAAATGGAAAATGCCAGAGATTACAACTTATTATACATATGGAGATTGTTATACAGGACTTCATCACAATACTTCTACAAACTTATTACAAAAGAAATAACTAGCAAGTTGTCCAGACGATTATTCCTCGTCGTACTGCGGCGTTACTTCAGCGGAGACGTCCTCTTCTTCACCTAGTGAACAATACTAGGTCGTTTTAGAAAACGACAAGCAAGTCCTCGGTCAAGGACGGTAAAGTATGCAAAAGAAAGATGCAGTTCTTCAAAAGAAAGAAATATGCCAACTAGCACTATTATATGTGTTTAATTCACAAAAATCAAGGAAATGTAAATGACATCCTACTCCATAGATTGTACGATATTCTGAGCTTCCCTTGAGCTCTCAGTAGGATTTTGCTTCCCTTGAGCAATCAAGAAACTACCTACCTTTGATAGGTGGAGTTATTTGCTGGAGTAAGATGAAATTTAGTAGACTAAATGCAATGCAATTTTGAGAACAGTACTCTGAATTAATTCCCTAAATAATTCCCGTGAACAATCCCGTTAACCTGGGATCAGGCTGTGATTTCGGAGCCTCCCTTGGGCTAAAACCAATCTATTCGATGTTACTGTCGGAATAGAAGTAGCAGGACAGGAGCCTCTCTTGGGCTAGTACTTATATAGAAGTACTCATCAGGATATTCAGGAATTGCTGATCAGCCTTTTTATGGTTATTATGTTACGGGATATCTAGGGATATTCAGTTGTCCTCCCCACCCAATGATTCTAAAATTTCCGAAAATCAGAAATTTGTCTATCTCCTAAAGTTTTCAAAAATTTCGGCAGAGTCTCCTTCGTATTTAGGAGCTCCGACAATTTACAAAACATGATATAAGAGATATACGGGCTCGCCGACCCCTTCGGTGGAGCAACCCTCAACACCGGAACCACGTATTTAATATCCGGGTACGCCGACCCCTTCGGTGGAGCAACTCTCAACACCGGAACCACGCATTTAATATATATATGAAAAAAATTTTGGCTTTCTTACCTTAGCAAGCAATTAAGCGAATTAAGCGATTTCTTTGGGGTTTGTGCTAAACACTATCCAAGTTTCAAAACAAAACTTGTTAGTAGCATAATGATATCAAAATTTATTCCAAAACCATATACAAAATAATTTTGTAATCCTTGCAACTTTGACATGATGTTATTCTCATACAAGGTAAATCCAAAAGTCCAAATTTAACTTATGTTTACTATGTACCATAATTTAATTCCTTGAAAATGCAAGAGAGAGTTTAATATTGAGAATTTATAGACATAAGGTTATGCTAACATATAGGTGCCTAAAACCATCTATTTTAACTAGTTAATCATGATAGCGCATGATAATTAAATATAATTCTAATAAGGACAGATTTGAAATATAATGTTAAATTGTCATTTATTCATTCCTACATATCCATACTAACACATGTATACACAACCATGCTAGGAAATATAAAATCTGTATATATATTGATTTTCCAAAGGTTGAACTTCTAAGTTGTCAAGACTCATAGGTATTCATGCTCTTGTAGATTCATAATTTGCATCCATATATTGAGTCAAGTGCATATAGGTGTGTATTTATATATGTATGTATACACGTATGTAGGTTCCATGCATATATAATTATTCCAAGAGTTGTATCCACACATCTATATATATATATACATATATAATCACACAAATTTATAATTCGAAGTGTCCATTTTTGGTGTTGTGTCCTAACGATGTGTCCAAGTTATACACACAAACATAATTGTGTCCACAAATGGTTCATTTTCCAAATTTCTATGCTTATACCCATCTTACATTTTGTAAAATTGAACTTATCATGAATTTCCATAAATTCCAGAATTTAAAAAAAACTGAATAATAAATAATATATATATATATAACAAGTAGAATATTGAAAACCAATTTCCAAGAGGGAAAGGGGGAGAGGACTTGCCTTTGTGTTGGAGATGACCTAGATTTTTCTTCCACAATTCCTAAATCAAACCCCACAACAATAGAGTTTTGTTAGCAACTCTAACCTAGGTTTAGAAAAATAGAGATTGGGGAAGAAGAATAGGGATTAGAAATTTTTACCTAGGTTTTCTTTGGGTTGGGAGTGGAAGAGGAGGAAGATGATGATGATGGAGTGGGGATGAAGTGGAGGAGGAGGAGGAAGTGGAGAGGAGGGGGCCGGAGGCTGGCCGGCGGCGGCGGGCGGCGCTGGCGGCGGCGGCGGGCGGCACAGCAGCGGCAGCAGCAGCGAGGGAGCGGCAGCGGCAGCAGCAAGGCTAGGGGGGAGGGGTCGGGTGATGGGTGTGTGTGTGTGTTTGTTTTGTTTGTTTTTTTTTTTTTCTTTTGCTTGGTGAGGGAGTGTGGGAGTGTATATATATATACATGTAGAAGAGTGTAGGGGGTGAGGTGTCCCCCCCCCCCCATCCCTTTGTAGGGACACCTAGCACCCCCCCCCCCCCCCTAGGGCTAGGGTTATGGGTAGGGTTAGGGCTAGGGTTAGGGTTATGGGTAGGGTGTAGGGCTAGGGTTAGGGCCTTGGGACACATGGCCATAAAGCAACAAATTCCAAATCACAGTATTATAATAGTAATAATAAAAAAAAAATTTGAGTATGACAAGTCTACCCTCCTTAGAAAAATTCCGTCCTTGGAATTTGAAATAATTAGACTAGCAATATGGTTACTGACCTGTCTTAGGGAAATAAATACGGGTATTGCCTCCGCATGTCTTCTTCCTTCTCCCAAGTTGAATCTCCAGGAGAATCCCTGCTCCACGCAACTCGTACTAACGGAATGACCCGGTTGCGGAGTATCTTATCTCTTCGATCCAAGATCCCAACGGGTCTCTGTTCTATCCGGAGTGTAGGCCCGATGGTGATTTCTGAGTGATCGAGTATATGGCTCGTGTCCGGTACATATCTTCGTAGCTGGGAAACATGGAATACATTGTGAACTCCTTCTAGTGCTGGCGGCAAGGCGAGTCGATATGACACATTCCCAACTTTCTCCAGGATGTCGAATGGTCCAATATATCTGGGACTTAGCTTTCTTCTGGTCCCGAATCTGATGGTTCCCTTAGTTGGTGAAATTTTCAGAAATACATGTTCTCCGGGTTGAAACTCCAATATTCTTCGGTGCTTATCCGCCCACATCTTCTGCCTGTCCTGAGCTGCTTGCAGGTGACTTCTTATTGCTTTGATGATATCCACAGTTTGCGTTACTAATTCTGGCCCCAACAATTGTCTTTCTCCTACGTCGGTCCAGCATACCGGCGATCTGCACTTCCTACCATATAGTGCTTCAAAAGGAGCCATTTTGATACTATCATGATAACTGTTGTTATATGAAAATTCTACCAAATGTAGATGATCATCCCATGCTCCTCCAAAATCTAAAGTACACGCTCTCAGCATGTCTTCTAAGGTCTGAATGGTTCTTTCAGACTGGCCGTCTGTTTGGGGATGGTAGGCGGAGCTAAATTTCAATTTAGTGCCAAGACTTTCTTGCAAGCTTTTCCAGAAAGGTGAAGTAAATCTGGTATCTCTATCCGATACTATACTCACTGGCACTCCATGCTGGCTAACAATCTGTCTCATGTACATTTCGGCCAGGATCTCCGTTGACTGTCCAACTCGAAAGGGCAGAAAACGAGCGGACTTGGTAAGTCTGTCTACAATGACCCAAATAGCATTATTACCCCTTTGGGTCCTAGGCAATCCTGTCACGAAATCCATGGTGAGGTGCTCCCATTTCCATTCGGGTATGGGTAACGGCTGGAGAAGTCCTGCTGTCCTTTGATGCTCCGCTTTTACTTGTTGACAGACAAGACATCTTGATACAAATCTGGCGACTTCTCTCTTCATCCCGTGCCACCAAAATGTTTGTCTCAAATCTTTGTACATTTTAGTGCTGCCCGGATGAATGGAATATTGTGAGTTGTGGGCTTCTGACATAACCTCTGTTCTTAAATCTCCACTGGGCACACATAATCGATCTCCGAATCTTAATGATCCGTCCGAATGCTTCCTTATCCCGGTCTGGAGTCCCTCTTCTGTTTGTTTCCAGATTTTCTGAAGTTTTGAATCATTCTGTTGAGCTTCCTTAATTCTATCTATTAAGGAGGACTATACTTGCAAGTTTTGCCACATTCCTTCGGTTAGTGGGCGTATCACTTCAATTCCCATTTTTCTCAAATCCTCAAGGATTTCTTTGGGTGTATTCATAAAGAAAGCTTCGGGTCTTCTACTTAAGGCATCAGCCACCTTATTAGCTTTGCCCGGATGATAGGTCAGCTCCATGTCAAAATCCTTCAGTAACTCCAACCATCTTCTCTGTCTCATATTAATCTCCTTTTGTGTGAAGACATATTTTAAGCTCTTGTGGTCTGTGTATATTTTGATTCTTTCTCCATATAAATAGTGTCTCCACAACTTGAGTGCGAATACTACCGCTGCGAGTTCGAGATCATGAGTTGGGTAATTCCTTTCATGTGTCTTTAATTGTCGGGATGCATAGGCTATGACTCTCCCGTGCTGCATCAGTACACATCCTAAACCCTTACCTGATGCATCACTATATATCTCATATCCTCCTGAACCAGAGGGTAATGCTAGTATTGGAGCTGTAATTAATCTTTCCTTCAGCTCGTCAAATGCTGCTTGACATTTCTCCGTCCAATTAAATTTCTCTTCCTTCCGGGTAAGACGGGTTAAAGGTTCTGCAATTCTTGAAAAGTTTTCTACAAATCTCCGATAATAGCCAGCCAATCCTAAGAAGCTTCTGATTTCTGCTACTGACTTAGGTGTTGGCCAAGACTTGACTGCTTCTACTTTCTTTGGATCTACCGAGATGCCTTCTCCACTGACAATATGCCCTAGAAATGGTATTTGGTCCAACCAAAATTCACATTTACTAAGCTTAGCATACAATTGTTCTTCCCGCAGAGTTTGCAATACTATCCTCAAATGTCTTTCATGCTCCTCTTCACTTTTGGAGTATACAAGGATGTCATCAATAAATACAATCACAAATTTATCCAGATATTGATAAAATATTCGATTCATCAGGTCCATAAATATAGCGGGTGCATTTGTCAACCCGAATGGCATAACTAAGAATTCGTAATGCCCATACCGAGTTCTAAATGCAGTCTTTGGGATGTCTTCCTTTTTCACCTTTACCTGATGATATCCGGATCTCAAATCAATTTTCGAAAATACCCTTGCCTCTCCTAACTGATCAAACAGTTGATCGATCCTAGGTAAGGGATATTTATTCTTGATGGTAACCTCATTCAAAGCCCTATAGTCAATCACCAGGCGTAGGGTACTATCTTTCTTCTTCACAAATAATACTGGTGCACCCCATGGTGAAGCGCTAGGCTGGATAAACCCTTTTGACAATAACTCCTTTATCTGTTTATTTAACTCAACTAGCTCCTCTTTGTTCATTGGGTATATCTTCTTGGCTATGGGTGCAGCTCCCGGTATTAAATCTATAGAAAATTTCACGGCTCTGTCTGGGGGTAGCCCCGGTAATTCTTCTGGGAACACATCCTTGAATTCTTCTACTACCCTTGGAAATGATTGCTCTGCTACTCCTTGCAGCAGTACTGGTAATTCAAATTTCTCTAGCTCCTCTGCATTGAACTCATTTTGGTCTCTTGCAAATTCATAAGACTCGCCGTCAGGGAGTTGGAATGAAATTTTCCCCTGACCGCAGTCTATATTGGCTAATGTTGCAGTTAGCCAATCCATACCCAATATTATATCATAATTGCTTGTTGGAAAGACAAGCAATCGGGTACGAAAAGCTCCTCCACCCAATTTAATGGGACATCTACGACATACTCGACTGACTTCTACTACTCCATTACCGGTGAGTACTTTCAGTGATTTAGGCAGAGGTTGTGATTCTATTTCACGTTGTGATATAAAAGAAGATGCTATAAATGAATGGGTAGCCCCGGAATCAAATAATACTGAAGCTGGGTATGAAGAAACTAAAATAGTACCTGAAACTACTTCTCCAGGGATACTCGCATCTTCAGTTCCCATTATGAATGCTTGCCCTTGCCTATTCCTTTTCTTGTTATTATTTTGAGCTTGAGCTGCCCGTTGTGCTTGTTGAAACTGATAAGCCTGAGGGGCATAGGGCGGCCTTTGCTGATTTCCATAAGCCATTCCTGCTTGCGCTGTTGGTGCCTGTATCATTGGTCGAGGTTGGTTTCCCTGAACTGGAGGTCGGTATCCTTGAGTGAAACCTTGTGTCCTTGCTCCATTCGCAGGCGGCTGAGGACATTGACTGATTGGATGATTTGCTCCACATCTCAGACAAAGCCCCAATCTTCTCCTACATACACTCTTTTTATGTCCTGGCTTCTGGCAGAAATCACAGATAAGAAATTTGTCCGAGTTGCCATTCTGAGGACGCTTAGGTGGTCCTTGCCAGTGATTCTTGTTAGAGGATGATCCTTCCTCAAAAGTTCTCTTGGGTTGTGATGACCGGAAAGGTTGCTCCTCTTTCAGGATTCTCTCCTGGTCTCGAGCAGCTTCTGTTACCTCAGAAAAGGTCTGGCATCGGTAGGACGCGACCCTGCTTTTCAATTGGGTCCCGAGCCCTTCCAGGAACCTAGAAATTTTTGTTTCTTCGTCGGCTATCATGTTAGGAGCAAATCGACTGAGTCTGGAAAACTCTACAGCATATTCATCGACGGTGCGTCTTCCTTGTTTAAGATAGTTGAATTGCCGCTCTAACTCTATTCGTGCTGATTTAGGATAGAATCTTTCCTCAAACTTCTTCTTGAATTCTGCCCATGTCATAACTCCATCGGAATCTTCGGGGTACTCAGCACTCCACCAGTATCCAGCGATATCTTCTAGCTGGATGCGGATTGCTGGCACCATTTCTTCGGTTTTGAGCTTTGCGGCCTTCATTAAGCCTTCAATGGTTTTCAACCATTGACCCGCTTCTATTGCATTTTCAGTTCCCTTGAACTTAGGTGGCTTAAGATCTCGAAAATCTTTTAGGGTTCCTTCTTCTGTTTTCTTGGAGTTCTGCATTTGTTCCAATATGGTTGTATTGGCAACATGGGCTGCATTGGCCTGCTGATTATGGGATTCCAATAATTGCTGGAATAATCGAAACATATCGGCCACAGTTGGTTCTTGAGGGGGCGGAGTACTTGACTGACCGTGGTTGTCCATATCCTGAGAAAACGCAATTCTTAGGGAAGTATTTAACTCGAGATTTCCAACAAGAGTGTATCATAAAACTTCGTACATATATATATTCATTCATTAAGATGAGAGTAATTACAAAATGGTGCTCCTTACTCTCATTTTCCATTTACATACATTCTTGCTACTTAGTTACTCATGTCACCCATCATTCCAAAACGCGACATGGTAAACTATTCTACTACATACAAGTACATATCTGCAGATGCCAAAATACAAGGAAAGGACTCCTTCTTCACTATGTACAGGGTTAAGACATCTTATGCTACGGCTTCAATAAGCTCCCTCCCTTCAGCAAGGATCTCCACTTCTGTATACATCCTCTCAAAGTCATCCATGGTGCCTTCGTAGCCGTGCAATCCGACATAGATGCGGTTCGGGTCTCGGACATAAAGACAGTAGGTGATGTACTCAAAGTATACTTCAGCGCCATCCTCCACGTCTCGTACCATAGGACGCCTGACTCCATAGAATACTTGGTAGACATGAATGTCATACCAGTCGGGTGCGTTCCATAGCATCCTGGCATAGCGTTGGTACAGGTACAAGGTGTACTCGCTTCCATCCCATTCCAAACTGGGTATAAACAGGTCCATATCCTTGATATCCTATGTAAGAATTTCTTATAAGGAACATAAGGAGAAAAAGCATATTTTATTTATTTATAGAACAATATGCCCTTGGCTTACATACATACTTGGTCACATTCTACCTACATGCAGATATATCTTACATTTCATTCATCCTAGCTATATACACATACTTATCATCTATAGATACTAGGGATCTAAGTCCATATTCCCTACTTGCATTCTTACTACATATATTACATACATTCCATATACATATATGCTTGAGGATCTAAATCCACATCTTCCTGATGTTGTGCACTATTGCGTTTGGATGAGTCTGCAGCCATTCTTCCAAGGTACCATTGCGATCAGTCTTTGGGCCTTTGGTGGGTTCTGCCTTTATCAGGACATAATAATGTACCGAGTTGTAATACTCCTTCCTTTCATCATCTATGTCTGACACTACTGGATATTTCAATTCGTAGTGTACTCCATAGGCTTCGATCATTCCTTTACGCGCTACGTGCCACATCTTCTTTACAAATGCATAATACTCGTCTAGGCTGTGACTATCATTTCCTAGTCTTGCGAAGGGTGCAAACCGAGGCATGACCTAGATTGAAAAATAAAAAAAATATTTCTTCCTTAGGTTAGTAACTCCTTAGTAGGATTTAAGATCTAGACAGGAAAGAGGAATTTGTAAGGAAAATGCTACCAACTATTTATCTACCTTACTTAAGGATTTCTAAGATATGATTGGAAATCAAAGCTTTCTATCTGAGTATAAAACCTACGTCTAGGCCTAAGGTCCGTTCTGGATTTTCCATTTTCGCTGACCTGCATGGGCCACCACTAAAAGACGTGTCACGTCCCACTTCCCAAATGGAAGGGTGACGTCATACACATCCCCAGGCTACGCGCCGAAAGTCCGCGATTGTCGCCCGTAAACATCAGCAAAAATGGAAAATGCCAGAGATTACAACTTATTATACATATGGAGATTGTTATACAGGACTTCATCACAATACTTCTACAAACTTATTACAAAAGAAATAACTAGCAAGTTGTCCAGACGATTATTCCTCGTCGTACTGCGGCGTTACTTCAGCGGAGACGTCCTCTTCTTCACCTAGTGAACAATACTAGGTCGTTTTAGAAAACGACAAGCAAGTCCTCGGTCAAGGACGGTAAAGTATGCAAAAGAAAGATGCAGTTCTTCAAAAGAAAGAAATATGCCAACTAGCACTATTATATGTGTTTAATTCACAAAAATCAAGGAAATGTAAATGACATCCTACTCCATAGATTGTAAGATATTCTGAGCTTCCCTTGAGCTCTCAGTAGGATTTTGCTTCCCTTGAGCAATCAAGAAACTACCTACCTTTGATAGGTGGAGTTATTTGCTGGAGTAAGATGAAATTTAGTAGACTAAATGCAATGCAATTTTGAGAACAGTACTCTGAATTAATTCCCTAAATAATTCCCGTGAACAATCCCGTTAACCTGGGATCAGGCTGTGATTTCGGAGCCTCCCTTGGGCTAAAACCAATCTATTCGATGTTACTGTCGGAATAGAAGTAGCAGGACAGGAGCCTCTCTTGGGCTAGTACTTATATAGAAGTACTCATCAGGATATTCAGGAATTGCTGATCAGCCTTTTTATGGTTATTATGTTACGGGATATCTAGGGATATTCAGTTGTCCTCCCCACCCAATGATTCTAAAATTTCCGAAAATCAGAAATTTGTCTCTCCTAAATTTTTCAAAAATTTCGGCAGAGTCTCCTTTGTATTTAGGAGCTCCGACAATTTACAAAACATGATATAAGAGATATACGGGCTCGCCGACCCCTTCGGTGGAGCAACCCTCAACACCGGAACCACGTATTTAATATCCGGGTACGCCGACCCCTTCGGTGGAGCAACTCTCAACACCGGAACCACGCATTTAATATATATATGAAAAAAAATTTGGCTTTCTTACCTTAGCAAGCAATTAAGCGAATTAAGCGATTTCTTTGGGGTTTGTGCTAAACACTATCCAAGTTTCAAAACAAAACTTGTTAGTAGCATAATGATATCAAAATTTATTCCAAAACCATATGCAAAATAATTTTGTAATCCTTGCAACTTTGACATGATGTTATTCTCATACAAGGTAAATCCAAAAGTCCAAATTTAACTTATGTTTACTATGTACCATAATTTAATTCCTTGAAAATGCAAGAGAGAGTTTAATATTGAGAATTTATAGACATAAGGTTATGCTAACATATAGGTGCCTAAAACCATCTATTTTAACTAGTTAATCATGATAGCGCATGATAATTAAATATAATTCTAATAAGGACAGATTTGAAATATAATGTTAAATTGTCATTTATTCATTCCTACATATCCATACTAACACATGTATACACAACCATGCTAGGAAATATAAAATCTGTATATATATTGATTTTCCAAAGGTTGAACTTCTAAGTTGTCAAGACTCATAGGTATTCATGCTCTTGTAGATTCATAATTTGCATCCATATATTGAGTCAAGTGCATATAGGTGTGTATTTATATATGTATGTATACACGTATGTAGGTTCCATGCATATATAATTATTCCAAGAGTTGTATCCACACATCTATATATATATATATATACATATATAATCACACAAATTTATAATTCGAAGTGTCCATTTTTGGTGTTGTGTCCTAACGATGTGTCCAAGTTATACACACAAACATAATTGTGTCCACAAATGGTTCATTTTCCAAATTTCTATGCTTATACCCATCTTACATTTTGTAAAATTGAACTTATCATGAATTTCCATAAATTCCAGAATTTAAAAAAAACTGAATAATAAATAATATATATATATATAACAAGTAGAATATTGAAAACCAATTTCCAAGAGGGAAAGGGGGAGAGGACTTGCCTTTGTGTTGGAGATGACCTAGATTTTTCTTCCACAATTCCTAAATCAAACCCCACAACAATAGAGTTTTGTTAGCAACTCTAACCTAGGTTTAGAAAAATAGAGATTGGGGAAGAAGAATAGGGATTAGAAATTTTTACCTAGGTTTTCTTTGGGTTGGGAGTGGAAGAGGAGGAAGATGATGATGATGGAGTGGGGATGAAGTGGAGGAGGAGGAGGAAGTGGAGAGGAGGGGGCCGGAGGCTGGCCGGCGGCGGCGGGCGGCGCTGGCGGCGGCGGCGGGCGGCACAGCAGCGGCAGCAGCAGCGAGGGAGCGGCAGCGGCAGCAGCAAGGCTAGGGGGGAGGGGTCGGGTGATGGGTGTGTGTGTGTGTTTGTTTTGTTTGTTTTTTTTTTTTTTTCTTTTGCTTGGTGAGGGAGTGTGGGAGTGTATATATATATATACATGTAGAAGAGTGTAGGGGGTGAGGTGTCCCCCCCCCCCCATCCCTTTGTAGGGACACCTAGCACCCCCCCCCTAGGGCTAGGGTTATGGGTAGGGTTAGGGCTAGGGTTAGGGTTATGGGTAGGGTGTAGGGCTAGGGTTAGGGCCTTGGGACACATGGCCATAAAGCAACAAATTCCAAATCACAGTATTATAATAGTAATAATAAAAAAAAAAATTTGAGTATGACACTATCCGATGTGGGACTAAAATACCAATACTCAAAAATAGAGTTTGATATTTTAGATCATCCCACAATCAGCATAGAAGTGTGCCAGTCCACGCCTACCCCCCGAACACTCCCGTGCATGCACGAGACATCCTGGAGTCCGTGTCCGAGTCCGAGTCCGCACAACAAAAATTAACTTGCATCCTTGTTGGATTTAATCATTTTTCCTTCTAGGAAAATACTTCCACATGGCACAAACTTGTGCCCCACTACACCTCATGTGCACACCTCAACACAAGCAATGCATTAGATTGAGATACTCACCATTTGGTGTAGCCGATGTGGGACTATTTTTTCTAGTCCAAAGGCAAAAACACCAACAATCCCCCACATATCTCAATATATGGATTGAGCGTTCCCCACAGTGACTGTCCATCATGCATTAGGAGAGATGTCGTTACGACTTGAATCTTCCCGCATAGGTTAAATAACAGCATGATACAAGAATGGACTAAGACTTGAATTCTGCACCATAACTGCAATTCTTCCTACTCACATAATGACCTCAACTGTGCTTCTGGCTGCACATTGAAGGCCTTGTGCCAGCCTGGTTTCAGTGTATAATTTTTGGGCGTCTACAAGTTTACCCTCAAGAGACGGCCTGATATCTCTGTCCATACACTATAGATGAGTTCTTTATTAAAGAGATATGGCATGAAGCCTTGCGCTTCCTTGCGGTGCTACGCCGCTATGACATGGCCTGAAGCCGAGGCATTACCCCTACCTGGGAACCTCATCGTAGTGTCATACTACTGTAGCATGAGGTCTCAGCCTCTTTGTAGTGCCAATCTACTCAGCATGAAGCCTAAGGCTTCCTTGCGGTGTTACGCCGCAACGACATGGCTTGCAATGCCGAGGCTTTACCCCTACCTGGGTACCTCATCGTGGTGTCGTGCCACTGTAACATGGGGTCATCCTCCCCTTTGTAGTGCTGTCTACAACTCTTTAATTACGTCATACAACATTAGGCTACCTGCCTATTTGCGGTGCTACGCCGCTATGACTTGGCTTGCAAAGCCGAGGCATTACCCCTACCTGGAAACCTCATGGTGGAGTCACCCCACTGTAGCATGGAGTTTCACTCCTTGTAGTGCTGCTCTACCGTGCTTCCTGTAAAGCACACCAGACATTCACTCTGCCTGAGAACTCATTAAGGCGTTTAAGCCAACCTTCCACAGGATCTGTTTTTTCCGCAGAAAATACATAGTAGACAACAGTGGTTATGGGTCCGTATCCCTTCCATGTTCCAGAGAACAAGTACCCACTGTTACCTGATAGTTTCCCAGTCAGTGATCCTCCTTTGAACCAAAAGTTAGATGCCTAGTAGATTTCTCTTTGAACTAATAGCATAAAACTTTATGGTAGGATTACAAAGACACACTATCAGAATGCCTTCAAGCCCATTTTACAAGCTGTGTCATCGACCAACTGGCGCTTGAGGCCCTTTGTGAACGGATCTGCCAGGTTCTCCTGACTCCGAACATCAACCACTGCAATTACACCTCTTTTGATAAGATCGTGTACTGCTCTGTGCTTCAACCGCACAGTCCTCTTCTTTCCGTTGAAGAGGTTATTTGATGCCACTGCTGCTGCCGCCTGGTTGTCACAGTATATCGGTATTGCCGGTATATGAGCCCCAACCACCGGAAGATCATACATGAGCTCCCGAAGTCACTCTGCTTCATTTGCAGCAGCATCCAATGCAAAGAATTCAGATTCCATGGAGGAGCGAGATAACATAGTCTGCTTCTTCGACTTCCACGATATAGCACCTCCGCCCATGGCGAATACGAATCCACCTGTGGAATACTCGCTCTCCATATCTGAACACCAGCTAGCATCACTGAAGCCTTCCACTACTGACGGATCTCCGCCGTAGAAAAGTGCATATGTCTGAGTTTTCTTGAGATATCTCATAACACGCTTCACAGCTTTCCAGTGCTCAACGACTGGATTGCTAGTGAACCGACTCAGCATTCCCACGGCAAAAGCTATGTCAGGCCTTATGGCAGTAGTAGCGTACATCAAGCTTCCGATGACGCTAGCGTACTCCAACTGCCTGACGCTTTCCCTCGAATTTGGCTTCAGCTTTTGATCACTCCGGTACGGTGTATCGATTATAGGAAGATCTTGATACCCGTAGCGAGTGAGCATCTTCTCAATATAATGAGATTGTGACAGCGCTATTCCAATGCCTGTCCGGATGATCTTGAGCCCCAAGATTACGTCGGCATCCCCCAAGTCCTTCATACTGAACTTGGTCGAGAGGAATTTCTTTGTCTCTGTGACGCAGCTTAAATCCGTACCTAGGATTAGCATGTCGTCCACGTAAAGACATACGATTACTCCTCTTCCGTCAGCAAACTTCGTATAGACACACTTGTCTGTTTCACTGACCCTGTAGCCATTTGACCTTATCACCTTGTCAAACTTCTCATGCCACATTTTGGGAGCTTGTTTCAAACTATACAGAGACTTCATCAACTTGCAGACTTTGTCTTCCAGACCTCTGACGACAAAACCTTCTGGTTGTTGCATGTAGATCTCTTCGGTCAGCTCGCCATTAAGGAATGCCGTTTACACATCCATCCATCTGATGTATCACCAGCTTGTGTATTGCTGCTAGAGCAATTAACAATCTGATGGTTGTCATCCGAGCTACTGGAGCATAAGTGTCAAAGTAGTCGATCCCCTGCTTCTGAGCAAACCCCTTGGCCACTAGCCTGGCCTTGAACTTGTCAATGGTTCCATCTGCTTTCATCTTCTTCTTGAAGATCCATTTGCATCCGATGGGTCTTGCTCCTTCTGGCAGGTCAACCAATACCCATGTGTTGTTGGAGGTGATTGAGTAAATCTCGTTGTCTATCGCCTCCTTCCAGAATACAGCATCTCTGGTCTTCATCGCCTCATCATAGGTAAGCGGATCTGCTTCCACATGATAGGTGACGAAGTCATCTCCGAAGTCTTTCGGCCTCCTCGTTCGCTTAGTTGACGGCTCAGCGAGTTCTGGTTCAGCTGGTGTCTCCTTGACGACAGCTTCATCTTGGACTACTGGTTCATTAAAGACTTCTGTCTGCTTAGTACCCTCATCATTCTCTGGAAGATCCGCGAGAACAATATTCTTGTGTTTTGCAAACTTGTCTTCAAAGTATTCAGCATCGCGAGATTCGATGATATGGTTTGACTCGATATCAAGGAATCTTCGAGCATCACTCTTCTCGGCATACCCCAAGAAGATCGCCTTCGTAGTCCTTGTCCCCAGCTTCTGAATTTTCAGATCCGGGAGCTTCACATAAGCCAGACACCCCCACACTCGAATGACATTCAAGTTAGGTCTGACCTTGAACCAGAGTTCATGAGGAGTTATGTCGGAAGTTGCATATGGCACTCTGTTCAGAATGAACGTTGCCGTTAGTGCAGCTTCTCCCCAGTAGCACTTTGGAAGACCCGCAGTCAACAGCATGGAGTTCATCATCTCTGTCAACGTTCTGTTCTTCCTTTCTGCTACTCCGTTGGATTGAGGAGAGTACGGAGCCGTTGTCTCATTGATGATTCCATGTTCTTTGCAGAATGATAAGAATTCATGAGACCGATACTCCCCGCCTCGATCACTCCTTAACCTCTTGAGTTGTTGTCCAGTTTGCCGTTCAGCCTCGGCCCTGAACTCCTTGAACTTCTCGAATGCTTCGTCTTTAGACTTGAGCAAGTAAACGAAAGCATACTTTGAGAAGTCATCGATGAAAGTAATGAAATACTTCATCCCGGCCTTTGTAGAGAATTGTTTGAAGTCACAGATATCTGAGTGAACCAACTCCAGAAGATCTGTGCTTCGATGGACCCTGTGAAAGGGTTTCCTTGTGATCTTCGTCTGAGCACATACTTCGTATTTCTCTACCTTACCCCCACACTTGGAGATAAGTCCTATACTAGACATTCTGTTAATCCTTTTACAATGAACATGTCCTAGCCTATTATGCCACAACTCAAGAGAATAATCAGAAAAAGTGATTGTATTTATATTATCATGCTGGGTTACACCAAGCTGAATCTTGTACATTCCTTCAGTTTGGAAAGCTTTTCCGAAAAATGTACCCTTCTTGGACATCACCAACTGGCCAGCATTGATGTCCATCCTCAAGCCTGCGTTGCAGAGCAGACTTCCAGAGATCAGGTTCTTAGCAATTACTGGAACATGCTTCACACCTTGAAGCGTCAGAGTGTTCCCCGATGTGAGTTTCAGCTCCACCGTCCCGATCCCCAGTACTTCAGCTTGTGCCTGGTTTGCCATTATGACCTTCTCTGAAGTTGGCTCATAAGAGACGAACCAGTCTTTGTCTGAACAGACATGGCAGGTCGCACAAGTGTCTATCCACCAGTCCAAGTCAGCCCCCACAGTTGCAACCTGTGCTATCATGGCAACTAGATTAGTAATCATAGAAACCTTACTAGGCTCACCTTGTTCTTTGGGCTTGGACTTGCATTCGGATTTGTAGTGGCCCTTCTTGCCACAATTGAAGCAAGTCACATGGGACTTGGACTTCTGCTGCTTGAAAGCAGGATCCTTCACTTTCAGATTCGTGAAGTCCTTCTTTTTGCGATGAGAAGCAGCCTGCTTCCCCTGGTACTCTCTGGTTTGGACCAGATTTGCCTTCGCCAGTTGTTTGGACAGAGTATCCATCTTCTGTTGAGAGCGCATTTCGTCCTCAACATGGATCTCTTGCAAAAAATCTTCCAAGCTAATTTCCATCTTCTTTCGATGCATCCTTGCATAGAAGTTGCTCCATTCTGTAGGAAGTTTCGCGACGATCCCTCCAACGACAAACTTGTCGACGAGGGGCATGTTCTCGTCTTCTAGTTTCTGACGCAACTTCAGAAACTCCTTCACTTGGGGCAGCATCGCCTTCTCGTCTTCGAAGGTCCACTTGTGGTATTTTTCTACCATGAAGATCTTGGACCGGTTCTCGTCATCTTCATAGAGCTTTTCCAAGGAGTCCCATATCTCTTTGGCAGATGTCTTCTTGGAGTAGGACTCTGCCAGAGAGTCTTCCATGGAATTGAGTATCAGTAGTTTGCATATACTGTTTTCTCTCTTCCAATTCGCTTGCTTGGTCGTAGCAGCGGCCACAGCCGCAGCAGATCCAGTGGTTGGAACGATCGGTTCTTCTTCTGACAGCACGTGATCAACATTCACGAGTTGAAGATTTAAAGTGACATTTCGTCTCCATATCTGGAAGTGTTCGCCATCGAATTTCTCCAACTTGTTAAAGCCGGTATCGATGAGCGAAGCACGAGAATTATCCATCTTCTCAATAAAGCTTTGAGATTGTTAGTGCTGAGGCACAATTTTCGATGGAAAATTCTGAAACTGAAACAATTGTACACACAACGTTTCAAATGCGACACCTTAAAGAAGATGTGCAACAGAGATCCTGGAGGATTCTGAATTACGAGGATCTAAAAAGATTCTACGTAATACACAAAAAATCTAAAGAGACTTTGTGCAAGCAACTATCGGCAGTAGAGCTTCTAAAAAGAAGTTACTGTAAAAGGCAACAGCAGCGATGATAGGCGAGAATGAGATGCTGGGGTGAATGAACCACCGTTGCTCAAAACTTTATTCGCCCCACATGAGCACGAACAGCTTCCAGGAACCAGCAAGTTCACGAAGAACTTCTGGAACGCTCGTAAGTCAATATTTGAGACTTGAACGGGCTTCCTGGACTTAACAGACTCCCTCAACTCTCTTCTTGGTGCATCTTTCAAAGGAGACCAAAGGGCTCTATTTATAGAGTGGAGTTGAGACTTCACCTCTTCTCCTATTCGATGTGGGACTAAAATACCAATACTCAAAAATAGAGTTTGATATTTTAGATCATCCCACAATCAGCATAGAAGTGTGCCAGTCCACGCCTACCCCCCGAACACTCCTGTGCATGCACGAGACATCCTGGAGTCCGTGTCCGAGTCCGAGTCCGCACAACAAAAATTAACTTGCATCCTTGTTGGATTTAATCCTTTTTCCTTCTAGGAAAATACTTCCACATAGTACAAACTTGTGCCCCACTACACCTCATGTGCACACCTCAACACAAGCAATGCATTATATTGAGATACTCACCATTTGGTGTAGCCGATGTGGGACTATTTTTTCTAGTCCAAAGGCAAAAACACCAATATATATATATATATATATATATATATATATATATATATATATATATATATATATATATTAAGTTTATATTACATGTAGAAGAGAGAAAAGACTGGGGTAAATTTGTTTAATCTAAGGCTTTAAAACGGTTCAAAAGTGAGACGTCTAAGTCATAATTATATCATGGTCTATTTAAAAAAAAAATTAAATAAATTATGTAAAAAATTTAAATTTGTTATATATATTCAACATGGAAAATCGAACTCAACCAAACAAGAAGAATAACTTCCGTCTTAACCATATGAGTTAGAATAGATATTTAACTATAATTAGATACTATTCTTATTATATGTATTATACATGCAAAGTAAGTGTATTTACTAGTATATATAAAAAACTTATCTCTAAATGTGATGTCAAAACTTTCTACAAATCATATTTTCTTTTCCCTAAATTATGAGAATGATTATTTAGTTTTAGGGTCGCATATAATATTTTAAATTTGTGTTCATATTTTCATATTGTACATAAATAGGGTTCTAGTCTTGTCCTAATAGGTTTTTTTTTTTTTTTTTAAGGATGTTCACTTCTTACTGGTGCTTGGAGGCATGCCTCCAAGAGGGCTCGAATCTGCGCCACTGCACTGGGATGCTCTACCATTCCAAACGGGCTACGGCCACGGAGACATTGTCCTAACAGTTGACTTGGCTGAGTTGAACATGTAAAATGGAAACCTAAATTTAAATTTTAAATATTATACGAGATCCTATAATTGAATAAAAATATATGAGGGCTGTGTGACTTTGATAAAACTAAAAGAAAATATGTGAAGGTTGTGTGACTTAGATTACTTAATTTGCATGTTATATCAGTATGACTAGTATAATTTAGTTGTCATAACCATCGAAAATGAGACTTGTGACACTAATGTTTTTTATATCCTAATTTCAACAGCCATACAATTCTTCTATCAGCAGTGAGAACGACTTCATGGACATCGTGTATTATTATATGTCTATCGTCAAGGTCGTACTGTTGAATGTTTGCAACTCAAAAGTCCTGAAATGTTGTATGGGTGTTGAGATCGAAATAGAAACAAACAACATGGTCACAAATCTCACACTCGATTGGTTAAAATAATAATAATAATAAATAATCCAAATCACATAATCCTCACCATCCAAAACTAAATAATCCAACTCACATAATCTTCACTTTCGATCTAGTATAATATTCAAAATCTCGGTCCATGCCAATGTTCCTTAGAACAAGATACAATCGGCCTCTTTTGAATAATATGAAAACATAAACAGACTTTTAATATTTGACCAGATTCTAAAACTAAATAATCCTTATAATAACATGTATCCATGTCCACATATGCAAGTATATATTTAAAATTTTATCAATAAACACTCATGATAAGTCTGAAAGTATTTTTTATGTATATTATTTAGTAATGTTTTTTAGCAATTTTAAGATTTTTTATTGACATATATTTCTAACAATTTGATATTCTCCTTATCTTTTAATCGTTACATTTCTTTACCCACCGGAAATAACACTCAACTTTATTATATAAATTAAATTAATAATGCGAAAACACAATTTTACCCTCTCTATATTCTTCCTCTCCGCTCTTTCTTCAAAACTCATGGCAGAAGGACTTTTAAGTAAATAAATTTAACTTAGAAGTAAAGCAGATAAAGGAGACCTATATCCCAAAAAGAATCTGCTCTAAAATTGGAATTTTCGAAAGTAGTCATACAAAATTGGTAAAAAAAAATTTCAGCAATTCGATTTCTTACGCTGTGGCTCAAAGAATTGGCGGCAGCGTAGGAGCTGTAAGCAGCCTTCCCCATCGCGAAGTCGAGCTCCACCACCCCCTCCGGCGCCGCCACCATCGTCGGCAGCGGCTCCGCCGCCGGCTTCCCCTGCACCGGCACCAGCCCGTCCGCGTAGTCCAGATCCAGGTAGGGGTCCACGTCCGCAAAGAAGTTCAGATCCGGCGCCACCGCCGCCATCCCCTTCCACGCGTCCTCGACGAGGAGCTCGTCGGAGGCGGCGGCGGCGGCGGAAGAGGGCTTGGTAGTGGGGACGTGGTGGAGGAAGGGGACGACGGGGAGGCGCTCGTGGCGGCGGGCGAGGGGGTTGGCGGCGTGGATGTCGGCGTCGCAGGAGACGCAGAGGACGGCGGCGTCGGCCTTGCAGGTGACGGCGGCGGGGGCCTGCTCGCAGACCTCGCAGAGCAAGACGCGGGCGTGGGGGGGCGACACGGCGTGGTGGGCGCGGGAGTCGCAGGCGGAGCAGAGGTAGGCGGCGTCGGCGGAGCAGTAGAGGACCGCCGGCGAGGTCGTGCAGTAGTCGCACTTGCGAGCGCACAGCCCCCAACAGCCTTTCTCCATTGTGAGTTTAGTTTTCTTTCTTTTTTCCCTCTCTGTGTTTGGTTTGGTTATGTATATTCTGAGAGGGGTGTTTTTGCATATTAGGTGCTTTGAATCTAGAGAAAATTGGGTAGCAAACATTGAAGTTTTATTAATGGTGTAAAAGTCACATATTTTGGTATATTTTTAAATACAGTTCCAATATGCGTACACATTGATTATTGATATAATTTAAAAAATTAAATAGTCAATTTATTCCTTAGGAATGATGTAAATCCAACATTAGGCAATTTATTCGGGAGTGATATGGCAATTTACGTCCTTTAACACCATCTCCAATGGGGGTTTCTATCTTCCCTATTTTTAGGGAAGAAATCCATTTTAGAAAAAACTTCTTCCAATGTTGATTTCTATCACTATTTCTATCCTATGTGCAATGTAGGATGAAAATTTTGTAGGAGAATTTCTACATGTATAAATTATCATAGAAATTCTCTTATCTCTCATGACGTTGGAAGTTGCTAAAATTGTATTTCTCTGCTATGTCGGATTAAGAAACTAATATACGTCGAATATATGTCCTTAGGAAGGACTTAAATTGACAAACTTTAAATTTATGTCCTTCCTGAGTGCGTAAACTAAATTGACTATTTTTTTCTTTTAGAGATCAATATTTACGTTCTTAAAAATGACGTATTGGGGTCGTGTTTAGAAACATGGCACAATTTGTCTTTTATGCAATTAATAAAAACTTCAATGCTACGCATGTTGAATCTAATGAAAATTTCAGTCACGCTATCCCACTTTGCTGAAATTAAATGGCACAAACTTAGATAAAATTGTTGAAATTAATTAGCAGATCAAATTTGGATAAAATTCTACAAAATGGCATTTGTAGTACAAAAGTGTAACACAAATACTTCTATTGTCATATATTCTTTTGAAGTGGTTTCGATATATTTCAAAATTAATGAAATATGCTTTTTTTTAGGATTATTTACACTAACTATCCCTATGTTTTTGATTTATAACACGGGGTACCCCTGATTTAAACTATTTACACTAACTACCCCTCCCTTTTAGTGTAAATAGTTAGTGTAAATAGTTTAAAAGTAGGGGTACCCCGTGTTATAAATCAAAAACATAGGGGTAGTTAGTGTAAATAACCCATTTTTTTATTATAAAATTGGGGGTGACAAAATTGAGAAGTGAAAAGTTAAGACACCAAAAACGTCTGAATGCTATATTTAGGGTGACATTAAGATAATTTAGTTATATCTTTATAACAACTTTAAACAACCTGAAGCCAAAAAATATTAATATATTTGGAAATACATACAAAGAAGAAGAAAAATAACAACAAGAATTGCATTGATCTCTATAACAATTTAAGTACAAAATGGAAGAAAAAAAAATAACACTCCTTTTGATTGATGATTGCCTTAGCTATGTGAAATATTCATCAAATAAAATTTAAATCAATTTTCCTGATAGAAAAAAATTACTGAATGATTAAGATGAAAGTGTGGTTTCCAATGTAGATGAGATTAACATAAGTATTATTAATATAAAGTTTAAAAGGTATGTATAAAATCGAACTTAATTTTCTTATTTGTTATTTGAAAAATAGTGAAACTGATCGAATAGTTACTTGAGTATGTATGCAAATAAAATAAAACGATGATAGAAACTCATGTCAAAATACATAAATCGTAGGACTCAATATGTAAAAATAACCCTCACGTGGACGTGGAGAAATGGCGTCCGCTAGAAGGAGTTTGAGAGGAATTACAGATTTGCCAATGACAGCTGTGCTAATGTATGTGGAAGTGGAGATATTATTTTTTTATAATTATAATTTTATAATGATAATGCTGACAAAGTTGATGTTTATCCGTTTTGTTAGAACATGGGGTCAAGGTGTTTTCGGTCCGGTCCGGGCCGGCCCACGGTCCAGGGGCGGCGGCCCGACCGGGTTCGGGCCGGTCCAGGACCGGCCCACGCTAAAATTCGGTCCGGGCTAAGCCCGGCCCACGCTAAAATTCGGTCCGGGCTAAGCCCGGCCCGGTTTTCATCTTTTGGGCCCAGCCCGGCCCATTGAACCGGGCACTAGTGGGGTCGGTCCGGGCTGAACCGGACCACGGGCCGGTCCGGGCCTAGGGCGGTTCGGGCCGGTTCAGGCCGGGTTAACCGGACCGGCCCGGTTTGTTGGTTATTTTTTTTTATTTTTTTTTACAGTTTTTGTTTAATTTAGTTTTTTAATCATTTTTTTTTGTATTTTAATTTTAAAATTTTTAACTTAAATGTTTATAAAAAAAATATTTATAAAATGTTTATACAAAATATGTTTAAAAAATATTTATAAAATGTTTATAATTTTATGTTTATACAAATGTTTATAAAATGTTTATACAAAATATGTTTATAAAATGTTTATAAAATGTTTTCTTTTTAACACAAATGTTTATAAAATGTTTTTACAAAATATGTATTTCTTTTTAAAACCATTTTAAAAACCATGTAAAGTAATCATTTTCTTTTGTATTTTAATTTTAAAAATTTGTAACTTAAATGTTTATAAAATGTTTATACAAAATATTTATAAAAGTAATGTTTATACAAATATATACAAATATTACAAATGTTTATAAAAATTTATAAAAATTTTAAAAAAACATTTCTCCCTCTTCCTTTATCCGGGCTTGGGACCGGCAAATGCTTGTTTGGCATAGGCGGAGTTAAAAAATGTTTTTTTTTAAAGTAAAAAATAGTTTTTGAAAGTATAAGTTAAAAAATTTGAATAGTATAAGTTAAAATTAAAAATTTGAATAGTATAAGTAAAAAAAAAAATAGTTTTTGAAAGTATAAGTTAAAATTTAAAATTGAAATGTATAAGTTTAAACGTACATACCTGATACCTTGCACCGTAGCCTCATTGTTGTTCGCCTTCATGCAATGAAAGCGATTCCAAATCCAGCTCGTGGATGTCATGATCTTCTTCATCTTTCTGGTTTTGTGTTCTTTTATCGGCAGCCATCCAATCTTGTACGCACACGATTGCTTCCAAAATATCGGACTTCAAGCGGCTCCTCCTATCGCTCAACATCCTCGAACTTGCACTAAAACAGGACTCCGATGCTACCGTCGACACCGGAACCATCAGTAGATCACGTGCTATGTTAGAAAGCACAGGAAATCTCTTGTCGTGTCTCTTCCACCATTCTAGAACGGCGAAGTGATCTGGAGTCTCATCTTCGTCTTGATAAGAGTTAAGGTAAGCAGACAACTCTTGAGTAGGTTGGAAGATTGCTTTTGTTTCTTCCTTTGTAGTATGCGACCGGCTGCTGATAGCTTAGACGCCAAGCCGGAGCTACTACTAGCCCCCCCTGAGTTGGTCGGGTCGACGTTGCTCCTTCTTCGTACAGTATAACTAACCTTTCCAAAGCCACTTTAACTTCTGCCTTCATGTCAGAAACGTCTATACCCATATATTCTCCATATCCTTCTAATAAAACCTCTACGCCATCCAATTTGATTGTAGGATCAAATATGGAAGCCAAACAATAAAAGAGGTACTTCACCCCAATATTTCCTGAATTTGACTTCCATATTTCTCACCGCAATTTCAAAATTTGGATAATCTCTATATTTAGAAAATAAATAAGACATGTTACAAAGTTCACGTAAAGCTAAGCAAGATGTGGGATAATAAACACCAGAAAGAGTTAATGTAGCATTGTAAAAAACTTCTAAAAATTCACAAACACTTTCAGCTGCTACCCAATCATCATCAGTAACCTGATAGTCAAAGGTGGCATCCGAAGTACAATAATATGTAATAGCAGTCTTAAAAGGAATTGCAGATTTCAACATCAAGTAGGTGGAGTTCCACCTAGTTGGTATATCCTTCACAAATCTTCTAAAAGTCATACCAAAATGTGCGCAAGTGCATGCAAAACTTTGTTGTCTACTTGGAGACGAGTTTAGGTGGAGCAAGCATTGTCGCAGAGTGTCTAAATGGGGTTCAAAAATTTTAAACATTCTTTAACAACTAAGTTAATTATATGGCAAGCACACCTAACATGCATAAGTCTACCTTCTAAAATAGGCTTAAAAATTACTGACAAAGAACATAGCAGCATTGTTGTTTGATGCATTGTCCAAAGAGACAGAAAAATTTTAGCGTGAATATCATATTCACGCACGTGTCTTGAAATCTCACTTGAAATTACAGCGCCCGTGTGTGGACATTCTATAAGTTTAAGACAGATGATGCGTTTTTGCAACATCCATTGTGCATCTATATAGTGTGCAGTAATACAAATATAAGCATAACTCCATTTAGTAGTCCAAATATCAGAAGTAATAGCTAACTTACTAATATTTTCAAAATCCGCTTTCATAGCGGCTTTCTGCTCGTTGAAGAGACGAATGGCCTCCTTTCGAGCTTGTTGCCTACTCACTTTAGTAAAGGAGGGGTTTAGAGAAAGTGATATATAATCTCGTAAAGATTCGCTTTCACCCGTCGTGAAAGGAAGTTCGTCACGAATAATATGTTTTGTTAATTCGGTTTTATGCCTAGCAGCTGAATAAGTAAAGTTACCAATTGAAGAACCGGTGGCGCCGAAGCTTATTTGGGTTTGGGACGCTTGAAGTGTGTCCTTCCCGTAGCAAGTGTCGTAGTGTCTGGATATAGTCCCGGTGCCACCGCCCTTCTTCCATGCGTACTGGTTGCAACACTTCTTGCATTGTGCCTTGTACGGTTTCGGTTCCCCCTTGGCATCTAAAACAAACGAACCATCAGGATTAGTTTCAAAAATTAAAGTAAAATAATCCAATACTTAGACCTTTTTTTCTTTTCAGGACGTTGGGTGGTACTAGCTACTTCCGGAGGAGATGGTTGGCACCCCTCCGGAATCGGATGGGTGGCTACTTGCTCAGGTGGAATTTCATTACCGTCAAAAAAATTACTAAAATAATGGTAAGTCTGTCCAGCAAGATCAGGTGGGTTTGAACCTTCACCAGCCATATATAAAATAAAATAAGTAAACTACGCTAGAAGAAAGTAAGGGGTTGAGAGGAAGATCGGGAAGCCGTAGAGCCGGAATGGAGTTGGGAGGGAGATCGGGAAGCCGTTGAGCACCGGGGAAGGAAAGCAGTAGAGCACCAGAGCACCGGGAAGGAAAGCAGTAGAGCACCAGAGCACCGTAGAGAAATGTAGAGAATTTGTGAGGAATGAGTTGTGTTTGAAAAATGATTTTTGGGCTATTTATAGAATTTTTTGGGGTTATTTTGGTAATTTTAGGCCAAAAAAGACCAAAATACCCCTCCCAACGTTTTAATAACGGCTATATGGGAGGGTATTTTGGTAAAAGACCCCCCCCAAACGGTCAAAACTTTGAAAAAAAAAAAAAAAAAAACCCCTCCAACGGTCGGCTGCAGCTGGACCGGTCCCAGCGGGCCGGGCCGGGCCGATCCAACCGGGCCGGGCCTATTTACTAAAAAAAAAAAAAAAAAATTACGACCGGTCCGGGCCGGGCCGGGCTCGGGCTAGGGGGGGGGGGGGGGGGGGGGGGCCTACCCGAACCGAATGCACGTGGGGGGCCGGGCCGGTTCGGGCCCACGGCGGGCCGGTCCGGGCTTATAGGTGGGCGGGCCGGTGCTGTCCACGGGCGGGCCCGGGCCGAACCGGCCCAGTGAACACCATGAACATGGGGGCTCAAAAAAATGTATTTTAATTCAAATTTATAATTAAAAATAATATAGTATTGTTGGGTTTGTAAAATAAATAATGTTGAAATCTTCGTGTGTCAAAATTTTGCTTCTTTTTTTTTAGAATAATATAAAAACTAGAATTTAGAATTATGGTTTCAAATTGAGTCTTACTATTACACAAAATGAGTTACCATATTCTAATGTAGAATTTGTGATCCAGATTATATCTCACACTATAAATCTAGAATTTATAAATTGAAATGAGTTTTACTATTGATGCTCCTAGAAGTAGTAAGTAGTAACCTCCCTGTGGGCAATGGTCTCTGAATGTTCTGTTTGTTTCCAGTGTGTTGACCTGTTAATTCCGGTTGACTTACTCCACTTTCAAATAATTTGGCGTTTGTAATTCTTAGCAAGCAAATTGGAAAAAAATTGCGGAGTGACACTATTTCTAGCGGATGGTATGATGGATATTATTATTGGTTTTCAATGCAAAAAAACAAATCACAAAAACAAAATTTCTACTATTCAAAGTTGTCCACGAAAAAAAAAAATAGTATATTAGAAAAGTAAGCAAAAGCAGACCAAAATTGATGAGTTGTCTTAACTGAAAATAGTATGCAATTAAATACTTCTAGAGCAACTATCGTTGGTGCTGCTATCACAACAAAGGGAAAAAAAGTCTAATTTAAATTACAGTAAAAAAAGATAAAATCAGATAAATTAAAAAATTATGGAACATAATCAAGGCTCTAATATTTGCTACAAATATTATTTATTAACGAGTTTATCATCAATAAAAAAAATTATAGTATAATATTAATTTGTAACAAATTATTTGAATTATTGCATAGTTTAGGAGACCACTTACCAACGACATTTGTTATTATCAAAGGTTTTAATAGACCATTTGGTTATCAGCATAGGCGGAGGCACGATTTAATTCATGAGGAGACTATATTACTACATATAAAAAAAATTAAAATTGTCATGCTAACTGAACTTCAATAGCAAAAAATATATTAAAAAACTCAAACAAGAATGAGCAAAAAGAAAAAGACAAAAAAAATGAAAGTCAATATTTTCAAAATTTTATAAAAGAAAAGGAAAAAAATTGTACTAAAAAATATTTAAATGTGAACACAACCCTTACCTCTCATTTGAATGCCTAGAACACAACCACTTGAACTAAGTTAATCTTTTAAATTAGAAGGCCAAAGCAATATATTGTAAGCCATAGAAATTATTTATGTAGTAATTGACAATTTTTAGAAAAAATGGGGAGGCCGTGGCCCCCTTTGGACTTTTACTAAATCCGCCACTGGTTTTCAGTAAATAATAATAAAATATTTAGTAATAGAATCTCACATATATATAATAAATAGGATTTGAGTCTCGAAAATAATCAATATTAGAGTTTGGATCTCTCAAAGTCACTCTTCGTTAACCTACGTGAACAGTGATTTCGAAATTTGAACTCTAAAAAATAATAATAATAATAATAAAATAAATATACACGTGAGATCCTGTTACTGGATACCTTAATTAATCATTTGAAACGAGACAACTAAAATATGTTTGGTACAATCTAATTTTTAAAAAATATAACAAAATTATTATTATTTTAGCTGCAACAAAATCTTCATTAACCTCAGGGTGTTAATCGGGCTAAATCCGACCGGCCCGAGCCCTGGAAAAGACGGTCCGACCGGCCTGGTCCGGGCCCAGCCCGGACCGGTTCAGCTAGTGGGACGGGCCTGGCCCGGCCCGGTTCAAGTTCAGGGGACCCAGTCCGGCCAGTGACCCGGTCTGGGTAGGGCTGGGCCGGTCCGGTCCGGGTCGTGGGCGGGCCGGGTTCGGGCGGCCGGTTTAGTTGGTTTTTTTTAATTTTCTTTTAACTTTTATATTTTTTAACATTTATATTCTTTTATCTTTTATTTTTTTTTTTAAACTTTTTTAATTTTTGTGTTTTTTTGTTATTTTTTAAAGTCTAAGTTTTTTTTAAATATTTTAATCTCAAGTCTAAGTTTTGTTTTTTTTTTAATATTTTTTTAAAGTTTTTGTGTTTTTAATTAAATTAAATTTTAATTTTTCCTCCTCTTTTATCTGGGCTTGGGACCGACAAGACAAGTTTGCTTGTCATAGGCAGAGTTAAAAATTTTTTTTTAAGTTTTTGTGTTTTTTTAAAAAGTTTTTAAGTTTTTATTTTAAGTTTAAAGTTTTAAAGTTTTTTTAAGTTTAAGTATTTTTTGAAAGTTTTTAAATTTAAAGTTGTTGAAGTATTTAATAAAGTTTTAATAATATTTTAAAGTTTTAAAGTTTTTAAGTTTAAATTTTTTTAAAAAATTTTAAATTTTTGAATATTTGAAAGTTTGAAAATTTGAAGTTTGAAAGTTTGAATATTTTTTTTGGAGTTTGAAAGTTTGAAGTTTGAAAGTTTGAATATTTTTTTTGGAGGTCATACCTTAGACTTGAGTCATTCTCCTGCTCCTCCTCCTCGGTTTAGAAGCTTCATCCAATCCATGTGATCCGAGGTCCAGCTCATTGATGTCATAAGCAACATCACTCTTGTTTTGGGTTCTTTTTTTCTGCTAAAATCCAATCTTGAACGCAAACACAAGCTTCCAAGATATCCGGCTTCAACCGGCTCCTCTTTAGGCTCAACATCCTTGATCATGCACTAAAACAAGACTCCGATGCTACCGTGGACACGGCACCATTAGTAGATCACGTGCAATTATAGAAAGTATAGGATATCTTTTGTCGCATTTTTTCCACCATTATAAAATGGTGAAGCGATTTGAAGATTCCTCTTCTTCTTCATAAGAAATTAAATACAAAGACAACTCTTGAAGATTTGGGAAGATTGTCTTTGTTTCTCCTTCTTAATAAGCGAAGGGCGTGGTCCTCTACGCTACCAACTTGAGTGGGTCGGTCGGCCCAACATTATCTTCATAAAGTAGTACTAATATTTAAAAACTATCTTTACTTCTAATTTCAATCCATAAGGTTAAGTTTCGTGTTATCAGCATTTTTTGAATGGAGTTTCATGCCAATTTATAAAAATTTTTGGAAGCCAAATTATCTTCCATACCCTCAAAATATAATTGTTGTAATAGATTTTTGGTCATTTTGGTCAAAAGACTAAAATATCCCCTATAATGGTCATAAAACGGTCAAAAAATGGGAATATTTTGGTAAAAGGGGAACAATTATTCTTTTTTTTTTTTTGAAAAAATTCGGTTCAGCCGGCCGGACCGGGCCGGGTTGAACCGGACCGAACGTTGCATTATTAAAAAAAAATTAACCGGGCCGGGCCGGGCTTGGGCTCGGGCCGGTGAACCCAGCCCGGACCGGATATGCTATTGGGCAGCTCGAGCAGGACTTGGAGCGGGCCGAACCGGGCCGGGCCTCCTGTGGGCTCGGGCGGATTCGGACGAACCCGGCCCAGATCACACCCGGACATTAACCACGAGAGTAATGATCTGTCACTGGTTAGCAATCTTGCCCGGACCGACCTATCTATCACGACATGAGAGAGGCAATATTGACATCGGAAATGCTTGTTGCCCGCAGGCGGGCCAGCCCGTCCGCCTGCGTGGCACTTCCCCATTGGCCCCTCCTGTTAGCATGGGGCCCACGTCGTTGACCGACCAATGGGGGAGGGCCACGTGGCGGGCGGGCTGGCCCGCCTGCGGGCCAAATAGCAGAGCCCTATTGACATCTCATATGTTTTCAACTGACGTGTGCACTGCCGTCACAACTTTTCGGTGAGATACAGTCGGACACGTTACGCGTGCGTCACTGTTCTTCGTCCGCCACGTGTCCTTCTACATGAAAATGGTCCTCGTTTCGGACTGCTATTAGTCGTTAGCACGCTGAACGCCGAGTGCGACTGTAGCCAAAAAAAAAAGGAGTTTAACTGAGGTTGGAAAGGATGGAAGCACGTGACCGGGACCCACACTTGGCCGGTTGGCCCTATGGTGGCGGGCACGGGTGCTGGCATGCGGGTTTCGGGTGGGACCCGCAAACCGACGTTTCCTATTATTCGGCTCGATTTTTTATGGTTGGTTGGTTGTTGTTGGACTTGGACTAGCAACAACGTCGTTTTTTATTGTTGACTAGCCAAGCAAGATTTTAGGTTTGAACAATTCTCTTATGCATAAGACAACACTTAAACGTGATCACATAGAGATGGGAATTGCATATGATCCTTTGGATCGACCTACAATAAGCATCAAAGGACAATCAAACTAGTTCTAATTTGGACAATTCAATTTTGTGGGCATCTATTTCAAGGAGTGTCCAATGTATCCTCAACCTTATCCGGGGACCGGGACAGGTCGAGCTTGTCAGTTGGAACTTGAGCTTGAAAAAAAAAATGAAATTTAGAATTCAAAATTAGTAAGTCAAGTTCGTGCTTTCAATCCGACTATTCATTCATTTGTTGGTTTTTCGCAAGTTTAGATCATCTTCAATAATTAAGACGATTTTAAAGATTCTAAGTAACCCACTGCAGATGTTTGTCACAGATTTAATTGATCACTAATTTTGCATGCTTATTATCTAATCATAAATATATAGAAAAACTTCATAGCCAAAAAAAAAAAGAAGTTTGCATGAACTAGAAATATATTTCCATATCTAGTTGTATAAAAATTGTATAAGAGAGTGAAAATAGAAAGTTGATATTGTTGCTAGTGCAGACTAATTCCCGAGCATCCATTTGGTCTGGTTCGGTTCACGGAAAGGAATGGAAATGAAATCAATTTCCTGGCATTTTTTTTCCTTATGAAAAATTATAATTTCTATTGATTTTTTTTTCGATATTTGAAAATGTCATGGAATTTGAAAAAGAAAATGAATACTTTAAGTTAGAAAAGTGATCCCTTATTTGAATGGATGAAATCATTTTTTTTCCTAATTTTTTTTCCATTAAAAATTATTTTTCTTTCATCCTCAATTTTTTTGACACATAAACACGAAAAAGTAAATAATTTTCTTTCTCAATCCGATGATTCCGCGAAACAATCAGACCTTTGTGGCAAGTTTGCACTATCTTACCTTTCTTCGTTCAATCTTGCTGTATGGCTAGCTTATTACTAGCTCACTACTAGCAAATGCTGATGTGGCGGAAAGAGGTAATCAAGTTTACAGGTTTAGCTGGTCAACAGTTTGAAAAATATTTTTAAACATTTCTCTTATGTTAATTGACTCACAAAATTTTTGGGTGATGACATCTATCATTATGTGGCATCTGACATGGAAAGTGACATGACAGCTGACATGTCATATTTTAACCCAAAAAATTAATTACCAAAAAAAATTATTGTTAATATTAATGCTAATGCTAATGCTATATTAATTTAATGTTAATATTAATTTTAATGTTAATGTTAAAATTAATATTAATACTAATTAATGTTAGTATTAATATTAATATTCATGTTAATTTGAAATTAATATTAATTTTAGTAATTTTAATGTTAATATTAATACTATTTTTAATTTAATGTTAGTATTAATTTTAATATTAATATTAATATTAATTTTAATTTTAATTTTAATATTAATATTAATGTTAATCAGCTAAATCTATAAATTTAATTATCTCTCTTTGTTACATCAGCATTTGCTAATAGTGAGTTACTACTAAATTAGCCATACCACAATTTCGTCCTTCGTTTGTTAATTCTTTTCATTATTTGTTGGTCACTTGGTCGGCAGCGTGGAAAGACTTATATGCCCCTATGGTAATGGTACGATAGCAAGATGATTGATGGGTAGTGTCATCACTCTCTTCGTTGTCGGAGTAAAATATAAATGCACAATAAAAACGAAAAGAAGAAGAGGACAAGGAGAGACCTTTCTTGGGGGATGTCAATTACCAGTAATGCCCTTCACCCATCAATAAATGATGTGACATTCAACCTCTTTCTTTCATGTTAATTAAGATTTACAGGAAACTTGTCAATCTAATTAGGCTCGTCAATAACACGTTGCACACCCCACTCCGACCATCGACATCTCCAAAAGAAATGTTGACAATTGAATTTCATATCGAGGACTTTGACACGTTTGAGAATACTTTTAGGACTTGTTTGGTTCGTGGAAAAAGGAATTGATTCTTTGAATTTTTTTGACAAATTGTAATTCCATTTTTGTTTTCGATATGGGGTAAACTCAAAAAAATTGGAAAAAAAATTGAATCTTTAGAGGAGAAAAATAAATCATTGGGTTGGTGGGAGGAACCATTTTTTCTCTTATTTTTCCTTCTCTCGGAAATCAAATTCATTTTCTCATTTTATTTGGCATCCAAACAAAAGAAATGAATCACCTTCTTTTTCCAATGTTCCAATTCTACGAACCAAACGTGGCCTTATATCTCTTATTATTCACGGAAAGGAAAGGAAAGGAAAACAATTCCTTACTCTTTGCTTCTTTCTTTCTTTTTTTTTTTGAGAAATTATAATTTTACGGATTTATTTTCCGGTATTTGGAAAAGCGAAACTGTTGGATGAGAGGGACCATTTTTCTCCTAGTTTTTCTTTCTTTCGCAATATCCTACCCACCACCACCCCCCCCCCCCCCCCCCCCCCCCCCCCCCACACACACACACACACACACACACACCACACACACACACCCCACCCACCATCTTTTCCATTGAAAATAAAATTTCTTCCCAAGGTCATGTTTCCGTTATCCAAACATGGCCTCAGATCTCTTTGAGCCCAAGTTTGCAACAATGGAGGTTTCAAGATGTATACAGGAGACGGCATAAGAAGAGAAGATTGCACAATACTAAATTGTTTGAAAGATATGAATACCACATCTTTTTAAAATACTAATATAATTTTTATTTAAAATCTGATATCTTAATCCTGTCCCTCTTATAAATAGGCTAGTTATAAAGGCACTGCATAAATTGATCAGGGCTAGCCCATTTGTAAGTTTGTATTATTTACAAGTTTGCCATTGAAAAAATTTATTAGGGCTAGCCCATTAGGTAGTATAAAAGTCAATTGTTTTATTTCTCTTCTCTTTCTCTTCTTCCTCTCAAATTTTTTTCTAATCTCAAATTTTCTTCTAAACCCTAGATTGAGATTCCTCTTGTCCCTACAAAAATCTTCCTGTTTTGTAACCCTAGAGTAATTATCAAAGAATATTCGTAGTAGTCGGTATATTTTCGACTACTATATTGCAAAGTTTGTTAAATAATCGGTTGATTCCTAATTTTTGAATGTTCTTTCATAATGTAGAAAATATGGAAGAAATTGGGACATCAAATATAGCAATCGATCATCCCGGTCCTTCCGAAGAACACGACATTCTCTCTGAAGAACCCGTGGTTGGTCCCCGACGTAGTTTTATTTTTTCGTAGTCCACAATTGGACTGATACATCGTATGGCAGTCCACAAAGTACTTAGGACTGCCAGAAAGTATGGCAGTCGAGTTAAATACGTATGAAGTTAAGGACTGCCTCACTTTCTGGCAGTCCTAGATACGTCAAGGATTGCCCAGAAATGTGGCAGTCCTAAACTTGATAATCGATTCAACTGGACTGCCACACATTTTGGCAGTCCATAAAGTACTTAGGACTGCCATAAAGTATGGCAGTCGAGTTAAATACGTATGAACTTAAGGACTGTCTCACTTTCTGGCAGTCCTAGATACTTCAAGGACTGCCCAGAAATGTGGCAGTCCTGAAGTTGATAGTAGATTCAACTGGACTGCCACACATTTTGGCAGTCCATGAAGTACTCAGGACTGCCAGATGTTGTGGCAGTCTAGTTTAACAGCCTGAATTGGATATTGTATTTGGTTTTGTCATTGATTTAGGTATTTAAAAAATTATAAATTTATTGTAGGGCACCCCATCTCCTATGTGCACAGATTTGAGCAGTAAATTCTCGACAGATATTGTCTTTGAAACTTACGCCGAAGCATTAGAATGGTGCAGAGAAGTTGGAAGGCAAACCAACACAACCCTTGTAACTTCAAGGTCGCTACGGTGTCGGCTGAAGCGTCAAACTGCAGAGATTGGCTGTGAAAGAGGTAGGTCGTTTAGGGTGCGTCGTAAAAAAAGTGAACTTCTCCCAATAATATCTGAGAAGAAAGAGGCAGGCTCAATGAAATGTGGTTGTCCATTCAAGTTAGTGTTGGGGTGCAAGAGTGGCGAGAAGTGGACAGTTGTGGTACGTAATGGGATCCACAATCATACTATTCCGGAGACGCTAACTGGTCATGCCTACGCCGGAAGATTGAAAGATGATGAGAAAAAGTTAGTTACAGAATTGTCAGCTTCCGGAGTTGCTCCAAAAGAAATTTATTCTGCGCTGCTTCAGAAGAATGAAAGGAACAAGTCCACTATGAGGACAATTTACAATGCACTAGCGATGTCTAGAACGAGGACTCTAAAAGGAAGAATGACGATGCAACAAGTGATGAAATTGCTCGCCGAAAATCATTATGTGGAAGGGTAAAGTGCAAAAAACTCCTCGTTAAATATGTGCCTTTTGCACTAAAAGACCCCATGCTCTTAAAATTCCCAAAAGTATAAAATATGCTCATTTTGCCCCCAAATGACAATTTTACCCCTCCCTCCCCCCTCCTTCTTCGGTTGTGTTCGCCGGCGAAGGAGGCGGAGGGGGGGTGGGGGCGGGCGGCGGGGGGAAGGGGGGGTCGGGGGGTCGCTCGCCGGCGAGGAGGAGCAGAGGGTCGGGGCCGGCGAGGGAGCCGGGGGTCGGGGCTAGGGGTGCAACTCGGGCGGGTTGGGTCGGGTTTGAGGTCAACCCGAGCCCAACCCGATAGATCATAAGCCTAGCCCAAGCCCAAGCCCGACCCGACTTCGGGTTCAACATATGAAGCCCAAGACCAAGCCCGGAGGATCGGGTTGGGCTCGGGTTGGGTCGGGTCCATCGGGTTTATCGGACTCTAATATGATATTTGAAATAATTTTAAACAAGAGTAATATTAAATGCATAATCAAATAGCAATCAAGCCTCGATCATTACAAAATAAAACTGAAATGAGATTTAGGACAAGGAATTGAAGATTTCGGGTGAAAAAAATTATAGTTTAACTTTTTATTTAAGTAGCATAAAACAATATATATATATATATATATATATATATATATATATATATATATATATATATATATATATTATATGTATGTCGGGTTTCGGGTTCTTCGGATTACCCAACACATGAACCCAAGCCCAACCCGATTTTTGATCGGGTTCAAATATTTTAACCCGAGCCCGAGCCCAAACCCGAATATCTTCAACCCTATCCCAACCCATTAACGGGTTTACCCGATCGAGTTCGGGTTTAGCCCGCCCGAGTTGCACCCCTAGTCGGGGCCGACGAGGGAGCGGGGGGGTCGGGGCCGGCGAAGGAGGAGGAGGGAGGGTCGAGGCCGGCGAGGGAGGAGTAGGGGGGTGGGTCGGGGGAGCGCTTGCCGGCGAGGAGGGTGGGGCTGGGGGCTCGCCGGCGGGGGGGGGGGGGGGTCGGGGGGGGGGGCTGGGGGATTGCCGGCGGGGGGGGGGGGTCGGGGGGGGGGGGGCTGGGGGATCGCCGACGATAGGGGGGTTGGGGGCTCGCCGGCGCCGACTCCGCCGGAGGGGGGGAGGGGTATTTTTGGTATAATTTTTTTAAAATTTGGCTGGAGGGGCCTAATCGAACGGATATATAATCTAAGGAGGGATAAACTGATAAAAATTCTAAAAGGTCTTTTAGTGCAAAAGGCACGTATTTAACGAGGGATTTTTTGCACTTTACCCTTATGTGGAATACCATCGAAGACTTCCGGTGAGCAATAAAGTCGTTTCTCTGTTTTGGTCCCATCCGGATTGCACACAGTTGGCACGGTCCTTCGCCGATGTTTTGGTTCTTGATTGCACGTATAAGACTAATAAATTCAAGATGTCTCTTCTTCACATTGTTGGGTTCACTTCAACCCGAAGGACATTTTTAGTTGCCTTTTGTTTTTTGAGGACCGAAACATTAGAGGACTATACATGGGCTTTGGAAAAGCTGAAGACACTTTACAGTGGACATAAAGAACCGTCTGTTTTTGTGACCGATCGGGAATATGCATTGATGAATGCTATTGATATCGTATTTCCTCATGCTCGTAGATTACTATGTACTTGGCATATAAACAGAAATATTCAAGCACAATGCAAACTGAAGTTCGAGAAAGTAGACGGCAAACTCGACATGGACCGCTTCCAAGATTTCTACAACGGTTGGACTCTTGTGTGGAGAGCAAGTAGTGAGGAAACATTTGACGCAGCATGGTACATGTTCAAAGAGCAATGGGAGCAGAGCAACCCGGCGTGTATATCTTACATCAAAGACACCTGGCTTGATGAACATAAAGAAAATTTTGTCTTGGCATGGACGAATATGGTGAAACACTACGGCACGACCACTACCAACCGTGTCGAAGGCTCATATGCAAGACTAAAAAGATATCTGCGCTCAGCGGCTGGTGGTTTCGTCTCCGTTTGGCAATCAATCAATCTAATGACCAATTCGGTCGTGAACGAGATAAAGGCTTCATTTGAGATGAGCCTGAATATTGTAAAACACCAACATAAGAAAGAACATCTCTTGTCTGATTTAATCCACGTGGCGTCCCACGACGCATTGACATTACTACTTGATGAGATTGGTCGTGCGAATTCTGTCGGTTTAGATATCGAAGTATGTGGCTGTACACATCGACATTCTCTCGGGCTCCCTTGTGCACACGAGATCAACAAATATCGACGTCAATGTAGACCTATTCCAGTAGTGGTCGTTGATCAGCGTTGGAGATAGCTGTCGATCATGCCTACGGTGGACAGTCCAGATGATTTCTTTTCCATGCCACAGTTGAAACTTCTTCATGCCAGATGGTGTGCAGCACTAGAACCTGAGAGGAAGTCCATTGAGCTTGGGATCCAAGAACTTGCCAACCCGGCAAGTAGTCATCTACAGGAGCCATCTTCTATCATTGCTCCGAAAAGTAGACCGCCAAAAAGACTTAGAAGAACACAAAAGAAGAAGCTCGAGTCTACTAAGCGAGAAGCCTCTCTCTTTGATCACGTTGAAAGAAGCGTGCAAATTCTAGCCATTCCAAAGAGGAAGGAGAAGCTCCATACTCGTAGAAAGAAACAGAATACGAGTGCTGCAAACACACTCGATGCGTACATTGGTGCTTTTGTGCCCGGCATGCGGGAATATATTTGGTCTATTGATGATGTGCCCAAAGATGGACATTGTGGATATCATGTGCTTGTGTGGCATCTAGGCTACCCCGCTAAAGACGGATGGAGACAAGTTAGAGCTGAGCTATATTTTGAGCTGGAGTCTCGTCTTTCATTCTATAGCAAAATACTTGGACAAGAACATGTTGGCGAACTGTTGACAAGCATTCCATGCGACACCCAGACTACTGGACCAGAGCATTACCTGGACATACCTTCTGTTGCATATCTATTCGCTAACAATTACAATATCCCAATTATCGTTTTTTCCAAGCACAACAACAACACGTTTTTTCCAATGTGCGCTCCTCCGAAGGACTACAGTATATCCACTCTCAATACAATTGGACTCGTCGGAGATCACTTTGTTATCCCGCGGTTGATTGGGCACTCTCCTATTCCTCCCCCTGCGTCACTTTGGTGGAAACATGCACCAGAAGAATCCCTCGCTTGGGTAACACCCTACGAAGATGCAATAAATGTTTACAAAAGAATCACGAACTTCGTGGAACCTATACCAAGGCCGGAGGGACACTATGATGTATTAATTGACTGATGTATAGTTGACGAAGCGTAACATTTTGCATAGACTCATGTATACTTGACAAAGCGTAACATTTTGCATAGACTCATGTATAGTTAACAAAGCGTAACATTTTGCATAGACAGCTGTATACTTGAGATTTTGTATCTTACTGAGTATCTATGACTATTTTGTATCTTACTGATTAGCAGCGTTGCATTTTGTATCTTACTGACAAAGCGTAGCATTTTGTATCTTATTACAACTTGCTGTTTGTATGTGGACTGCCCAGTTCCTGGGCAGTCCATGCTCACAGCAAGTTCTGATAAGGACTGCCCAGTTTCCTGGCAGTCCACATATGTATGTGGACTGCCAGGAAACTGGGCAGTCCTTATCAGAACTTGCTGTTTGTATGTGGACTGCCCAGTTCCTGGGCAGTCCATGCTCACAGCAAGTTCTGATAAGGACTGCCCAGTTTCCTGGCAGTCCACATACATATGTAGACTGCCAGGTAACTGGGCAGTCCTTATCAGAACTTGCTGTGAGCATGGACTGCCCAGGAACTGGGCAGTCCACATACAAACAACAAGTTCTGATAAGGACTGCCCAGTTTTCTGGCAGTCCACATACATATATGGACTGCCAGTTCCTAGGCAGTCCTTATCAGAACTTGCTGTGAGCATGGACTGCCCAGGAACTGGGCAGTCCACATACAAACAACAAGTTCTAAGAGCAAGGTAACATTCACATAATAGGCAAGATAACATTCACATAATACGCAAGATAACATTCATATAATACGCAAGATAACATTCACATAATACGCAAACTTGCTAGGTAACATTCACATAATACGCAAGATAACATTCACAGCAAGATAACATTCACATAATACGCAAACAAGTGTTCAACCAATTTAAAACTATTGACACAGACAAGTGTTCAACACATTAGAAAAGTTTTACAAGTCACTTCCTCGGTCGTTCACCCAACTACCAAATACATTCAACCTTATACAAACTATATAGTCATTCAGTATCATGACGCCTCTTCGTGCGTCGCTCATCGATAAATGGGTAATCAGCTGCGATGTTCTGCATCTGGGTACCAACATCTTCGTAATTCTCCCCCTTGCACTGGATTAGACTTTTTTCCAATTTTTTCACTTTCGAAGCCTGCATGAATACATATCATAATTTTAGGAACCAACAATTTACCACAACATGGGTTAATTAAACAAACTATACTAACCATCTTCTGCAATGCATCATATAGTGTTGACTTGGAAGGTAAGGGTGCTGCTACCGGCACTTTCGCACTTCTCTTATCAGGATTCAACATCATACCATGTCCGGCATTCCCATAGTATTCCATGTAGTCCTCACTACAATCCCACATCTCCACCGCCGGAGTTCGTATGGTTTCACCGAGAAGATGTTGTTGCCAGTCAGCGAGAAAGTACGACCCCCAGGGGTAGTACGGCGGGACGTAGGTCGACGGTTTCTTCCCTTTTGCAGCGGTCCTCAATTTCAACGTACTCGGGATAGTCTGTACGTATCCAAACTGACGAAGCACTCTATCTGGGATGTGAGGCTCCTCAATTTCATGACAAAACAACGGACCTCTAAATAGTGCAACTGGTTGCACAGGACGAGTGCTATTTCGCAGATCCTTATATGGATGCCAAATAATCTACAACATGCATTCATTACTTAAGGAGTTACTAATTAATGTGGAATACTAGAGTGGTAAGTAAATGCTAGTTCAAGTTACTATTGTTTCACCTCCTTTGCAGTCAGATCTTCTAGAGCAACACGTAGGGTAGCCAACGTATGTGGATGTCTGGTATCTATCTTAGCCGGCCTCCACCTACACATCCTGGGCATCTGCTCATCATAATTTCGATTAAGAGTAGCCCTATTGAGCGTCGAACAATGCTCATATATCCACGCCTGAAAATGTAAAATATAACAATGTTATCGTTATCGACATAATTTTATACAATTGTATAGACACAGTATGCTAGGGTTTGCTTACATGGAGCAGTGTTTGACAACCAGCTATTGTCTTCGACTTGACTCGAGATGCAGCACCTAGTTCGCGGTAGAGGTGTGCTAGTATACCACTTCCGAATGATATTTCATCCACAGCGTTCAAGTCCGTAAAATTGTTTAGATATTTTGCATGTATCGCTGTCCCGGACTTGTCTGTAATGCCGACGGCTCCTAGGATGAACTGCATGTATCCACGGGCCACGAGGTCGTCATTACCATTGTTGTTGTCGGCGTCGTCGGCGTCATCATTGAAAGTATTCCTCAAAAAACTTAAAGGAACTCCATAAGACTTCTTAAATTCCGGGATTGTGATAAAAGTCTTGGACTCGACACCGAGACAATTGGCAACCAAATCCACCATCTCATCATACAGGTCGAAGTCGCCCTCGGAATAGTCCATCAACATTTGACGACCATCAACTCTAAGCCCTAAAATGTGGTGGACATCATCGAGGGTGATTGTCAACTCTCCGTCTGCGAGATGGAAGCTGTTAGTTTCTGGATGCCAGCGCTCCACAAATGCAGAAATCATTGCGTGGTCCAATATCTGATACGAGTATTTTGCCAAATACTGCAATCCGGTGGGGGTGATTCTTTCCTTCACACTCTCTTTCAACTCATCAAATCCCCACGTACTACACATCTTCGAATGGTTTATTACCCTCAAAAGGCGCGAACTTTTCTGCAAATAAAAAAAAACAAAGATCCAATATTACATATATCTATTATTTTGAATAGTTAATCTATATAAAAGGTAAGTAACTTACCGGATCCTTCCATATTTCATAACAAATGTGGTTCTCGATTGACTTCAAAATTGAGCAACCAACTGGGCCCGCATCTTCCTCTTCCTCTTCCTCGGGTACTTGAGAAGGACCCGATCCCGCGTCATCTCTCATTCGGGCAATGGGTACATCATCATCATCGGAGAAATCATCACGATGAGTCACCGCCGCTTTCGTCGAACGCCTTGCAACACGTTTCGTTCCACGTGTTCTTGTTTCTGAGGCTGGTTCGGGTTCTCTGATTGACAGCCCTTTCTCGACATTTCTACCAGCTTCACGCGCCTTGCGATCCGATACGGTAGGACGTTTTCTTTCGGGCCTGGCCTCAACATCCTTCTCCTTTGTCTTCTTTTCATGACTATTATTGAATATTAATTACATATTAAAATGTAAGGGATGCCTACCAGTCCTCAGTGTATAATGGACGGCCAATTTGAATGGGCAGCCCTGTCTCAGGACATGTGTAACTAAAGACTGCCAACATTTCTGGCAGTCCAAGATGCAGTTAGGACTGCCAGAAAAGAGGGCAGTCCTAACTCACATCATGTGTAAGAAAGGACTGCCCACTTTTCTGGCAGTCCTAACTTTATGTTGGACTGCCAGAAATTTGGGCAGTCCATTGTTAAACATGTTATGCTAATGGACTGCTCATTTTCCTGGCAGTCCAACATAGAGTCAGGACTGCCAGAAAAGTGGGCAGTCCATTGTTCCACATGTTATGCCAAATGGACTGCTCATTTTTTTTGGCAGTCCAACATACAGTCAGGACTGCCAGAAGAATGGGCAGTCCTTCGCTACACATGTTATGCCAATGGACTGCTCATTCTTCTGGCAGTCCAACATACAGTCAGGACTGCCAGAAGACTGGACAGTCCTGGCCGACGCCAAATTTAGGCAAACACGTTTGCCACGGTCCGAATATAGTTTCATTCACATTACAATAATTGCAATGGAAATAACGATCCTTCAATTGTCTCAGATAATTTCTACGGTTTTCGAAAGAAATGGAGGAAGATTTCGCACCTTGTTTGCGAGGAAGGTTTCGGGGCCATCGCTCTCCTTGGAAGAGAGAAGAGGACGTGGGGAAGAAGAGGAAGATGATGAAGCTGCTCGCCGAGTGGTGGAGAATGGAGTCAGTGTTAGGGCTTAGGAGGAAGAAGAAGAGGGAAGTTAGGGTTCTTGAGGAAGAAGAGGGAAGTTTGTGTTCGGGGGGGAGGGCGGGATTACTTGGAACAGCCCTATGATCAAATAAATGGGATGTCCTGAGTAAAACCCAAAAAAAATTGGGCTAGCTCCAATCCGGGCTAGCCCCGATAAAAAAGGGCAGTGCCTTTATAAAAAGCCTATAAATATGACACCTCATTTATTTAAAGCACTAATATATTTTTTATTTTAAAAAATAAATAATTATGGATACCAAAAGTTGTATTTATAAGAGGAATATAGAATTGGGACAGCAGACCTGCTCCCGTGCAAATGTGAGATACCGACGAGCCGTTCCGAGACTATGATAGTTTGAACCAGCAATGCCTCGTTTGGTTCGCAGAATCATGGGTTCGGAAAGGAAAGTGATTACTTTTCCTATGTTTGGGTGCCAAAGAAATTGATGAGGAAAGGAAAGCGATTCCCAATGAAAGGAAAATTAGAAGAAAAGTGATTTCATCCTTCAAAGCAAGGAATCACTTTCCCACATTGCATTATTCACCTTCCTTTCCAATTTTTTTGGCATTTCCAAACAACGGAAAGAAAAAAATCAAGGGAAATTATAATTTTCCAAAGGAAAGAAAATGTCAAAGAATTGATTTCCTTTCCTTTCCATTCCGCAAACCAAATGAGACCCAAGAGTCTGATATATGGGCATTCATGTGCTTTCATCCTACAATAAATAGGTTTATTTCCTATTTTGTGGAAACAGAAAATAGTACCAAGCACATTAGGTATTATATTTCATCACAAAGCATTGCTTCAGAACATGAATCAAGAAATTATATAGTATTCTGGTCACGGAAATGATCTAAAGATATCAGACATAGATAAGTGCATCTGGAGAACTGATGTCAAGTAAAGATTTCATGCTGTTAACATCATCACAGCTTAGACACAAAGAAAAGCGGCAAGATACATTCCAGTTGTCTCATAATAAGCGTACACCTAACAGTCTGACATATATAACAAGAAGAAAAAAAAACTATATTAAAAAGAAGAAAAAAATCAGTATGATTAACAAACTCATAATAGGTGACAATTATAATCCTGACGCTTCCATGGCCAATAGAATAATCCATCATCCGCGAATAATTCTGACTGCATGCAACGTGCTCTATTGCTAAGATGATCCACCTCCTGATTTAAGTGTATTGCTAAGCCTGTGTGATAACAAGAATCATTTCAAGGTTGGGTTAAATAACACTCTATGTAAGTTGAAAAATAATTTCAAGTAGACTGTACGTCATAAGAACCATCAGAGAGAATGGGGCGCAACAAAAGGACTACAGGGAGTTAACTACGTTACTAGTTCAGTGGGGGTTACATTTTCAAGTGTCTGCTTACACCAAATTTTGCCATTACATGATATTATTTTCTCTTCACTAAGTATCCTGTAAATTTCTTCGTAGAGACTTTAATAATCAAAAGGAACAAGGACGATAAATGACTCGGAACAAATTTAGTACTGTGAAATAAGTATAGGTATTTAAAATGAACAACAGAAAACAAGACAGTTGAGCTCACCAATCCAAGCCCTCAAATATCCCTTCTCCTTTGATAGCTGAAGTTTTAAAGATGGACCATTGCCGGCTTTTAATCTTGTGGAGTTCCAAGGTCTCTGTTATTGCAGCATCATCAAGTGCACCTGGGAGATCCTGTAAAAAAGTATGCAGATAGCTGTTGGACAAACTAAACTCGATGATGGTTTGTTCATCTTTCTTTTTTGTAGTAAGTGATAACGATCAAAAGATTGGATTCTCATTTGTAAGCATGTAGCTTAAGCAATAATGCGAAACCTGCCTTTAACGTTTTACATATCTAAAATATTAAAAAAGACTGCCATTGTAATCATGTGGCATCATAGATAATGAGCATATCTAAAATGTTTAAAAAAAAACCTGCCTTTAACATTTTACATATCTAAAATATTCACTCTTCATGAAGTTTCATGGATACAACACGTAAGCGCTTCACCATATCAGGTCTTAGTTTAACCAATAATGCACTTTCGAAGTTTGAACATCAGTACGTAGGGGTGCAACTTGGGCGGGCTAAACCCGAGTCCGATCGGGTAAACCCGTTAATGGGTTGGGTTAGGGTTGAAGATACTAGGGTTCGGGCTCGAATTTGGGTCAAAATATTTGAACCCGATCAAAAATCGGGTTGGGCTCGGGTTCATGTGTCGGGTTACCCGAAGAACCCGAATTATATATATATATATATATATATATATATATATATATATTTTGGAAAAAGGGTAAATTTTATTCCACTATTAGCGCAATAAGGTTACAACATAGAGATACAATCCCAACTCAGGAGGACATTACTAGTACATCCAACTCAATGTTATGAAGGATGCCCACCGGTGGGGTGATCAGTCCCTCATAAATGCGTCGGTTCCTCTCCCTTCAGACATGCCAAACTGATGCAGCAAGTCTCAATCTTGCACGTCTGGCCCAACTCTGCTCCTGGCCCCTGCGATCTCCAATCCACTTAAGGATTTCTCTGAAGTCACGCTCCCTTCCAACTCCTCCCAAGTATCTCCGGCTCTGCTCTGCCCAGATTCTCCACGCCACATGGCACTGAAAGAACAGATGCCCTATGGATTCATTCTCTGTCTCACACAAAACACACTTTGGGTCAGGGACTGGGACCCCGAACCGAAGCAGTCTGTCCCTAGTAAGCATCCGGCCCAGCACCAGTTTATATGCAGACAGTTGCATCTTCCTGGCTAGGCCCTTCCCCCAGATAAAGTCGTACTCCTCGATCTTATCGAAGTGGGAACGAACAAGATCGTAACAGCTGCTAAATCTGAACTCCCCAGCATCCTCCGTGGAGCCGGGAGGGACCCAAACCCAGACGTCAGTCAGTACAGCAGGAGTGATCTGTACCTGCCTGATCTTCCCTCCTAACTGAGCGGTGAAACGATACTCCTCTTGCCTCCAGACCCCACCACTGATGATGTGCCTACAAGTCAGACCTCTGTACGCCACACCGTCCGACTGGGGACCCAGAATCTCCAGAAGGGACTGACCTGCAATCCACGGATCAAGCCATAGGTCCGTCTCCCCTCCCTCCCTCATCTTCCTCCGAATAGCCTTCCGAAGTACAGGTCGGTTCCTCAGGATATACTTGAAAGCCACAGAGAAGTTGTTGTCAATTTCACATATCCAGAAGTTCCTTTCCCGAAGGTACCGACTAGACATCCAAGCCGACCAAAGAGAACCGCCCTGAAGGAACCTCCACGCCAGCTTGATCCCCGCCGCCTCCCTGACAGATACTAGAGAACGCAGACCCACACCTCCCTCCTTCCTAGGTCGACAGAGCTTCTCCCAAGAGATGGCATGAATCCCCACATGCCATATGAACTTGGCACATATGCCCTCAATCTTTCTGATAGTAGCCAAAGGTACCAGAATAGATTGGAGCCAGAATAGAGCAATAGCAGATATAACCGATCGTACCAGCTCAATACGCCCTCCAAAAGATAGGCCAGCCGTCTGCCAGCCCTCTACCCTCCTCTGCGCAAAGTCCACCAGACTCTGGCATTCTCGGTCCTTCGCGTAGTTGACAGATAGGGGTACCCCCAGATATTTCACCGGAAGATCTCCCTTTTCCACCCCAAGCTCCAGGGCCCGTTCCTCCTTCAAAGTGCAAGAGCTGTTGAAGTAAACTTTGCTCTTGTCCCTGTTCAACCGAAGACCCGATAACTGTCCGAACTCCTCCATCACCACCGCAAGCTCCCTCATCCCTCGCATGGAAGGCCTCATCAATACCAATAGATCATCCGCATATATGAGATGTGAGACCACTGGTGAGACCATGCTGTATATCGGTACAATCCTCTCCCGATGCACCGCGATGTCCATCAAACAGGTAAAATACTCCATCACAAGGGTGAATAGGTAGGGGGAAAGCGGGTCCCCCTGACGAAGCCCCCTGCTGCTGCCGAAGAACCCGTAGGGAATACCCTGAATGAGAACCGAGAATGTAGGAGAGGTGATGCACTCCCTGACTCTGTCCACCCATGTCTCGGAGAAGCCCATCGCACCCATCAAATGACAGAGGAAGTCCCTGTTGACGGTGTCGTATGCTTTCCTCAGGTCGAGCTTCACACACGCCTTCATCCCTCCTGGCTTGTGGAACTCCTAAATCATCTCATGAGCCAGCAGGCTATGCTCAGCAATAGACCGCCCCTTGATGAATGCCGCCTGATTCCAAGAAACCAGACCCTGCATAGCGTCCTCCATCCTCCTGCACATAAGGTGAGTAATTATTTTGTACAAATAATTACAGCAAGCAATCGGTCGGAAGTCAGCAAGGGAAGTCGCCCCCTCCTTCTTGGGCACCAGCGTCAGGAAGGTGTGGTTCAGCTCCTTCAGGAGCTTGTCCGACTCAAAGAACTCTTGTACAGCCTCTAGAACCTGGACCTTGAGGGCACCCCAATGTCGCTTGTAGAAGCCGCTAGAGAAACCGTCTGGCCCAGGGGACTTGGAAGCATCAGCCTTCATCACAATCGCCTCCACCTCCGCCATCCGGATAGGAGCCATAAGAAGACTGTTGCCATACTCAGTAATCAACGTCTTCGTAGTCAGCTGCGGGAATACAGTGGAATAGTTCGTCTGATGATAAAGCTCAGAGTAGAACCGGACAGCCTCCTCCTGGATAGCAACCTGGTCGGTCACAAGACGCCCATCCCTGTCTAGAAGTCTCTGGATGCAGTTCCGGTGCTGGCGAGCCCGAATGACATCATAGAAGAATTTGGTACAACGGTCCCCATCCTTGAGCCAGGAGCATTTGGCCCGTTGGGCCGCACTAATCTCCTGCTGGAGACGCAAGGTGTTGACCTCTGCAGCCATCTTCTTCTCTCTAGCCGCCATCTCTCCACTCATCATGTCTCCCTGAAGGTCTGACTGCAGGTCTCTCAGCTCCGCCTCCTTCTCCTGTAAGGAGGTCCGGGGGAGAGCCCTCACCCAGTCTCGGATGGCGCGTTTGGTCTTCTTCAGCCTGTGAACCATACAGAACTGAGCTGTGCCGACCACATCCTGACAAAGACCCCCCGCCACAGTCTCCTCATAGCCAGACGACAGGAACCAACTGTTGTCATACCTGAACGGACGAGCTCTCCATCTGGGTCTCTCCACGAAGCGCACCAGGATCGACGAATGGTTACTGGTCCCCACAGGAAGCCCCTCAGCCACAGCAGAGGGGAATAGGCGGAACCAATCAATGTTCCCCAAAGCACGATCAAGCTGGCATGCCACCCTGCTAACCACCGCCTTATTGTGCCACGTCCATATGTGCCCCACCCTCTCCAGACCCCTGAGCCCGGACTGGAGAAGACAGGACTGAAAGTCTGATAGAATCTGGTCCGGGACCGGCCGCCCCCCCAGCTTCACCCCCCTGTATAGCGTGGCATTGAAGTCTCCCATAACAAGCAGGGGGAGATGACGATGCACCGCCAACATACTTAGCCTAATGATGTCCTGCCACAAGGCCTCCCGCAGCCTCCTGTCATTGTGCCCAAAGACAGCACCAAGTAAGAATCGGAACCCACCCTTGTTGGCGAAGGAGATAGCCACCAGCTGGTCAGTCATGAAGACCTCCTCCTCCTCCCAACTAGCTCCGTTCCATCTAACCCAGATTCTCGCCATATCACAGAGACCAAGGTTGTGGAGCTGGACCCAGTCCGTAGGAGTTCTACGAGACAGGGTTTTCGCCCCCCTGATCTTAGTCTCTAGTAAGATCGAGATTTCACACTTCTCCTTCCTCAGCACCTCACTAATCTCCCTCCATCTCCCCAGAGAACAGCCCCCCCGGACATTCCAGGCAAGGGCCGACATCTATTCCGCGGGTGGGAACCCCTGAACATCCTCTGAAGGTGCACCCGGGGAGAGTGCAACCTCCATATCTCTGGACTCCTCATCTCTATCCCCCTGATGTAGAGGCTGAGCAAGGGCCGCTACCCATTGCGGGTCCCCCTGTTGGGGAGGCTGAGCTAGGACCGCTACCCATTTCGGGTTGACCTTCCACACTCTCTCCGCCCCACCTTGACCGCTGTCCTCACTATGCGACTCCGTTGCCTGGCGCTTCCGACTGTATACCTGAAGCGCTAAAGTGTTACCCTCTCCTTTTCGCCTGCCCTCCTGTCCCATACTCCTGGTGGTCATAGTCCTCGTTCCCGTATACTCAACCATCGCCCCTGCAAAAATCGCCGTCGGAGACTCCTCGTTTTCCCCAGAGACGGGGGAAGGATCTGCCTCCATCTCATCCTCCATCAAGCCCGCCTTGTCAACTACAGGGGTACCAACTACACCACCTGTCTCCTGCACTGCCTCCTCCGTCACCACCTCAGAAGCTCCTCCTCGCCTACAAGCACTCGGGAGATGCCCAAAGCAGACACACGCCGGGCATCTGGGGGGAACCCACTCATACTCCACCTTCTGCATCAGGATCTGGCCAGTAGGGGTCCGGTACTTCAACTGCTCTGGCAGGTCCAGCCTGGCGTCAATCTCCACAAATATCCGAGCATACATCAATCTAGTCCTGAAGGCGGTGGCATCGTCCGCCTTAATCGGCTTGCCAATGAGGCTGGCAAGTCTCATAAGAAGGGGGACACTCCAGAAGCGAACCGGAAATTCAGGAAACCGAACCCACACAGGCACCGCATTCAGCACCTCCTTCTCACATCTCAAGTCAGGGGTCCATTGCTTCAGTATGATGAGACGTCCATCAAACGTCCATGGCCCTCCCTGGAGGATCCGAGCCACATCTTCGGCCATCCCAAATTTAACGAAGTAGAAGCCGTTCTCCTTGGAGAAGAACTCCATGCTACCCTTCGGCCGCCAGACTCTATCCGCATAACCTCGGATCTGCCCGTAGAAGGGCTTGCTCCCCAACACATATAACACTAAAGTATTCTCCCAAAATGCCGTCACCTTCGCCACTTCCTCAGCCGGAAAGTCGGCACAGAGCTCACCCCCAACCGCCATAGGCGCAACATACTCCATCGATGCCGGAGTCTTTGCAACCCCCACCTTGCACGCATCTGCCCAGGACACAGGCCGCGGGCCCGAACTTCGAGGAAGGATCGTCGGGGCCGGCCGGGCACTCACGTTCGCAGCAGTCCCTCTCATCCCGATAACTGGGGAAGCCGCCCCTGCTGACCCCTTCGCTCGAGGCCTCCACGTAGTCCTGGCTTGTCCCTCCCGTCCCCATGTGTGCGCCTGGCCCACCGTTGGTCCTGTTCTCCTGGCTATCCCAGACCTCATGTCCGATCCCTGCGTAGAAGCTGAGCCCCTCCTAGTCTCAGAGATTTGCGATCGTTGCCCACCTCCTCGTCTTACCCTCCGATTTTGGACCGTAGTCCAAGCCCCCTCCTCACTCTGTCCATCCTCCGTTCCAGCCATCGTGTCCGTCGATTTCCTTTGGGCGGTAAACACCATAGGGGAGCCCCCCAGAGCAACCGCCGTCGATCCACCGGCCGAACCCGTGCTCGGTGGCGTCGCCGCCGTCCGCAGCCCTCCCCGGCCACCCCCCCCCCACCTGGGGTGGGTCGCCGGCGTCCGTCCGCCCCCGGGGGGGTTCGCCGGACCCCCCCGACCGCCCCTCTGGCCGCCAGCGGCCTGCTGCGCGCGAGAAGCAGCAGCTAGCACATTTTCCGGCGGCCGGCCGCCGCCGCCCGCCGCCCGCCTCCAGCCGATCGCCGCCGGCCTCCGCCGCCACCCCCTTGCCCTTCCCCCGGTCCGGAGGTCGATTGGCCGCCTCCTCGCTTCGATTTGGTGATGCCCTAGCAGAGCTAGGGTTCGCTTCTGAAACCGTCATCGGGCTTATTATATATATATATATATATATATATATATATATATATATATATATATATATGAGGAAAATGTACCTAAGGTCGACCTTAGGTAAGTTACCTAAGGTCGACCTCATTTTCCTCACTTTACAACATTTTTTTCTTGAATTTTTTTTTATGGGATTCATCTACACCTTATTGATTGGCAACATACCAAATTTCAAGTAATTATAATATTGTTTAGCCCCCTATCTATCCCTTGCAAAATCGACGGTCTAAAACTTTGCTGCTACACCGTCGATTTTGCAAGGGATAGATAGGGGGCTAAATAATTTTTTTTTTTCTTGAAATTTGGTATGTTGCCAATCAATAAGGTGTAGATGAATCCCATAAAAAAAAATTCAAGAAAAAAATGTTGTAAAGTGAGGAAAATGAGGTCGACCTTAGGTACATTTTCCCCTATATATATATATATATATATATATATATATATATATATATATATATATACTTCTTAAATAAAAAATTGAAGCCTAAATTTTTCCACCCAAACTCTTCAACTCCTTATCTTAAATCATATTTTAGTGTATATTTTGTAATGATCAAGACTTGATTGCTATTTGATTATGTTTTCAAGATTACTTTTGTTTAAAATTATTTCGAATATTATATTAGAGTCCGATGGACCCGACCCAACCAAAGTTCAACCCGAGCCAAACCCGATCCTCCGGACTTGGTCTTGGGCTTCATATGTTGAACCCGTGGTCCGGCCGGATTTGGGCTCGGGTTAGACTTATGATTCCTCGGGTTGGGCTCGGGTTGACCTCAGGCCTGACCCAACCCGCCCGAGTTGCACCCCTAACAGTACGAGACACCAAGGAGGGCATTGTGAGATGGTTGAGAACGTCGAACGTCCCTTTGAGAAAGGGTAGTCTGAAGTTTGAAACTTGGAAAGCCATAAAAGAAAGAAGTCTCTAGGTGCGTAATTTCTACCTGTGGGAGTTGTCCTCATAATAATAATCATCATAAAAGAAAAAAAATAAAATAAAAAGGAAGGAATCCGTTGACCAAAGCTGATTAGGGTATATATTTCAGCCGTACTAGTCCCATCAGAATCTCAGAATCGTAGGGCGTTCTTTGGACAGTTTAACTTCACTGCTTTCACATTCTAAACCATCGATCGGTTGCAATTTAGTACTTATTCTCCTTCCTAGCATGTCAGCTAACTCAACAAAATAATAGCAACCAATGCATGAATATCTCAAATACCCTAAAAGTTTGTCAACATCTCAGTTGAAACTCGCAATAGTTGTGTAGCATTACAAAATAGTTTCAACCCTCCAATGCCATTACTTGATCATTTGAGTAAAGCATCAAACACTTCTCAATTGTCAAAAAGAAAAACTATGGATGTATATTTCTCTTGTACTTAACTATAAATTATTTTCAACTAGCAACTAACTAATACACCATGTAATCAATCAAATACACAAGCAAACAAACAAAATTACAACCCTCATGTGGGCTTCTAGTAAAATATACCAAGTGAATAGTTCTACTTAAGGTCATCCAGCAGAAGTTAGATAATTCATAAGAATAAAGATCTGGCATATGCTCATCAGAGAATCATAAGCACACCCACCTCTATATATTTTAAGAAAAGCGACATGTAGCATGATTGTTTAATCCCAGTAAAGTTACACGTGACCCAGTAACTGTTTAACCCTTATCATTGTCGTCTTTGTCATTATCCAAATATTCTATCTTTTGAATGGGGTTGGCTGGAGAGAATGAGAAAGCTTCAATAAATAACTAACAAAAGATTTGGGAACAACTGTTGACCTGACATCAATCTGTGCTGGTACTGAATTCCTATCCAGGCAGCTATGGGCAAGAGAAAACATTTGGCAGATAAGTATACCAACCTTTTTGGTCATATACCCTCAGACCATGCAACCAAAAAGAAGCCTCCAAGTTCCCCTACACTATAAAAGAGTCTAGACGAAGAGGTAAGATGATATGAATTGCCATAGGGAATTGCATTCATCTTTATGTCACATTCAGCCAAAGAGCGAAAAGAATGACAGCCCATCTTCAATCCTAATATACTACTACAAGATGCTTCAGAATTCTTGCATACAAATGAACATTCTAAGGCTAAATGAGTGCAAACACCAAAGGTAAAAATGACATGTTAATCTCCAAAAAAAAAATAAAAAATCATGTTAAAAATTACAGAAAGTCTTAGGGTACATGTAATTGAAAATTAACCATTTTCACCTGCTTGTTCGCATATATAAGGATGACTGCACCTTTTAGCTCTTCCTCCTGGTTAGGAAAAAAACAACAAGCAATTAGCTAGATGTTTGGGTCCTGAAATGAATGAACACCTACCTGCAAATTTTCCAAAGGCATACTTTAATCTAGTTTAGTCACCTTGTGAAAACGATACTATCCAACATAAGCTAAGCAAACCGCTTTGCACAAGGTTTCACTTGCTAACCTTATGAGACATCAATTCTGGGAAATAGATAAATATTTACGGGATGCCACCATATATATGTAACTTCTTTCAAATGGCACTCTAGACATGGATCAAAACTTCTGCAATTTATTGAGTAACTCAAAATCCACTCTCTCTTTTTTTGCTTTTTCCCGATGCCCGGCGTAACGCATGGGACTTTGTGCATGTTGCAATGCATGCCATTTGGGCCCACCCACTTCCCCAAATTTTTACACACACACCCACATCTCCCCCGCGATTCGATCCCGAGACCGTCCGGCCTAGCCAAGGAGGTTATACCTCTCCTCGCCGACCACAACCACAAGAGCCAATTGAGTTCGGTCTCACAATCCACTTATAGATGACAACAATCATGATTCCAATTATGTCAACATGTGCTACCAAAAAAGTTGAACCAAAAGTAAATAATTATTGTTTCGGCCTTCCTGGATAATTTGCAAGTTATGTTGTTAGTATCTTACGATACTATATACTACCATTTCGATATGTATCAGTTGATCCGATACCATATATGTAAGTTGATAGGTTGTATTGGTTCATATATATAAGTTGATAGGTTGTATTGGTTTCTCTACTAGAGTCATGTAATGTATTCTTAAGAATAATGACTATGGAACTAGATAGCCTTGTAAAGATGGAACAAATAAATTTTTTATGATAAAACTATATTAAATCATGTTCCTATATCATTATATGGAATTAGAAGTATAGATCTAAAAGTCCTAGAGTTATTGTATCACATGATACATGATATAATACACAATGCATAATACGATATGAGAGTTGAAAACTTAGTTTGAAGCCAATTCTGATTAATAATGAAAAAGATCAAAGTAGGTAGTAGGAACTACGTTAAGGTGGAATCTGGTAGAATCTTGAGCATGGGATCAAAATAACAACCAAGACAAATCAAAATTCATGTGACCTTCATACAGACTATAAATGTGTGAACTGATTAGCTTATAAAGAAACCAAACGTATACATGTTGTGTCCATGACCAGGCTCGTTCATTTGGCCCTAATCAAGGCCTGTGTAACCTTATTCATCATCCCTAAGGCTTTCAAAGATAGACGAAGGGTAAAATGACTCAAAAGAAGGGAAGCCCCCTACTAAGGGTACTGTTAAAGGCAGGGTTGAAGACCATTATGGTCCGGCTGGAAGGGCCCTTATCCAAATATTTCTAAAAAAATCTTTGCATCCAACATTATTATCGGTCCGCTAGGTTGCACAGATAATATTCCAGAGGACCATATTCCAGAGGACCATATCTGTGTCCGACGTGACACGATACTTCCTCGGAACGCATGTCAGATATGGCTCAATCATGCATAGGCTCAAAGGGACCCAAAATATGTTTGAAAGTTATTTGGCATAGCCATGATAGTGCCAACATAATTGAGATTTGAAGAAGTAATACTTGTTCTCAGCAAATGCTTTCTAGACCAAAGGTTGGACAACCAAGTGATTGAAGCCTTCAGTATGAGGAGAGAGAGGGGAGATCCTGGGACCAAATCTCATGGGGCGCAGTCGAAAATTGGCTTTGTTCTAAAAAAAGATTCTTTTTGGAGACTTTTAAAACCTAGTTAGTAGCTACTATCCATAAAATTGCATTAATATAGATATTATGTCGATATATAATATTATATGGATATTTGTATATCGTTGTATTTATACCATACCTGTATCAGTTTATACCACATTTTCTGGCACTTCTGAGTTAACTGAAGTTCAGAAGACTATCATAGAACATTCATCTTAACCATTGCTTACTAATAACCTAGTGAAAAATAAATAGACTATTTAGACAACAGCTAATGCACTTTAGAATAATAATTTTTTGATATGATATGTATATCCTTAACATTCCTGCATTCTATAATCACCTAGTAATGCTCATTTATACTCCCACAATTCTGACGGACTACTGTTCTACACTCAAAAGCATATTATGTCATGGGAAATTAATGATTATATTTACAAGAAAGTAAATTACATTCTCATACCTCCAAGATAGCATGAAATTCCTCCTTTGCAGTTACCAACCTATCAGTGTCACTTGAATCAACAACATATATAATAGCTTGAGTGTTAGGAAAATAGCACCTCCAGTATGGCCTGTGCCAGAGAACATAAAATAAGGTTTCTGCCCTCAAACAAGTCGCTGAGAAAGAAATTAATTGGTGATATTGTTCTACTAAATTTAAATACTAAAACCAAAACAATTATTCAGGGATACTTTTCCACAAGTTCCTGGGATTAATTAATGACTCCAGAAAAAGCAGTATATTAGACCATTTAGGCCTTCACAGTCACAGACATTTGGTTGTGTTTATGCCAGAAAGCCAGAGGAGTAATATCTAGACGTTGAGTATAGTTATATAAGAAGAAGTATAGTACTTGCATTTATTACAAAGAAACTAGGAAGCTTTAGTTTAGATACACCAAACTTCTTGTGCAGTTCATGTCGTTTCCACATCAGACACAAAGACACCATACACATAGTCACACCAAAATGTTGTAGTATACATGCCTCCGTGTTCCTATTAATGTTGTATCCTGCCCACAACATAATACGGGACTATGCAACGATTCAATCTATTGAGCAAATGCAATGGTTTACAACCCCATAATCAAGTACATCAATTCCATTCAAACAGAGAACCGGTATCCAATACCTCCACAGAGGAATTTACAGTACATCATATGTTCTAGGCTTCTAGCCATCTTAGAAAAGTGGGTCATCGCTTTGTTATCAGCTAGGCACCTATACTAGTTTAAGAACCTATTAAATTAGGGATAACCTAAGGAGAATTCTATCTATAGTTTGAAAATCCATCAACTAGGACAAGCCCTTCATAATTCTTATACAGATATTTAATTGTCAAAAGCTACCTATGGCGGTCAAATTTGACAAGAAAACCTCACTTGGCTAGCAGAGTTCAGGATTCTTTCCAAAGTTGGCATGTCGGACATCGGATGTCAATGTCGTACGTGATTGTTAGAAAGAAATTAAAATATAGGGCATCCAGATCGGGCTATTCAAAATTTCAGATATATACATTATAGACAAGTAACAAGTATTGATGAAAATAATCCATATTAACTATTTTCAAATGTCCTAAATGCTTAAATAAGAAATATATATATATATATATATATATATATATATATATATATATATATATATATAACTCTTCCCTTTAGAATATCATGTTTAGGACTTCCTTCTCTGTACACAGGTCTTCCCCTTGTACTTAGAATATCATGTTTAGGACTTCATTCTCTGTACCCAGGTCTTTCACTTGTACTTAGAATATTCTGTTTAGGACTTTCTTCTCTGTACACAGGCCCTTTTTACGTTCAATAAGCAAAAAGTTCGTTCAACCTTTTGTGATGTCGAACACTTATATCCATTCTCGTATTCGCAAATCGCACTTTCAAATCGTGCTACCGACTCTTTGCGCTAACTCAAATTCGTTCGCACGACTCTTCGCATCTATCCAACTCGTTCCGAATAAGTCTTCGTACTAACTCAACTCAAATCCAACCGAGTCAAGTATTTTCTTGATGCAACGAATTTCTCTTTCGACGAATCATCCATTAATACGACTTCGCACATTATATATATATATATATATATATATATATATATATATATATATATATATATTGAGAGAGAGAGAGAGAGAGATCAATTCTATCAGAAAACCTATTGTACTTAGAATCTTTTGGACAAGTAACATCAAAATTCGACAAAGATTTAGTCAACATAGAAGAGGATCTTCAAAGGGTAAAGAAAGAACATAATTAAATAAAATTAAAAAGAAAAAGAAGAAAAACAAAAAGAAAAGAAATACTAAAAAACAATAAAAAGTACTGATGGTGACAGTTGATGGTGGCCTTGTGGGACTTGGACGGCATTGTCACCATCGTCTGTTGTCGTTGTTGCAATCCTTGGCATCTTGTAAAAGAGAAAAGATATGGAACTGAGAGAGGATGAGGGTGTCATTAAAGAAGACATGAGGGGAGACTATATTGTTGGTAGCCGATGAGTCGTCGGGGTTGCATTTGGGAAGGGCGAGAGGGAAAATAGAAAGATTATGGCTTCTAGTCTTCTAATTTGGGGATTTATAAGTTCCACAATGGACTAAAAGCAAAATCGTCTTGTTCTGAGTTCTGACCTATTATTTCCGACCCGAACTGGAGTTGAGATAGTGTGAAGACATCCGTGTTTGTGTTCGGGTAACCCAAAACCTGGTTGGAGTACATGAGTTGTGATAGAACCGCGTTGTTCCAGTCCAGATTCGGGTAAACCAGTACTAGGTCTTGTGTCCTTTCTGAATCTGTTGGAAGGAGAGGATATGGTATGTGTCTGGTTTGGACCCAAAACATGTATTGTTTTTTAGGAAGATGGATCGAAGGTGGTTGATGACGGAGGAGACTCGTGTCCGGCAAGTCAGAAGAGAGGGTTCCAGATCTGGAGGAGAGATCCAACCGGTAGTGCCATTGGGATGTAGAGGTCGTATAGATTATTGTAGCAACGATCGAACAGCTAGTAAAGGTTCACATGGCACTAGTCAGAGTCATCGATGTTTGGTTGATACTTGATAGCAATGATGGTGACAATGGTGGGGGATGCATGTGCTAACCTGGCGTCTCAGAGGAGGTCCATCTCGTCGAATTTCATCGAAAATAATCTGTGAAAAAATCAGGATGAATTTTGTACAGAATGTTTTGGATATCTGCTGGTATGGTTTAGTTGTCCGAAAGAGAAAAGGTGGTTCAGAAATATAATAAACAGTTTGACCGGTATACCGACAGATATGTGATGATATTCCAGCTGGTTTGATTGGTATAATAGCTGGTTTGATCAGTATAACGATTAATTTTGTGTATTTAAGTTTGTGGGTTCAAACCAAATAGAAAATTATTCATTTTTTATATTTGAGGATTTAAAACTTTAAATTTTAAACCCGATAATAAAACAAATTTCACTCATAAAATTGACCATATCCCTCTCTCTCGAACCTGATCGAGAAGAATAGAGGATAAGGGAAGAAGAAAAAGAGTTGAATGAAAAGAAAGACAACTTACCTCTCATAGTGAAAAGTAATAAACTTAGTTTTGCAGAATAAAGAGAGATATAAATGATATCTTTATTAGTTTAGTAGCTTATCTTCTGTGATTTTCTTTTGGAGATGCTTCTATATATTAGTTTGGTGAATTTTAAAGAGAATAATTTGCTTAATTATTAGTTCGAAGGATGATTTTGAGTTGCTTATTATTGGAATCATTCAAGGATACTTCTTATATTTATAGTAATGTTTTAATTTTGTTATGCATGTTATATATGAAGTGAATTATTGTTTTATATAATATGGGTCCTTACCACCTAATATGTCTAGTGTATTACATGGTTTCCAATTTATACATGACAAACCCCAACTCGGTGAGGCAGCTTTATCCATATCAGGAACCCCTTCTACACACTGTTGATTTTTAATGGGGAGGAAGTGTAAGGGGAAGAAGGGGGGAGTATATAACAAGTGCGTCCTACACTCCTACTATACGAAGACAAATTATATGGTCCCCAAGTAGAAATAAAAATGAAAGTAACACAAGGAATCAAATCAAGGTTTGAATTATCGGTATTGGATTCTTCCTATGAGTATCGGGATTGGAGGTATCAACAGTTTCGGATCGAATTATCAAATTTTTTGGTATCGGAAATTAAATAATTAATAGAAAAAATATAAAAGGCTTCGAAAAAATATATTATATATTTAGGCATTATTTGAAGCATTTTATATGTTATTTATTAATAGTTTTGAATTGAAAGAAATAATATTCATCCCTTGCTGATTGGTTTGCCTGCAATAAATAAGTTCCCTTCATTTAGATGCTTTTACCGCCTTCCTATTCTTTTACATCCTTGTTGATTGGTTTTTTAAATTTCAATTTTGGGATATTTTAGCAAATGTCCATATTCAAAATATAGAAACTAGCATATACCCCCAATTTTCTAAAAAAAAACTAACAAATGCCCTCATTCCTTTGTAAATCAGCCAAAATTTTGATTATATAGTGTGGGTATATCTTAAAATGTTTTTTGTTCCATACAAAATAATGGGAGCATCTTTTTTAAAAAAGTGGGAGTATATACTAGTTTCAATATTTTGAATGAAATTTTCTCTTCCCAATTGAGTGGGAAAGAGATACCCAATGGCGGTATCGGATCGAGATGCCAGATTGTATCAGTATTGGCCATATCATAATCTCGGCCGATACTGCAAACTATGAATCAAATACTGATATCCGAAACAAAACATTTTCAGGTATCCAAATAATAAAAACCCAAACTGGCATAAAAAGAGGTAGAACATATCTTATATCCCATTGACTACATATATCTTGCATTTGCCTGTAGTGAGGATCAGATCTTCTGTAAGCTTAACAACTACAACATCCTCTTTCAATGCCTCAATCAGTGTCATTTTAGTTCTACCCCTAATCTTAGCAGCTCCCTAACTAATATCACTACTGTTAGGTTCATTACAAGACATTTTTTGGCACGTTTATCAAACATTCTAACTCAGAGCAGAGCTAGTCTTATAGCCATCTCGTGAATTTTACTTTCATTATCAAGGAATATCCTATAGTCAGAGAATCACTTCTCCGCCTCAGTCATTCAGATTTAATTCTAGAAACCTCCTCCTACGTTATGCCATAAATGATTGATGTGAGGTAATGAAAAATATCAAGGTACTCATGGTAATCAGTATGAAGTACTTAATTCATTTTGCTCAAAAATTATGTTTTGTACACTAGCAGAAAAGGAGTCCAAATAGCAAATATCCCACAGGGCCAGCAATATGCAGCAGTAAACCAAACTCAACCTTATACATATGAATAAACTTTTGCCAACACAAACACCAGATCGACAACCAGTACCAAAGAAATGAAACAGGACCCATGACTACTGATAATCCAACAAAAGTATACAGCAAGGAGGCAGACGAATAATCTAGTAGTATTTGCAAAGGTAACCATGGTGCACTTTAATATTGTATATTTTGCTAGGGCCTTTGATCAACATCACAATTTTACAAAACAGGTTTTTGCTTTCGTTATTCTCATAATTCTGTGAATTGTGCTCCAACCATTCTATTGGTATTTGGTAGTCATTTATAATGTAAGTTGACAAATGAAATGTTGCACTCCAGAAAGTGCCTTCCGAAGAAAAGAAAAGAACTAACACATCACAGACTAGTTTGGTGAGGATGACAAGTGGGACATGCACATCAAGACCATAATATGGTCAAGTTCCTGGTATCAGATATTAGTTCCATAACTTACGGGGATTGCCATATCAGAAACTGGATACCAGACAGTATACGAAGAGATATCAGGAGGTGACTCCGTGACGTTATAGGATAACAGACGGCATACTAGGAATGCAAAGTAGGAGGAAGGAGAAGAGAAGAAGCAGAAGGAGAAAGAGGAGACTGAAATATACATGGAGAGAAGAGTCAGAAGAGTAGAACCAACCGTCGGCTGCTATCATTGTCGACTAGCCGGAGAGGTAAGTTACCGTTTCTTCTTTTATATAGAGTGAAAGAACCGAATTCGGGATTTAGGACAGTGTAATGGACAAATCGATAACCGGTCTTTTTAAAGCCGGCTAGACAAATCGTATAAGTTCGTATTTGAAAGCAATATATCGGCCGATATACCGTCGATACTTATCGATATCAGGGACAATGGTTGTAAATGAACTTGCTTCCCCTTTAAATGTCTCTTGAGGAATGAAGCATTTCTAATTGAAACAGAACGATTCAAGGATAACTTCAAATAACAAATGGTGCGATAAAGAATACTGTCGAACATTTTAAGGAAACATTGAATATTTGGGGCAAGGACTATGGCATTGTTTTGAGTTAAATAATAGAAAGGGTTCTGAGAAATTACTTTAGTGAATATCAAAAATAAAAAGAAAAGCTCAGGTACAGCTTTACCAAGGTCCAAGTGGATCATACTAAGGTGTGAAATTTCAGATCTAGCAACTCGTAAGAAGCATAATTTTTTCTAAAGCTGTAACCAATGTGATATGAAGATAACCTGGCTACTGTACATACCCATCTAGAACTTCAAGAATAACGAGACTAACAGTAAAAAGATACACACTAACATGAAAAAAAAGGTATTATCTACAACATTTGCCTCTGATATACGATAATAGTATTGTGAAGAATAATAACCGCCTCTGATATACGATCATGATTGAAGACATTTGTTAAAGTGAAACGAAATGAAGTACCTGATACTTGTCTGCCCACCTGTTGAAGGCAAACAAAAGGTCATGTCAGAAGATAACAAGTAGCAAACCAACTGAGTAAATTATCACAGAAAAACAATATTATCTTCTATTTGAAAATTACATATACGATAACAACGTTAAACTACAAATGACCAAAGTTTCCCTTATGCTTTGATGGTGCAAACTTCACAATTATCAGCATGTCACTTCTTTGCAGGTTACCAAAGTTGGACAATCAACAGGTACAACTTATCACTTATCAGGAAACATTTGAAATAATTTTTCATTCTCGAGGATTTCTCCTGAATGTTACTACGGACGTATAAACAAATATACTGGGTTAAGACTGACACACAAATAAGGGACACCCACTAGAGACACAACACTGATTTTGGCATATGTCCTAGTGTATTTTTTTTTTCTTTGTCCATTCCATATCGTCTCAAATATGGTGTCCGACACGACACGGAACCAACTACTGAAATGTTGGTGCTTGATACCGGCACACGCGTAGCTAATAACAGAAGCATATCATCAATTCACCAAATCGCTACGCAATAATTTTTAAAAAATCATTCTGAATTGGTGCAATCCCTGATTCAACTAAACCCTAAATTAAAAAAAAAAAACTGAAAAAAAACTAGGGCAGGTTGAAGAAATCAAAAAGCATACCGAGATCCCAAACTTGGAACTTGATGTTGTTGTACTGCACCGTCTCGACATTGAACCCGATCGCTGAATCACAACCAAAAAAATTCTCAAATTAATGAAGAAAACAAAAATTCACAAAAAAGTAACGGATTGTTAAAGGAATCGAAACCCCTACTTGGAATCGTCGAGACCACTTCCCCCATCTGAAGCCGATCTGCAAAAAAAATTGAATAAATAAATAAATAAAGTAATTTCCATAAATGGAATGAAAGAGAGGTTACGGTTACTTACAGAGGATGGTGGTTTTTCCGGCATTGTCGAGGCCGAGGACGAGGATCCGGGCCTCCCGGTTGCCGAAGACGGAGGAGAGCATGCGGGTGAACAGGATCCCCATATCGGATCCCTCCTTAGCGGGTCTGGATCAGGATCCGATAGCTAGCTCTGCTCCTCCACAAGTACAAGACAACACAAGACCGACGACGAGGAAGAGATTTATTTCTTTCCTCTCTCTATTTCCTTTCCTTTTATTTATTTATGTGTTTATTTTTTTAGTACTTTTATAGTACCAATAAAATAATGGTAGATTCACCAATATATAACAATACGACTGCACAGGTGTATTATTCTACCAAAGACTGTCCCAAATTGGTGAATTATAATTATATTAATTTTTTTTAATATAGTTCGTTCTTAAATCTAGAATTTGAGCATACAATGATACAATACACCCAACACTGCAATTAGGTAGAAAATGAGCATTGACAAGGTTGACAAAGACACTAGAGACGGGCTCGATGATTCATTTCTTATGTGCACAAGTACAACGAAGGCATCGTCCATGAGTTTTCGACTCCAACATCGATTTAATTTAGTTTGAACATCGATAATTCTAGTCGCCCTCTTTAATTTATCCAGTCTTTATTTGCTAATATTTGTTCGATTGCTACAACTGGAAACTTTTCTCATTCTAGTTTATTGCATATAGCTAAAAAACATTACAAAAATTATGGGAAACTTTGAAATCTAATTTGTTTCAAAATTTATAAGGGAATTTTTTTTTTTTAAACGGAGGAAAGTGGATTTATTTATTTTTTTGTTTCTTCATGATGAAAATAAGGCACCTGTGAATTTCTTGTCTGATCAGCATGAGGGAAGATCGACACTCAGACCGGCAGATGTTCTGGTTTACGGGTGGATAGGAGGAAAACATATATGTGTTGACCTAACAGGAGTTTTTCTACTAATGGGCTTGGAAAGCGGAGGCTTTACTATGGGATAAGCTGCTCTCAAAACGACATCAGCAAAAGTGTCCAAACACGAGAAAACGTGCACCAATAATCAACACGTTTTCATCCCGTTTGCATTTGACACGTTTGGTTTTCTAGAACCAGATGCTATGGAGCTTCCCGGGACTTGAACCCGGGTCTCTCGGGTGAGAGCCGAGTATCCTAACCAACTAGACTACAACGGAGATGTATTTTTTCTCAACAACCAAATTTATTAATCAAATATATTCTTAAGACGGTAGAGAACTTAATGCAGGGAGAACAAAAAAATATTCTACTTAATATTCCGTTGCCGGGACTTGAACCCGGGTCTCTCGGGTGAGAGCCGAGTATCCTAACCAACTAGACTACAACGGAGATGTTTTTCTCTTAACAACCAAATTTATTAATCAAAGTATATTCTTAAGACGGTTAACTAGAGAAATGGATTATTTTGTATAGGGTCCGGCTATACACACCCCAATACTTGCTAAGGACACCCTATTTCAAAAAAAAAAAATTATATTATACCCTTGCTGCTGAGCACACTCCATACTCCCCTCCCCTTCCCCCCTCTGCAGACCCTCCTCCTCCCCCGACCCGCCGCCGCCTCCTCCTCCGACCCTCCCCCCTCCCCCCCCGGACCCGTCTTCTCCTCCTCCTCCCCCTTCCCCCGCTTTCCGATCTCCCCTCCGCCGACCATAAACTGTTGTTAAAACAAAAAAAAATTGGGTGTATTCACGGGTAGGTTCGACCCTGGTTTGTCGAACTCACAGAGGAATGTTCGACCCACGACAGTCGAACTATAGTGTGTACGTTCGATCAGAATATGTCGAACAGAAGATGGCATGTTCGATTAGAATATGTTCGACCAGTGTTTGTCGAACACAAGAAAACACGTTCGACCAGTATTTATCGAACAGAATAAGACATGTTCGACCAATACTTGTCGAACCCGGGTCTCTCAGGTGAGAGCCGAGTATCCTAACCAACTAGACTACAACGGCTCAATTGCTTCGGTGGTACTCCAAGTTATACCCTATTAACAATAAAGTACCTAATGTATTATTCCTTACTTAAAAGTAACACACGTTATAATTAAGGTGTATCACAGTCCCTGTACCAACTTTACGTCAAGTTGCTAACGGAAATGGGCTCAATTACTTTGGTGGTACTCCAAGTTATACCCTATTAACAATAAAGTACCTAATGTATTCACAACCGGAATTTTTCCTCTACACGTATTGAAGAAAGAAATTACAATTGTAAGTTACACATTAATAGCAAAAAATAATAATTAATTTATATTAATGTACAAAGAAAAGTATGTTTCACTTACACTAGTAGATAATGGACAACAGTAGAATTTTTGACCTAAACTCCTAGGCACCTTTGATGTTCGTATTTTGCAAAATCCGGCTTCGCAACGACATAACCGAAGTTCATCAGTCCAACACCAAAAATCACATCCTACCTCCTTTGCACATTTTAAAAATTGGCGCCCACGATTCCAAGGTGTATTTGCAGTGAATAATTTGCACAGAGAAGTTCCTTCGCAATAACATGGGATCTTCGCAAGATCCCATTCCATTTCACTTGCTTCATTTGCTGCAATTTTGTCAGCATAAACATTTTTAGGATCGGCTCTTCTTTTATTTTAGGGTTTCCATAATAAATTATTGCATGATTTACACAATAAATTACTTTAGAATTTCCATAATAATAACTACTTGTTAGGGTTTTCCTCTAATGTTGCTCTACTCTACTTCGAGGTTTTTCAAATTTTAGTGTTTCGGTAATAAAGAGAAACAAAGTGAGATTCGAAAATGAAGAAGAAGAAGAATAAGAAGAGAGCAAGGGAGAGAGGTACCCATCTACGAATGCTCCGGTAGCTTGGTCTTCAGCCGCACCGCTCGTCTCCTCGTCGTCCGCGTCTCTCGGTGGCCTCGTTTTTTCGTCGGAGTGTGTCGATCGAATAGAGAGAGAGAGAGAGAGAGAGAGAGAGAGACAGATGAAGGTCAAATATGGTTATTCTAGGTTGAGTGTACACGTGGACTACACACGTGTACACGCCACGTCACATTTCCGTCAGCAACTTGACGGAAAGTTGATACATGGACTGTAATACACCTTAATTATAACGTGTGTTACTTTTAAGTAAACAATAATAAATTAGGTACTTTATTGTTAATAGAGTATAACTTGGAGTACCACCGAAGTAATTGAGCCCATTTTCGTTAGCAACTTGACAGAAAGTTGGTACAAGGACTGTGATACACCTTAATTATAACGTGTGTTACTTTTAAGTAAGGAATAATACATTAGGTATTTTATTGTCAATAGGGTATAACTTGGAGTACCACCGAAGCAATTGAGCCGACTACAACATGTTTTAATTAAACTATTAAGACGGTTAACCAAAGAAATTAATGGTAGGAGAACGAAAAAATTGTAATTATTAATTCCGTTGCCGAGACTTGAACCCGGGTCTCTCGGGTGAGAGCCGAGTATCCTAACCAACTAGACTATAACGGAGCTGTTGTCAACCAAATGTTTTAATTAAACTATTAAGATGGTTAACCAAAGAAATTAATGCAAGGAGAACGGAAAAATTGTAATTATTAATTCGGTTGCCGGGACTTGAACCCAGGTCTCCCGGGTGAGAGCCGAGTATCCTAACCAACTAGACTACAACGGAGATATTTTTTTTCCAACAACCAAACATTTTAATCAAATATATCCTTAAGACGGTAGAGAAATTAATGCACAGAGAACAAAAATATTGTAATTATTATTCCGTTGCTGGGACTTGAACCCGGGTCTCCCGGGTGAGAGCCGAATATCCTAACCAACTAGACTACAACGGAGATGTTTTTTTCCCAACAACCAAACATTTTCCCGGGTCTCTCTCTCGGGTTAGAGCCGAGTATCCTAACCAACTAGACTACAACGAAGATATTTATTTCTTGACAACCAAATTTATTAATCAAATATATACTTAAGACGGTAGAGAAATTAATGCAGGGAGAATCAAAAAAAATTGTAATTATTATTCCGTTGCTGGGACTTGAACCCGGGTCTCCCGGGTGAGAGCCGAATATCCTAACCAACTAGACTACAACGGAGATGTTTTTTTCCCAACAACCAAACATTTTCCCGGGTCTCTCTCTCGGGTTAGAGCCGAGTATCCTAACCAACTAGACTACAACGAAGATATTTATTTCTTGACAACCAAATTTATTAATCAAATATATACTTAAGACGGTAGAGAAATTAATGCAGGGAGAATCAAAAAAAATTGTAATTATTATTCCGTTGCCGGGACTTGAACCCGGGTCTCTCGGGTGAGAGCCGAGTATCCTAACCAACTAGACTACAACGGAGATGCTTTTTCTCAACAACCAAATTTTTTGATCAAAGTATATTCTTAAGACGGTTAACTAGAGAAATTAATGCACGGAGGAAAAACATTTGTAATTAGCAGCATTCGTTGCCGGGACTGGACCCTGGTCTCTCGGGTGAGAGCCGAGCCAACTATGTTACCAAAAATACAATTCATATTTTTCACTTTAATACTTATGTGCACATAAAATTTTTCATCAACATTAAGCTAATTATAACGACAGCCACTTTGCAAATATGTATATATATGATGTTTATTGTCACACGCAGAACTTGGAAGCTTCCTCCACCTACCTATACTTAATTAATTAGTACAATCAGAATCAGAATTCAACTATTCATTTATTTTAAACGCCGTCGCAAAAATCTGTTCGTGGATAAATTTATGCAAATTGTAAAGTTTTTCTACAAATTATTATTTTTATTTTTTTGAAAAACAATAACAATAACAAAACCCCGATGTAATATAATATAGTGAAATTGTGGTTTCGTTGAGTAATTTGTTTGTGGTGAAACAAGCAATCTAACATTAGTGGCAGAAGTTTAAGTACAGCTAGCGGATTAGTGGCGGAAGTTTAAGCCAACTACTGAGAAATATCGGTCGATATATCAGCAAACACTATCTTGACAGAAAATATGGTAAAACTACATGAAATTTTGGGAGTTCTAGGAATTCAAGATCGAGGTCTAATTATTTTTGTCATGGTAGAAGCAATTAAATTTAATTTATGGATTTCTCAAACTATCTAGTCTTCCACAAGGAATCAAGTAATTAGACAAAAAACCAAAAAACAAAAAAAAATTATTATTAGTAATCTTTGAAAAATCTATTCCGAGGGAGTATTATTGTTACTTGTTGGGTCAAGCTTTTGGTTACACATCAAGGTTCAAAATTCTCTCTCATTTCTCTACAAAAGGTTAAAAGATCTGTCAAACAAATTACACGAAGCTTGCTTAGCCACAACTGGAAATGAAAAAGAAATCTCGCATTATATTAGGAACAATATCCTCCCCAAATTAATTGACCTTCTACATATTTAAAAGGTTGGACCTTAAGGACATGCAAAATCACACTTAATATAGATAAAGTAGACTTGACCCCCAAATAATTTTGGGAATGGAAATAATTAAATAACTTTTACTCCAATAATCAACACCAAAAGTATGTACATGATCTCATTCTTGATATGACCCCCAACAAAAATCCCATATTTCCAAATTCACTATACTTTACGTTTAAGCTCCTTCCATTTTTTGGAATTCTTATGGTACAATGGCGCAAATATGGGAGAAATAAATGAGTTTCCTCCAAATAAGTAAAAATAAAATAAATATAAATAATAGATAATAAAATGATTGTGTACCTTCCATTCAAATCACGTTCCCGGGCTCCAACTGCCCTTCCCAAAAGCAAAAGTACCTATCGCTTCACATTATATAGCACAACATTGGCATCAAAAGAAACTTTCACACCTCTTCTTCCCAAATGCTAAGGAGCAACAGCTGCCACAACAATTCTCCGTGCAAGGGATCCAAAGCCACAAAATTAACTATATCAAGAAATTATATATAAGAAGTGGTGATCGAGTGGCTAGACACTCCACACAAACACTTGATTCGGCATGCACGAGCGAGCGGCGATGGGCTACGGTACGAGCGTCGGGAAGTACTGTCTCAGCAGGACGATCGGGGAGGGCACCTTCGCGAAGGTCAGGCTGGCGGTGAACTCCGAGACCGGCCAGTACGTCGCGGTCAAGGTCATCGACAAGAAGATGGTGCTCGACAACAAGCTCATGGATCAGGTTAATTTTGGTCATGCATATATATATCGACACGAAACAATATGGACACGCATGCACGTTGACACTGTGGCACACACGACCTCGTGGATTCTGGAGTGCTAGTTCTTGTTGTGTCCGGTATGTGTCCGACACGATACGAGATGGGTACTGCCAACGAGGAGGAAGGAACAAATACAAATGCAAGAAATGGCACATTACTTTTTTTTTGTGTGGTGGTAAATTATCTAGAATTGAAAGTAGTTATTCATCTGTGATACTTTTTTCCTCATTTTTTTTTCAAGGTCGAAAGAGAGATCAGCACAATGAAGCTCTTGAACCATCCTAACATTGTCAAGATTCACGAGGTTGCTAGAAAAAAAAAATGTTGAATTTTTTTTTTTCCTTCCTGATTTCCATTCGGTGTCAACAACAAAAACATTTCAAATTAATCAGGTGATCGCGACGAAGTCCAAGATTTATCTAGTAATGGAGTATATATCAGGAGGTCAACTCTCTGATAGAATGGTGGGGATTTCTCTATTAATTGCTTTGGTTTGTTTTTTTTCTTTACTGGACACGGATACTTTCTTTGTTTGTGTAATTGGTAGCAGTCTTATCTCAACAAGTTAGATGAGAAAGAGGCTAGAAAGTACTTCCAACAATTGATAGATGCTGTTGATTACTGTCATGCAAGAGGAGTCTACCATAGAGATCTCAAGGTCAGATTAATTCTTTTCTGTGTTTTTTATCACTTTAGGTTTATTCATAACTCCAAATTTCTTAGAGCTCACTTGGAATTAAGCATAAATAAACAGCCCGAAAACCTGTTGATTGATAACAAGGGGAACTTAAAGCTATCAGATTTCGGGTTGAGTGTTATGAGAAAGGTAAGACTAGACCTCCAAATTCTGATTTATTTCATAGTTAAAAGTTTTTCGCTTACGAGTCCGGAAGCGTTATGTATTGCAGAAACCCAGTGACTTGCTGTCGACCGCCTGTGGATCTCCGAGTTATGTTGCTCCTGAGGTATGAAAACGAGCAATCTAACACTAAGGCCTCGTTTGGTTCACTAAATCTTGATAATATTTTCTCACTCTTATTGAGTGTGCATTAGATTAATGCTAGTGACCGCAGATCCCTACTCTTTACTCTGATTTCAGATTTTTTTTACTTTATGTATGACAATTTTCGGTAAAATTCATGACTTTGTGATGTATATATTTATTTCTTCTTCTTCTTCAGTCAGATGGCTAATATTGTTCTATTGACAGGTGATCGTCCACAAGAATTACGTGGGGGCAGCCGCGGATATATGGTCGTGCGGTGTAATTTTGTACGAGTTACTTGCCGGTTATCTGCCCTTTGAAGACAGGAGCTTGATGAACCTGTACAGAAAGATATCAAGAGCAGAGTATCAATGCCCGGAATGGATCAGTCCCTCCCAGAGGAAGTTGATTTCTAAGATACTAGAACCACTTCCGAGAAAGGTACTCGTGTCTTTAAATTTTGTCAATATCTTATTTGCAGACATAGTTCTTAAAAGCTTATGACAACAACTTGAAAGAATGTAGGATTAACACTCTCCTAGAAAATGAAAAAATAGAACTTCAAAGTAAATAAACAGAAAGAGAAAATAAATCAAAAGGAGCTTTCTAATTTGATCTGAGTTATAAAAATTCGTTCAATTTTCTCATGTCTCTTGATGTATATACATATCTAGTAACTAAGGCTATTACATGGAGAAGACGCAAATATAAGTTTGTAAGTGTATCGAAGTATCAGACATGTAAAACTTCCAAAACTTTAAATTATAGGGAAGTATTCAATATGTGAAGTTTCTAAAATCCGAAGATTTATACTGTGTAGATGTATATGCATGAAACAACATAAAAAAAATCAATACCTGATTTGCAAAAATAGTGGCTTCATATAAATTTGCCTATCTTGAAGTATTGAGTGTGTTATAAATCTTATATGTAGTGTCCCTATTCAGTATTAAGATCTTAAAATTTGAAGTCTGTAAATTTAAGAAACATTATTATGTTTCTAATTTAAGTTGTTATCAAGTGGAGATGCTTACTTTGGTTCTCACTTTAGCGAGCCACGATAGCAGAGATTTGTCAAGATGAATGGTTCCGAATTGATTATCAGCCTTCAAGAGGAACTGAAAATGAAGAACATACGAGCTTTTATGACGACAATGGCTTACCCGATAGAGTAAGTGCATACAACTTTTGTAGTTTGCATCATCGCGGGTTTGTAGTAGCCATCGGGTTATACCTTTATAGCGACTAATCGAACTTTTTGGATCCATGTTTTCAGCAGAACGGTAGCAGTCAAGATTTTATCAACGCTTTCCAACTCATAGCGATGTCTAGCTATCTAGACCTCTCAGGTCTTTTTCATGAAAAGGTAAATAAATGAAAGCTTCAATCATACATATTATTATTCTTTTTAGAGATAGTACAACCCTGCTTATCTCAGTTAGTAATTTTCTTCAAGGACAATGAAGAACAGAAGACGAAGCTAGGATCGACAAATTCTATGGATAAAACCATAAAAAAGATAGAGGTTGCCGCCAAAGATGTTAGGCTGCTAGTTCAAAGGATGAATAACTCCAAGGTTTTAGTTTAATTTCATAATTCTCTTCACTTTGACACACACACACACATATATAGAGGCCTAAAGTTTTAATAAAATAATCTTGATGTGTTTCACATATGCTAGGTAAAACTCCATGAAGAAAATAAGTTAACAAGAAGTAGATCACAAGTTATTCTTTCGGCAGAGGTAAAGCAATAATTTTTTAGCAACATATATAAGTTTTACTTGCTGAACTACTTCCTTTTTCGATATCAAAATGCAGGTGATGGTGGTAGCGCCGGACCATTGTGTCGTAGAAATATCAAAATCTGCAGGAGAACTAAGAGTGTACAAAGAGGTACGTGAAGCTTTCCTCCCCTAAATTTCAAGTAATAACTTTAAATGTATATATACATATGCTACAAGGAAAAAAAACATATAAATTCTAATAGGTGAATAACAAATAAGAAATAATCTTGAAGTTTATCAGTTTTATATGAACAGTTTTGTAGAAGCCTATCGAACATGCTTAAGGAGAACACTGGGAGCTCGCGGAGTTTTCTGGCTCCAATTGCTGACGGAAGTGATAACAAAGGAACAAATTGTAAGTAAATGACTATATATATATTTGCATTGTGATTCTTTAGTCATTGTCTTTTAACAAGCATAACATTCATTACTTGCAGCTTCCGTGAAGAAAAGTCTGACTTCTGGAATGCAGTAGTAAAACCTCTTCTGGAAGCTATTTCGCTATTTTTGAGCCTAATGTCTTCTGACCATAGTTTTTTGATAGTGGTACTGTGTAAAATCAATTGAGAACTTGCTACTTCTTCTTGAGGTTCATCAGAAGTTATGTTTCAGTATCATTCACGAAGAAATGATGTAAGAAGTGAATAATATTGGTTTGGCACATATGGATGCAAAAGCAGAAACAAAAATCAAAAAGTAACTTTAAGTTTTTTGTTTCATGATTAACCATCACTGGTGTGGGGGCTCAAAATACTTGTGAAGACAAAAAAAAAAAGATTCAAGTTCATATCAACCAAATAGAGAGTGTACAAATCCATTGCAGTTGAACATAAAATTTTCAGTTCTAACTATTCAATTTAAAATGAACTTAATAACATCAAATTTCAAGCTGTAGCAAATACCAATTCATGTCTCCCCTGAATACTTGATGTTTGTTGTCTTGGAACTTTTTTGTTCTCTGTGTTTTAAAAGACAAATACCTTAAATGATTCATTTTAAATGGGGAATGGCACACATATTTTCAGTATAGATCTATTTAGAAGCTGCCAAAGGCGTCTAACTTTTGGAGAAAAAAAATATTGTAAAGGTGCGTTTGATTGTAAGGTGGAAAATACGTGGAAAAAAATTCATTCCATGGAATTATTTGTTGGAATTATTCAATAATTATGGGGCCACACATGTAAAATTAATTGTGTTTGGGCTATCTAAATAATTAAGCCAAATTAAAGTGGTCTATTTGAAAAATTGGCTTAAGGGTATAATTGTCATGGAATTAATATGTAGATACCGGAGATAATTCTAATTTGATGAGGGGCCAAATTAGAAATATCACAACACACATATCTATATATATGTGTATTCATTAGGGTTATGGTCCCCAACTCATACGGCCACCAAAAGAGGGTTTTCTCTATTCTCTTCTGTATTCCCATCAACAAAGAGAGGAACAAAGATTTCATCTTTGTTATTAAGGGCCGTAGCGGGTTGGAAGATCGAACCCAATAAAGAGACGATCGCTTCAACATCCATCAAGTCTAGCAATGGATTCAGGTACGCTTCCGCAATTTTTATTATGTTCTTCATCTCATGAATCAACATGGCACAATAAAATTATCTAACAAGTGGTATCAGAGCCCCATGTTTGATTTATGAGGTCAAAGTTTAGAATCCAATTTTTTTTTATTGTTAATCAGAAACCCTAGATCTTCGATCTAATTTAATTTCAGGTTATGGTTGATCTATCAAGATCCACCAATTTAGATCCCTCATTATGTATACCTCCTATTTTTTTTGAAGTAAATCAAATCATTGTTTTCTGTTTTGATTGTTTGGGTCTGGTATTGATCTTTGGATTTGTTAGGAGTTTATTTTGGTATTGGTTTGGAGTTTTATTTGAAGGAGAATGCTAATTTGTATGATTTTAACTATAATCCATTAGATGCTTCCGATGTGACGATATCTTCTAAATTGATATTGCATAATACTTCCAAGCCACGTGCAAGTTCAATTCAGAGAGGCACCATGATTGAGCACATTCAACAATTAATTGCACTCATGCTACATGTTCGAACTAGCATAATTGTTTTTTTTTTGTTAGTATAATATATATAATGTTGGGTAAGGTTCTATTGCTCCGCCGCCGGCTTATAGTAGTCGACGCTCCTTATCAATTGTTGTATACAACACCATCTAATATCATATTAGATGAAAAAAAAAAGAGAAAAAAAAAAAAAAAAAGAGGGAGTGGGATTTGAACCCATACCCTTTCGGACCAGAACCTTAATCTGGTGCCTTAGACCATGCCATATTAATGGCAGTTTTTTTTTTTTTGGTGGGAGTAGGATTTGAACCCATAACCCTTTCGGACCAGAACCTTAATCTGCCGCCTTTAGACCAACTCAGCCACGTGGTGCTTTGATGTAGTAATGAACCAACAGAACTAAAGAAGAGTTTTCTGTATGAAGGTTTCTTTGGTTGGTTGATTTAATTCTTGATTTAAATCATGCACAAGATTCACATGTTTATCTTGTAGTAGATAAATTTTTGGCGTAATCTTTATAGATTATTTGATATAATCTTTTGATGCATGATATTCAGTAGAATCTAATCTGTTGATTATTGATTATTTAAATTTTAAAAAATATGCAAGTACATAAGGATTTATGTTTATTTAATTTAAATAAGCAAAAGGATTTGGACATGGTTCAGTTTTGTAAAATTTAGTCAACATTCAAATTTTTGGTACCTTTTGTGACTCGCAGTAGCTGTCTAATATTCTAAGTAGGCTCATTGAAATAAGATGTCGCCAAAGTGACCTCTCTTGCGTAGATAGCCTATGAGGGATATCGGATGTTTGTGTGTGTATATTCATGCGGGTATTAGTCGGCCCAAAGGAAGATTAATACTTGGCCGAATTGCACACATACTTGTAGTGATAAATGTGTGACAATTGTAAGGTTTACATATGAATAATAACCCGATCCAAAGATAGGCTTATTATTTGACATGACTTATTGTCAACGTTTGATCACTACACCAAGAGTACCACTTGCAGTTAATATCACTGTCCAAAGACTTGATATTAATGATGTACTAGGTATTTTTAGATGGGGTTCACCATTATTTGAATTTGTTTGACTATATTTTACTCTTTGGTTATTAATTAGAGCATGTCATTTTTGTTGTTTTGTTCTCTTTACAGTTAATGTTGTTAAAATATCTGTCAATAAGATTTTAATTTTCATGTTTAATGGAATAAACTTTAAGGCAAAATGAAAATGAATACAGTACCTGCTGTCACGACCCGCTACCCAAATTGTTGGGCCAGGCCGAGTCATGCCCAGCCTACGTTGAGATAAAACGTAGTAAGTTGTTCTAAAGACAACAGGATAAGACTAAATGTACTAACAGTTCTATAAGTGAAGAAGAATCATAAATGCTCCAAACACAAAAGTCATCTCATATAGTAAAATGTCCAAGTACAAGTGAACTGAAATATAAAACTGGATACATGTCCAGTTACAAAATGTATAGCCTAATACATGACTACTCTCAAAAGTCTAATAATACAAAAGACAACTAGGCGAGGTTCCCCGCAGGAACATCCTCGTAAGGCAGAGCCGAGTCCTCGGCAGTATCTCCATAATACGTATCGCAGAGTAACTCCTCCTCAGTAAGGACACCTACAACGTTATCCTGTCAGGACAGGAGCAAGTACTGAATCTAGCAAACTAGCATATGAAACATGAAAATGAATATAAGAGGAATAACTGGAAACATGGCATCACGCAATCTATCATGGCAAGGATACATATGTCATAGAGACAGATGTATATGTAATGTTTAAAACTGTAGCAGGTACGTGATCGGTCAATAGATGTACAATGTACCGAGGCACAATGTAAATAAAATGTACATACGTACAAGTGCACAAGCATAGGTGTACATCCGTACAAAAATGTGGGATAATGGCCTACGGCGCAGTATCATATAGAATGAACTTTGCACAGTACGATAATGGGGGCATGATCACGTACTCAGCTACTAGTTTCCCCATAACCCATATTCTATCATGTGAGAGATACATAAAACTGTTCTAAGCATGGTAGTAACTGGAAGTACAACATGTAGAGATCTAACTTGCTACCCCAAGGATCAGCATTTAACATGGTGGGGTTTGCAGTTCATTTATGTGACAATATGTAAAGTTCGTAGAAAGTACTTGCCTCTAGCAAAGCAAAACAAAACAAGCTGCGATAACAGTGCTATGGATGTCCGGTAACTCGTCACTGTAGAAATAAATACAATAACTTAGTTTTTACACTAAGCTAAGACACTAGGACACTAATTGGTAAAACACGACTTGTGACTGGGCACCTAGCCAAAATGATGACTTTGGCATAGGAGACCAATGTGGGGTGACACACTACTTTAACTAACTTTCTAGGGTCTTTACACTAGTGAGGGGTGGGGTTCAACACGGCTAAAACTCAAAATAACACAAAAAGCTACAAGTCGTAATTAATCAATAAATAAATCAAATGATCATTGTGTTCTAACAATTTTTGAAGTAGACAAAAGCCTAGTTTTTCTTAAAGTAAAGTACCAAAGTGATCCTTGTTAATCATAGAAATTTATTATAATTTTTCTGGAATTTATTAACCAGTACAAATATTTTATAAAAATCAGTTTTCCTAAGTATACAGAAAATGAGTTTTGGTTTCATATGCCAAACTAGTGGCAAAACAGTAAATTAAATACTACAAAAATTATACTAAATTAGCTAACTTAACATAGTATCTAAATACTATTTTTCATAATTTTAGCAGTACTTTAAGTATTTTTAGAAAATCAAAAACAGCATTGCACACAATAATTTATTTATCTGCATATTTTGTCCATGTATATAATTTGAACCAAAATTTAAATACAGGACCCAAGGCCATGAATCAAGTCCAATATGACTTGTACAGGTCTTGAATGTGTGAAAACATATTTGGGCCCAAAAACTCATGCTAGGCTTGGACACCAAATGGTTGCAGTAATTTAAATACACTAAAAATACAATTTGGTAATAGGACAAAATAAATATTATTATTTTAATATGGTAAAGTTATGCATAGTGAAAATATACACACATATGTTTTAAAAGTATATATATATATATATATATATATATATATAAGGAAAAATACTTAATTTATAAAGCATATATATATATATACAAATATATATATATATATATATATATATATATATATATATATATATATATATATATATATATATATATATATATATATATAAGAAAACACTTAATAATATAGTGTATATATATATAATATATATATACACATGAAAATATATATGCATATATACATATATGTATATATATATATATAAATATAAACATATATATATAAAATTACTAACTATAAAATATATACATATATATAAAATACTGTCAAAATACAGTATATACATATATATATACTAATATATATATATATATATATATATATATATATATATATATATATATATATATATATATATATATAAATATATAAAACAGAAAAAGAAAAGAAAAGAAACAGAAAAAGAAAAAGAAAAAAAAAACAGAAAAGAAGAGAGGGGGGGCTCGAACCTGAGCCAGCGAGGGGGGGGGGTTTTAGTTTAGGACGGGCTGGCCAGGGGGTCAGCCCATTAGTTATGTTAGAGTTAGGGCTTGGGTAAAATTTATTAGGTTTTGTTTAACATAAACATAATAAAAAAAAAAATAAACACGAGCCTGTGTCCGGACAGTTTGGGACACAGGTATCCTCGTGTCCGTGTTATTTACGACACACATGACACGTATTTGCTGTGTCCACACTCACCAAAAGAGTCGTCGTGTGCGGGCGAGTCTCTTACATGAAATCGAGACACAAAATAGGACACGGGGCCAAAGACACGTACGTGTCCGATGGGGGGGGCTGCTGTTGCGGCTGCGATAGGGCGGAGGAGACGTCGGCGAGGCGGCGCTCGGGTGGCGCTGCCCTCAGCTCGTCGAGGCGAACTCTTCGACGTCGGTTGGGGGCTGTGAGGGTCGACGGTGAAGCTGTACGAGGAGTTCGTCAGAACTAGGGTTCAGGCGAACTTAAAGCGGGAAAGACGGTGGCTGCGGTGGTCGGGGTTAGGTCGGAGTGGGGGTGGTTGGTCGAGGGAACTGCGGGGGTTTAAATAGGGGGTTTAGGGCGGTGCTAGGTCGGTCGGGCAGCCGAAAATGGCGGGGGCTGCCCGTCGGCGTGGCGGTCGTTGGTCGGGGGTCAACGAGAGTGGGTGAGGAGAGAGAGAGTGTCTGGTCGGGGGGGGGGGGGTTTAGGTAGTTTAGCAGTTAGGTCCTCTAGGTTTTGGTTATTGCATAAAGACTTTAACAGTGGTCAAATGCAAAATAATATTTGCATTCCTCAATTTTAAACAATTTACTAATTACAAACTGATATAAAAACATTTCAAAAATTTGCAAAATGATATTAAAACTTTTTAGAAAATTACAGATCAATATTTTTGTATTAAAAATTCATTTAAAATTCATTTAAAATTTCTAGAAAATTCCTAAAAATTCCTAATAATTATTTAAGACTATAAATGACATTAAAAATTAATTAGCACTAATTTAACTAAAGTTTGAAAACCAGGGGCTTACAAGTCTTCCCTCCTTGAAAAATTTCGTCCTCGAAATTCACAAGGATTGAAGACCCGACAATATTCTAATCATAGCAAGCAATGCAACAAAATGACTAAGGCTGCGATCGAAACTAACCTCTAAGGTATCAAGCGGGAACGGGTGGTTCCCTCGCAGCGGTTGGATCGAACAAGTAAGGGTATCTCTCCCTCATGTCCGACTCCCTTTTCCAAGTAGATTCACCTGGGGAGTGACGGCTCCAAGCTGCTCGCACTAGGGGTATAGCCTTGTTCCTCAGCCTCTTCTCTCTCCTGTCTAAAATCTCTACTGGCTGCTCAGAAACTGTAAGGCTCGGTCCGACCTCCAACTCTGAATGATCTAGCACATGACTGGGGTCTGGAACATATCTCCTCAGCTGAGATACGTGAAAGACATCGTAAACTCCTGATAGGTTGGGTGGAAGTGCAACCATGTAAGCTACCTCTCCGATCCTGCCAAGTATCTCGAACGGCCCGATGTATCTGGGGCTCAGCTTCCCTCCTCGTCCGAACCGGATCATCCCTCTAGTAGGTGATATCTTCACTAGCACCATATCACCATCTGCGAACTCCATCGGTCTGCGACTAGCATCAGCCCAGTGTTTCTGCCTATCCTGAGCTACTCTAATCCTGTCTCTGATCATCCCGACTTTCTCTGCTGCATCCGTGATCATCTCTGGCCCAAGCATAACTCTGTCTCTGATATCATCCCAGAAGAGCGGTGTGCGGCATCGTCATCCATAAAGCGCCTCGAAAGGAGACATACCAATACTGGCCTGGTAGCTGTTGTTGTATGAAAACTCTACCAAGTGCAGATGGCTCTCCCATGATCCTCCGAAGTCTAGCACGCAGGTCCTCAGCATATCCTTCAGTGTCTGTATCGTCCTTTCGGACTGCCCATCTGTCTGCGGGTGGTACGCCGTACTGAACTTGAGCCTGCTGCCCAACTCCTCCTGCAAGCTCCTCCAGTAGTGGGGTATGAATCTGCTGTCTCTGTCTGACACGATGCTCACCGGTACTCCGTGTAGGCGAACTATCTGCTGCATGTATAGCTCCGCCAACTTCTCGGTGGAAAGCCCCACCTTGAAGGGTATGAAGTACGCACACTTCGTCAGCCTGTCTACGATGACCCAGATGGCATCCTCCCCTCCTTGGAAACGAGGAAGCCCTGAAACAAAGTCCATCGTAATATGTTCCCACTTTCACTCGGGAATGGGTAACGGCTGCAACAAACCAGCTGGCCTCTGGCGCTCCGTCTTGACCTGCTGGCAAACTAGGCATCTCGAGATAAAACGCGATACATCCCTCTTCATTCCGTGCCACCAAAGATGTTCTCGCAAGTCACGGTACATCTTGTTAGCACCAGGGTGAATAGAATATCTCGATCGGTGCGCCTCCTGCAAGACTGTCTCTACCAGCTCTCCCTTCGGCACGCACAATCGGCTGCCATGCCTCAAGGATCTATTCTCTGCTATAGTGAAGTCATCCAGCAATCCAGCTAACACCTGGGGTCGAAGTCTGCGAAGGCTCTCATCTGTAGACTGTGCCTCCCGGATCTACTCCATCAAACCTGACTGAATGTCAAGTACCATCATCTGTATCACTGATCCTGGCCGAACTAGCTCAATACCGAGCTTCTCCAGATCCTTTCGCAAATGCCGATCAATCATCAGATACCATGCCATCGGATGCCTGCTCAGCGCATCCGCCACCACATTTGCCTTCCCAGGGTGATACTGTAAATCGATGTCGAAGTCCTTCATCAACTCCAACCATCGTCTTTGCCTCATGTTCAGCTCTTTCTGCGTGAACACATACTTCAAGTTTTTGTGGTCAGTAAAGATTTCCACACGCTCTCCGTATAAGTAATGTTTCCATAACTTGAGTGCAAAGATCACCGCAGCTAACTCTAGGTCATGGGTAGGATAATTCCTTTCATGAGTCCGCAATTGCCTAGATGCATAAGCAATCACTTTCCCATGCTGCTGTAGGACACATCCTAGCCCCTTTCCAGAAGCATCACTGTATATGGTGAAACCTCCAGAACCTGAAGGTAAAGTCAGAACTGGAGCGGTCGTCAGCCTCCTCTTCAGCTTCTCAAATGCTGTCTGGCAGTCCTCTGACCAGATGTACTCTGCGTCCTTCCGCGTCAGCTTCGTCATGGGTTCAGCTATCCTAGCAAAGTCCTGGACGAACTTTCTATAATAGCCTGCTAAACCCAGAAAACTCCTGATCTCTGAAACTGACGTCGGAGCCTTCCAGAGAATGTGTACGTTGAGTCGCACTGAGTCATCTCAACCCCTAGACATATCTCTCCAAGCTCTACCATTCAAACAGACCAATTCTTGAACCAAGCCCAAGCTCCACAAAGTCCAAAAGCCCAATGGACCAATTCTGTCTGCTGGAGACAGAGTTCGGGCCGAACTCTGCCTCCACACAGAGTTCGGGCCGAACTCTGTCCCCTGATTTCCAGCACCCTGATTTTTAGGGCCTGCTTGCTACAAGTTGTCCAACGGCCAAAAATTTGAATTATCCATACCGAATTCTGGCCGAATTCTGCTTGTCCCGAACCCTATAAATAGGCCTTGGTTTCTCTCATTTGAAACCATCCACTCTTCTATTCTTCTTCTCTTACATAGCCTATATAGTCAAGAGCCTTACTCTTCCAATCTACTAGCCATAAAACTTCCTAAGCCCCAAGGTGCTCAAGTGTGATTCAGCTAGAAGTTTTTGTGCAAGAGTTGAAAAGAAAAGTCACTTGGACAATTCTAAGTCGCTTGGAAAAATCCAAGCAAATCGCAACTGCGATCCTCTGTAAGAAGTTGACGTGCTCTTCTGAAGAAAAGGCACGGATTGTAAACTACTATTTCACAAATAGTGGATTTGAATCCTGAGCTAGAGTTCTCAGGCCTGGACTAGTCCTCCACGAGGGAAACCAGGTTAAAACTGCTGTGTTTGCGTATGCTCTTCTGATCTTTATTTACTTCCGCATTTCCTTCTGATTTATTTACTATCTTGATAGTTATTTTGTGGAGGTGATATAGAGTTAATTTTATTTGGTGATTATCGACACAAACTCTATTCACCCCCCTCTAGAGTTGCCTACACTTGTGTTTTCAATTGGTATCAGAGCAAGGTCTCTATTGTTAGGCTTAACATCCTTAGAGTAGATCCTTGTTTATTTGTGTATGGCATCGTATTCTTCCTCCTCCGATGAAGAGGGTTTTACTTCTAGTAGCATAGACAATCATATTTCTTCTAAATGCAATAAGTGCTCTAAGTGGAAAGCCATGGCTAACCAATCCTTGAAGTTTGCTAAGGCTTTTCATTCTACAAATGAAGAACTTGTAGAAAAGGTTATTCATTTAGAAGAATCTAATGAGTCTTTGAGAAATAAAAACATTGATTTATTATTTAGACTTGATTCTCAAAACTCATCTTGTGTTTCTTTAAAGAGTTTGAATGATTCTTTAATTTTGAAAATCAAATCTCTTTCCTCATCAATAGAAGATCTTGAGAAGCAAGCACATGAGCTCAATCATTTACATGATTCTTCTATTGACTCTTTAAAGAAACAAAATGATGATTTTATTTCTAGAATTGCTTTATTTGAAAAAGAGAATTATGCTTTAAATGCTAAATTTGATTCTCTTACTTGTTTGCATAATGATTTGTTATTAGAACATGATATTCTTAAGACCAAATCCATGCATAGTGATTCTCTTACTTGTGTGCATAATGATTTGCTATTAGAACATGATAGTCTTAAGACCAAATCTATGCATGCTCACTCTAGAAATATTCATCATTCTAGTATGTCACATGTTCATAATCATTCTCATTCCGATACATGTGCACACACTAGTATTAGGTGCTTCTATTGCTCTCGCATTGGACACATGAGTGTAACTTGTCCTATTCGTAGGAGTTTTTCTACCAATGCTAGAGTAAATAGTATATGGGTCCCTAAAGCTAACAAATGTGGATCCAAGTTTATTTGGATACCAAAGTCTTCGCCTAATGTTGTAGGTGGAGCTTCTTGTATCGGGACATAGCACCGAGGAAGCGTGTTGGTGGTTGCAAAGCTCAAAGGTCATCTTCCAAGCAATTGCACCAACACAAGTGTGGCCACTAGAGCCACTTTGGTAACATGCTAAACGATTCTCTGTAAATGGTTTATTTTTGTAGAATTTAGCATGTTTCTCTTGATGTCTTGCTACTAGCTCACTTTGACATCCTTTGGTTGCTTATTATATAAATCAATGTGAGATATAATACTAGCATGCTTAGTTAATGTTTTATTTCTTTTATCTAGCATGACTAATTACTTAGCTTAAATGACTAGTTCACACTATATAGTTTATCACTCATTTTCTAGTAGTGTGACACATCTATATATGCATCCTCATTTTTTTCTTCCTTATTTATAAAGTATGCATATCACTCTAGTCCATATGACCTTGGTTTTGATTTGAGTTAATATGTTTTTAACTTTTCATCTTTAAAAGTTTTGAGATAGTTACTTCTTGCCGATTTGTATTTAATATATCATTGGTATTTGTGAATATATGTGTTTAGCACAAGCTACTTATAATTTGATAAGTATATACTTATACTTCGTGTTAACCTTGTGCTTACATAATATATTCATTATTGATTCTCATGTTTTATTTTGATTATCCTATTGAGAATCAATTATGTCTTTGCCTAATAAAGTCTATTTATACGTGCTTTTGAATTTGTGATAGTTTTTTCAAACATTCATGATGGATACATGACTATATTCATTAAATCTTAATTTACATGTAGATCATGTATTTATTATATTGACATCTATTTTTGTATAAATATCTTTATGTGGGCATATGAGATAAGCTCAAGTTTCATATTATTTTGAAGAGTATTTATTCATACTTGTGCTTACCTTATAATTTAGCTATTGATTCTTTTGACTAAATTTGTGTTATCTCTACTTGAATCAATTAGCTTATTCCTTAAAGTCTTCTTTTTGATGATATCTTATTGGCTTTTATTTGTTGACTTTATGGATACATGTCTTTCACTCTTATTTTGATCTTTTTGCTTAACCAATTTTCAGCCTGATTCCAGTTCTGTCACCAGAATCCGGAATTCGGGCCGAACTCTGCATTACCAGAGTTCGGGCCGAATTCGGCCTGGCTGTTCCAGAACCGGAAACAGCCTCAGCCGTTGATCAAATTATAGATCCAATGGCCATTATTGATTCCAAATGTTGATATTTATTTATTCAAATGTCTTTAAGTTGGAATGTTGAGAGAAAATGTTTATTAGTGTCTTGTTCATGACTTTTATGGAAGCTCTTTCAAGAATTGCTTGGTTTTGTGCTTTACCTTACTTGTTAAAATTATTGTACTTTTAGTGCACATCTTGAGCATGTATCTTCTATATATTTTGCTCCATAAGTGCATTATGAAAATGTTTGTTTTAAAAATATTCTTAGCAAATTTTGATGATCTTTCTTTCATTATTATTTGGGTATTTACCTCTCTTATTTATAGGAGTTTTATATTTTGATGTTGTTTGATGATAATGCATATATTCTTTTAAATCTAATTTCTTAAAGGTAAAGAACATTTTGGGAACAAGCCGAAAAGGGTCCTTCTGTCATACAGGTGTAAATAGCCTGAAGCGACACGGTGCACTAGACTTCGGACTACCGCTAGCTGGGAACCGGCCCCTACAGCTAACCCAAAGTGATCAACACTTTATAGACTTAAGATTTATTAAGGTCTACTTGCAACCATTATCTAGTTCTGGATCCTCTCCTAAGTTCCAGAATACTTCATCATATCTAGCCTTATATTTTGAGCTATAAATATTTTATTATTATTGCCCAATGATGTTTTTGTAGCACATGAGAATACATATAATTGATATATCATACTTCTCATGTCTTTAGCTACTATGGGTTGAACTTTTACGTTGAGATTTTCAATTTCTAGAGAATACACTTTCATAATGGTTATAATTTTGCATTCTCTAGATCAATCTATTACTTCATTATCTTGGGTTAATCTCAATATTTTTGGCAAAGAGATTTGTTTTATTGTGTTTTCATGAACATCTCTTTTGTCCTTTACTTGATGAGAGTCTAATTCATTTACTTGCTATCTTATACTCTTATCCCTGCTTAGCAAAGAGTATATAAATCATTTTGATCATTCAAAATGTATTACCCTTATTGTGAACTCTATGCTTAAGCATGTATTTTTTTTGTGTTAGTGACTTAAGATTTAATGAGCACATTTATCATGTTAATGGCCTATCTCATTAATCTTAATTAGTTATGTAGCTAGCTTGCTTATTTGCGATATATTGTTAAGCTACATAATTTTTGTTCACTTTCACTCATCTAGCTATCTTCTTGAATTTCAATCTATATGTGATATGCTAGTTTACAAAAACAAGATTTATGAATTTTCTTGATGAGATTTGTATTCTATTTTAGACTCATATGTTTGGTCTCTAAAATTAGTTTGACAAATTTTTTATTTTATCTTGTTTCCATTGAGATTTGTGATTCATCGCTTTAACTTCCTTCCATACTAGTCATTGATAAGAATCTTTTAAACTTCTCTCATCTTTTGAGTCATGATTCTATTATATTATCATTTCTTTGGAATAAATTTGCAATCTTTTAAATAAGATTGACTCTTTTCTATATTTTCTATTGGTTTGTTTATATGGTTTTTAGATGGAATTTATGACGGATCATAATTATTTATTGGTTTACTTTATGAATGATCCTATTGATAGAGTAGTCCTATATTATCTAATTATGTGGTTATCAAGTTAATTTATTACTCTACTTTGACTACTCATGGATTATCACATATGCTCTTTGCTATTTGAACTTCATTGGTTTCTTATTTAGTATTAGCAAGGTTGGATTATTACCCGTTGATGGGTACATATGTGGTAAAACATACATAGTCCATGCAAAGCAATAAATTGGTTGATCATTTCTTAATTAGATAATCATGGACATGATATTTGAGATTTATTTTTTTATTTTTGAGCTATATTTTTGACTTTCTTCATGATTGATTTAATTGACTTTATTGATGATGATATTTTTCTTTAGTTTTATTTTTATCTTTTGAGCTATATTATGATTCTCATCATGATTGTTTTTAATGGATCTTATTTCTTTTCATGATGATCCTTTTCTCAAAAGGTAACATGCATTGATCTATCATATTTAAATATGAGATTCTTCTATATAGGCTAATGTATGTCATCTTTTGATTATATGTGCTTAATTAAGATATTATTTTGATCGTTCATCTTTAGTGACTATTTATTGGATATCTCTTCTAAAGATGACATTATTTGTTTTATGACGTCTTTATAGCCTTATATGCATTGAGCAAGGGGGAGAAATCAATAGTTGATTTACCCCTAGATCTTGAAGTTATCATTTTATTTATGCTATAAGTGCTTTGGAACTAGATACGCATATTTTAAGGGGGAGCAAATAAATTGGTTCAATTCATTTATACCCTTTAATATGTCGTATACGTAGTTCATCATTGACCCATTTTTTTTGGATACTGATATTTTGTGAAAGGTTTATGAAAGTTTATGCAATTGTTTTCATCATATTATCTCTCTCTTTTATATGAGTCATCTCATTAATATTTAATTTCGTATTTTATCTTGATGACGATTGTGCTTTCTTTGATTTGGTTTTCTTTGTATGTTTCATTTGGCTTTCCTTGTAGAGGACTTATCCAATATTCATGATTTTATCTATATTGGTCATAGTTTGAGGGGGAGCATTCAATTCGACTGAATTTCTCCTTCTCAAATATTGTTTCTCCTTTACCTTCATGTTTATTCATATAGCATGATAAGGTAATTGAGTTCAAATGCATGAATTTTGGATAAGCAAATAGATTTGCAAATAATGAGATCTTTTTATATCAATTGCTTCTATTTACATTGATCATTCATTTATTTTGTTTCACTATTTATCTGTGGACAATTATGACTATCATAGTTTCATTGATCAATGTTTCAAGTTTATATATTTCAATTGATATCAAGTTTGTCTATTTCAATATCTCAATTGGTATCTTTCTACTTTGATATCTATTATTTGCAATTATCTTATCCCTATGGTTTTTGACTGATTTTTTTTTTTTTTCATAATTCTCTTCCAAAAGTTTTTGGATGTCTTTCTTGGATTTCATGTAATACTATGTTTTTGGATGTCTTTCTTGGATTTCATGTAATACTATGTTTTTGGATGTCTTTCTTGGATTTCATGTTGGTAAACTATCTATTGATTATTTTCATATTCTTTTAGTTTTACCAACTATTTGTGTTTTGACAAGCTATTTTCTATTTGGCACTCTACATTGGGTATGTAGTTTCTATACTTGTCTTTACACACTTCTCCCATTGTTCCTCATTTAGAATATCTTGATCATGATTGTCTATGCCTTCCTCCTTATGCTTGAGTTCATTTTATCTCTTATTACGGGGGAGCTTATTATTGATCATGTCAAAGGGGGAGAAATAAGTTTAAGTTAGCACACTATCTTCTCGTAGTATGTGTTTATTGGTGATATATGCATCTATCGTATCTGTCTTAAACTTAATCGATTTGCCATAATCAAAAAGGGGGAGATTGTTGGCCCAATGATTATATTGTGTTTTTGAATATGGCTAATCAGTTAAGTTTAACATAATGATGTCACTAATATTCATATACTCACTATCATGTTGATACTTAAACTTAGCATTGTCCTAATTGTCCTATATTATATTGCTATGCTTGTATCGTACTACAACATATTTTGTTGGCCTAACATGCTATCATGTTGTTACTTAAACTTAGCAATGTCCTAATTGTCCTGTATTATATTGCTATGCTTGTATCGTACTGCAACATATTTTGCTGGCCTAACATGTATTTGTAGACATGCAGTAAGCATGATCAAACATGATCAAACAGGACATAGAGATTTCTTCGAACCGCCTAGCGACCTATCCGGGGCCTCGCATCGGGGGTTCCGCTGCCCGGTCAGCGGACAGGGGTCGAGGGGGCAGCGCCCCCCGTCGGGGGTTCGGGGGCGAAGCCCCCGAAAGGTATTCAGATTTCCAGATCTGTTTATCTTCGGACGACTGCTGTCAAGGGAAAAGACGTCTTCAGGACTGCTCAAATATCAGAAGAAAGGCTTCATCAAAAGGGCTCTTGGTTTTCCAAATTGTTCTAAGTCTGTAATCTTCTATTTATTGAGTCTAGGAGAATGTGTACGTTGAGTCGCACTGAGTCATCTCAACCCCTAGACATATCTCTCCAAGCTCTACCATTCAAACAGACCAATTCCTGAACCAAGCCCAAGCTCCACAAAGTCCAAAAGCCCAATGGACCAATTCTGTCTGCTGGAGACAGAGTTCGGGCCGAACTCTGCCTCCACACAGAGTTCGGGCCGAACTCTGTCCCCTGATTTCCAGCACCCTGATTTTTAGGGCCTGCTTGCTACAAGCTGTCCAACGGCCAAAAATTTGAATTATCCATACCGAATTCTGGCCAAATTCTGCTTGTCCCGAACCCTATAAATAGGCTTTGGTTTCTCTCATTTGAAACCATCCACTCTTCTATTCTTCTTCTCTTACATAGCCTATACAGTCAAGAGCCTTACTCTTCCAATCTACTAGCCATAAAACTTCCTAAGCCCCAAGGTGCTCAAGTGCGATTCAGCTAGAAGTTTTTGTGCAAGAGTTGAAAAGAAAAGTCACTTGGACAATTCCAAGTCGCTTGGAAAAATCCAAGCAAATCGCAACTGCGATCCTCTGTAAGAAGTTGACGTGCTCTTCTGAAGAAAAGGCACGGGTTGTAAACTACTATTTCACAAATAGTGGATTTGAATCCTGAGCTAGAGTTCTCAGGCCTGGACTAGTCCTCCACGAGGGAAACCAGGTTAAAACTGCTGTGTTTGCGTATGCTCTTCTGATCTTTATTTACTTTCGCATTTCCTTCTGATTTATTTACTATCTTGATAGTTATTTTGTGGAGGTGATATAGAGTTAATTTTTATTTGGTGATTATCGACACAAACTCTATTCACCCCCTCTAGAGTTGCCTACACTTGTGTTTTCAGTATCTCCATAATACGTATCGCAGAGTAACTCCTCCTCAGTAAGGACACCTACAACGTTATCCTGTCAGGACGGGAGCAAGTACTGAATCTAGCAAACTAGCATATGAAACATAAAAATGAACATAAGAGGAATAACTGGAAACATGGCATCACACAATCTATCATGGCAAGGACACATATGTCATAGAGACAGATGTATATGTAATGTTTAAAACTGTAGCAGGTACGTGATCGGTCAATAGATGTACAATATACCGAGGCACAATGTAAATAAAATGTACATACGTACAAGTGCACAAGCATAGGTGTACATCCGTACAAAAATGCGGGATAATGGCCTACGGCGCAGTATCATATAGAATGAACTTTGTTCGGTACGATAATGGGGGCATGATCACGTACTCAGCTACTAGTTTTCCCATAACCCATATTCTATCATGTGAGAGATACATAAAAACTGTTCTAAGCATGGTAGTAACTGGAAGTACAACATGTAGAGATCTAACTTGCTACCCCAAGGATCAGCATTTAACATGGTGGGATTTGTAGTTCATTTATGTGACAATATGTAAAGTTCGTAGAAAGTACTTGCCTCTAGCAAAGCAAAACAAAACAAGCTGCGATAACAGTGCTATGGATGTCCGGTAACTCGTCACTGTAGAAATAAATACAATAACTTAGTTTTTACACTAAGCTAAGACACTAGGACACTAATTGGTAAAACACGACTTGTGACTGGGCACCTAGCCAAAATGATAACTTTGGCATAGGAGACCAATGTGGGGTGACACACTACTTTAACTAACTTTCTAGGGTCTTTACACTAGTGAGGGGTGGGGTTCAACACGGCTAAAACTCAAAATAACACAAAAAGCTACAAGTCGTAATTAATCAATAAATAAATCAAATGATCATTGTGTTCTAAGAATTTTTGAAGTAGACAAAAAGCCTAGTTTTTCTTAAAGTAAAGTACCAAAGTGATCCTTGTTAATCATAGAAATTTATTATAATTTTTCTAGAATTTATTAACCAGTACAAATATTTTATAAAAATCAGTTTTCCTAAGTATACAGAAAATGAGTTTTGGTTTCATATACCAAACTAGTGGCAAAACAGTAAATTAAATATTACAAAAATTATAATAAATTAGCTAACTTAACATAGTATCTAAATACTATTTTTTCATAATTTTAGCAGTACTTTAAGTATTTTTAGAAAATCAAAAACAGCATTGCACACAATAATTTATTTATCTGCGTATTTTGTCCATGTATATAATTTGAACCAAAGTTTAAATACAGGACCCAAGGCCATGAATCAAGTCCAATATGACTTGTACAGGTCTTGAATGTGTGAAAATACATTTGGGCCCAAAAATCCATGCTAGGCTTGGACACCAAATGGTTGCAGTAATTTAAATACACTAAAAATACAATTTGGTAATAGGGCAAAATAAATATTATTATTTTAATATGGTAAAGTTATGCATAGTGAAAATATACACACATATGTTTTAAAAGTACATATATATATATAAGGAAAAATACTTAATTTATAAAGCATATATATATATATATATATATATATATATATATATATATATATATATATATATATATATATATATATATATATATATAAGAAAACACTTAATAATATAGTGTATATATATATAATATATATATACACATGAAAATATATATGCATATATATATAAATATAAACATATATATATAAAATTACTAACTATAAAATATATACATATATATAAAATTGTATATACATATATATATATATATATAAATATATATATATATATATATATATATATATATATATATATATATATATATATATATATATATATATATATATATAAAACAGAAAAAGAAAAGAAAGGAAACAGAAAAATAAAAAGAAAAGAAAACAGAAAAGAAGAGAGAGGGGGGGGGGGGGGGGGGGGGGGGCTCGAACCTGAGCCAGCGGGGGGGGGGGGGGGGTTAGTTTAGGACGGGCTGGCCAGGGGGTCAGCCCATTAGTTATGTTAGAGTTAGGGCTTGGGTAAAATTTATTAGGTTTTGTTTAACATAAACATAATAAAAAAATAAATAAACACGAGCCTGTGTCCGGACAGTTTGGGACACAGGTATCCTCGTGTCTGTGTTGTTTACGACACGCACGACACGTATTTGCTGTGTCCACACTCACCAAAAGAGTCGTCGTGTGCGGGCGAGTCTCTTACATGAAATCGAGACACAAAATAGGACACGGGACCAAAGACACGTACGTGTCCGATGGGGGGGCTGCTGTTGCGGCTGCGATAGGGCGGAGGAGACGTCGCCGAGGCGGCGCTCGGGTGGCGCTGCCCTCAGCTCGTCGAGGCGAACTCTTCGACGTCGGTTGGGGGCTGTGAGGGTCGACGGTGAGGCTGTACGAGGAGTTCGTCAGAACTAGGGTTCAGGCGAACTTAAAGCGGGGAAGACGGTGGCTGCGGTGGTCGGGGTTAGGTCGGAGTGGGGGTGGTTGGTCGAGGGAACTGCGGGGGTTTAAATAGGGGGTTTAGGGCGGTGCTAGGTCGGTCGGGCAGCCGGAAATGGCGGGGGCTGCCCGTCGGCGTGGCGGTCGTTGGTCGGGGGTCAACGAGAGTGAGTGAGGAGAGAGAGTGTCTGGTCGGGGGGGGGGGGTTTAGGTAGTTTAGCAGTTAGGTCCTCTAGGTTTTGGTTATTGCATAAAGACTTTAACAGTGGTCAAATGCAAAATAATATTTGCATTCCTCAATTTCAAACAATTTACTAATTACAAACTGATATAAAAATATTTCAAAAATTTGCAAAATGATATTAAAACTTTTTAGAAAATTACAGATCAATATTTTTGTATTAAAAATTCATTTAAAAGTTATTTAAAATTTCTAGAAAATTTCTAAAAATTCATAATAATTATTTAAGGCTATAAATGACATTAAAAATTAATTAGCACTAATTTAACTAAAGTTTGAAAACCAGGGGCTTACACCTGCTAAGGGTCCAGCTCAAAAGAAATAATAATATAAAACTAAGGTTTGTTCTTTTGTGATAAGGCATGACCCATAAGGAAGAAATGTACAAAGTACCACGCATGGCGTATAAAGAAAAGTACATTTCTAAATTTGGTCTGTTCTAAGGTTAATTTAGATTTAGTACCTAGAAACACATGGTGGTTAGATTCTGGTGCTACTACCCACATTACTGTTTATAGACAAGGTTGTCTGAGCTATTGAAAGTCAATTGATGGTGAAAGATACATCTATGTGGGTGACGGTAAATCGGTAGAAGTGAATGCAATAGGACATTTTTTTGGAACCGATTATTATTTGAATTTGATAGACACTTTTATTGTACCATCTTTTAGACGAAATTCAGTTTCAGTTTCCTTAATGGACAAATCTGGTTAGCATTGTTCATTTAGAAATAATAAGTTTAGTCTATCTTTAAATTTAAATATTATTGGTAACAGTTTCTTTAAGGTTTATGATCACGTATATTCAATTGAAACTATTGCAGCTTGATGAAACCTTGCAAGTGGAGTCATGTGGTACTAAACACAAAATTAACAATAATAAAAAATTTAACCTCATTATGACATAAGCGATTAGGTTACATCTCTAGAAATAGAGTTTAACGGCTTGTGTCTGATGAGATTTGGATTCCATTGACTTTATAGACTTCAATGTCTGTATTAAATGTGTAAAGAAAATACAGACCAAAGTTTAATTGTAAGCAACTACTTTATTGGCTATGCTGACAAATCAAGGGGTTAATAATTATACGATCCCACACAAAAGAAAATTTTGAGACGAGAAGTGTAATAGTTTTTGAGGATGTTGAGTTTGGGGGAAAAATAAAGTCAGGATCATTGTCTTTGAGAAGGAATCAATTACGATTCCTACTATCACTTTTGACGATGTGCATGATTCTATACATGTCATGATCAAGATGTGAATTCGGAGCCTCAATAAGACAATGTCGAATTACCTCTATAAGTCGTTGTTGAGATACTTAACAACGACAACGTAACGGCACCCCATTCAAGATAAGGTAATTATTCCTAAGGAACAAACTCAACAACCTCAAGAACCAGTAAGGTCCACCAGAGAAAGGAGAAATATAATTTCGGATAATATTGTCATATTTCTCTAGGAACGTGAGGAAGACTGTGGATTCTGAAAGATAATCTAATCCACTTCCGTCAGGCCATGGAAAGTTCCAGTTCTCAAAGTGGATTAATACAATAAATAAGGAGTATAAGTCCATGCAAGACAATAAAGTTTAAGAACTTGTTCCATTACCAAAAGTTATGAAGTCCATTGATTGCAAATGGACATTTAGAACCAAGAAGGATTCGAAGGGTCATGTGGAGAGGTATAAAGTACGTCTTGTAGCTAGTGACTTTACTCAAAATTTTGGAATTGATTTTAAAGAGTTTTTCTCTTCGGTATCTTTGAAAAACTCTTTTAAAACAATCATAGCACATGTTGCACATTTTGATCTTGAGTTACATCAAATGGATGTCAAAACGATATTTCTTAATGGTAACTTTGATGAAAAAATTTATATGGTGCAACCAGAAAATTTTGTGTCGAAAGACCCAAAGAATATGTTTTGCAAATTGACAAAATTTATTTATGAACTCAAGCAAGCTTCTCGTCAAAGGTAATTCAAGTGATTATCTCGTTTCGTTTTGAGATGAACACTGTTGAAGATTGTGTGTATCACAAGTTCAGTGGGAGTATGAATAATTTTTTGGTTTTGTATATTGATTAAAGTATTCAATACAAACCAGGTGACCTCTCGTTAAAGGAGACAAATTCGGTCTCAATCAAGTGTCCTAAGGTTGGCCTTAAAATTAAGAAAATACAATAGATTTTTCCTTCATAATCAGTTGTAGGGAGTCTAATGTATGCTCAAGTATGTACGCGTCAGGATATTACGTACATATTAGGATGTTAGGCAGATATTTAAGCAAATATGGATGGATCATTGGGTAGCAGCCAAACTACTTAAGTAATTAATAGAGAACAAGAAATTATATGCTCTTTATAGGAGATCGGATAATTCTGGAGATCATAAGGTATTCCGACTCCGATTTTGTTGGATGCCAACACAACAGGAGATCCACATCAGGTTATGCTGACTAATGGAGGTATATTTGGGTGAGTGTCAAACATGCACTCATAATTTCTTCTACCATAAAAGCAAGGTTTATAACATGCTGTGGGGTATCTATTCAGGGAATATGGTTGCGAAATTGTCACAAGGCTGCGCCTACAGTACGGTGTTGAAAGACCTCTTAAATTATGGTGTGACAATAAATCAGCAGTAATGTATTCCAAAAACAACAGAAACTTGTATAAGTCAAGGATATTGACATAAAGTTTATAGTTGTGAAGGAAATAATTCAGAATGGTTATAGTGTCCATATAGCACATTAGGACAAACTCCATGTTAGCGGATCCGCTCATAAAAGCATTATCACCCAGGGTCTTTCATGAGCATACAGCTCATATGGGTGTTAAATAAGAATATGGCAATTTAGTGGGAGTTTGTATTTTATGTATTTGGGTGCTATTTGGTTTTGGACACATTTATGTATTAAAGTATTTTGGATATTTATCTGATCATATATATGGAAATTTAGTTCATTCTGTTTTCATTATGTTAAAGTATTGATCTCATTAAAGTTAAGGAGGACCAGTTGGAAATAGACATGTATTGATCACATTGCGTGTAATTTCCATGCTACGCATCCATGATTGATCTATGTCGTTTAGCTATATTGGTATATGTGACCATTGATGGTTTAGTTACGCTATATATGACGAAGGCCGCTTTGATCCTATGTTGATATGGTTAATGGACGAGATTGTCCGGATATACCCTAAGGATTAAGATAGCGATTTATGAGCTCACTAAGGTTAACACAATTATAAGGTTACATATGTGGTCCAGTGGGAGATTGTTGGAACTATTCAATAATTATGGGGCCACACATGTAAAATTAATTGTGTTTGGGCTATCTAAATAATTAAGCCAAATTAAAGTGGTCTATTTGAAAAATTGGCTTAAGGGTATAATTGTCATGGAATTAATGTGTAGATACCGAAGATAATTCTAATTTGATGAGGGGCCAAATTAGAAATATCACAACACACATATCTATATATATGTGTATTCATTATGGTTATGGTCCCCAACTCATACGGCCACCAAGAGAGGGTTTTCTCTATTCTCTTCTATATCCCCATCAACAAAGAGAGGAACAAAGATTTCATCTTTGTTATTAAGGGCCGTAGCGGGTTGGAAGATCGAACCCAATAAAGAGACGATCGCTTCAACATCCATCAAGTCTAGCAATAGATTCAGGTACGCTTCCGCAATTTTTATTATGTTCTTCATCTCATGAATCAACATGGCACAATAAAATTATCTAACATTATTTTTCTAGGAAAATAATTCCATAGAATTTTAAAAAAATTCCATGGAAAACATAAGTTTGTGTTTGATTGTCATTATTTTTCACGGAAATAGTTATTTTCCATGGAAAATGATACTTTCATATTGTTTGCAAAAACAAAAGTATAGAACTTTATTGATACAAACTGTAATAAAAATTACAAGAATTCTGGGAAAATTACAACTGTAGGAATCCAATCTCGATGACGATTGCTTTATCCCTTGGACGATGTGAACTGTTGAAGACGAAAGCTTTTGAAGATGACTGAAGATGAAGTCTCTGATGGAACGAAGGCAGGAAGCCTCTGATGAACTGAAGGCAAGAGCCTCTGAAGAACGCAGCAGCACTTTAGCAAGAACTCCTGGATTCTCTGAAGAGAATAATCTCTCTGTGTGTGATCTGATATGTATGTAGTCCTCGTCCCTTGAAATGAATCTTGAAACTCTATTTATAGAGTTCTAGAAATAACTGTTTTACAGTTATTCTGAAATGCGCAGGGTGGATTGCGCAGCTTCTGGATTGCGCAGGAGGAGACTGCGCAGGCAGTTATTTGATCGTGGACCACCTGTCTTGGACACTTGGCAGAGCTTGATTGAAATACGCATGGTCGTGCACAGGCAGTTACCACGTTCTGAGAAATTGATGGCATGAAGGCCACATATGCATTTGGCAGTTATTTTGATAGACTGCGCAAGAATTGGACTGCGTAGGATCTGGATTGCGCATGGACTGTGCATGATCTGGATTGCGCAAATATAGACTACGCAGGAAGTAGATTGCGCACTGGCTGGACAGTTGTCCTCGAGCACTGTGCTGCACAGAGAAACGAACGGTTTCCTCGTCTTTTGCGCCTGTCAGTTGTCAGAGATTTGATTTGGTGTCAGGTAATGATGACACTGGCCACGTAAGCTATGCGCAATCGGGGTGTGCGCAATGGGACTTGCGCAATCTGATGTCTGCACAATCTGATGTCTGCACAGTTTGATTGAATGGTGCATATCTTGATCATTTGACTTGATTGATTGGTGCAACTTGATTTTTTAGGACCTACAAGACCCCCTTCAAAGTTTTCGAAAGTTGATTTGATTTAAAGTTTTGAAATACTTTGAATTATAATGATTGAAATCAAGTTGCGCAAAGGAGTGATATGTCTGCGCAATCTGAATAGTGCGCAATCTGAGGCGCAAACTGTGGTGGCCGTTTCACTTTTCGAAAACTATAAATAGTCTTCTTATACTTGAGAACCCTTCACTTGCATTCGTTTGAGTTCTGAAAAAGAGAGAGAACCCTTTGCAACCGATCTCCTCCTCCGACGAGTAATGGCTCCCCGACGATCTTCCACCGCCGACAAGGGCAAGGCCCCCGCTGAATCTTCGCGAACTGCACCGCGCGCTTCTCGCCATGAGGCCGCGCACCCTGCGCTGAGAGGTGGGCGAAACTTCGATCGAATACCCTTTTTAGGGTTTCGACTTTCGAAACTCATCCCTTTTTAGAGATGAGTTCACACTGCGCCATCCTTTTTAGGGTTTCGGTTGCATAAACATGTCGATCTTCATTTTTACGAGGATGGCTCCCCTGTGCAGTCGGTTGAATTGCACAGTGCAATTGATTGATTTGTGCAGGAACACTTGCGCAAACTGTTGAACTGCGCAAGGCATGTCAGCGCAGTCTGATAATCTGTTTCTTTTGTTTTTTAACTTTTTGCAGTGCTAAAAACTGAGATTGTTGCGAAGAAAGAGGTGCTATCCTTTGTCAAAGACGAAGTGATACTCAAAAAAGAACCGACATTCATCAAGAAGTAGCACATTTCTGATGTAAGAGCGGCTGTAAAAGAAGAATTGACATCCCTCAAGGAGGAACACATTTCTGATGCAAGAGCATCTGTAAAGGAAGAGCCCATATCTGAAGAAAGCAACACTGGGAATGCTCCTCTGGCTTTGGACAAGAATATACATCCCTTGTACGCAAAATGGCTGAGGGAATGGTTCATGCGTCTTCATGATTAGGCCAAAGATGAAAAGATGATGATTTTCTATTGCGAATGTACTTGATTTCAAATTAAATAGAATGTCTTCGCACTGTTTGCTGATTATGTATTTGAGAAGGATTTATAATGTCCTCCCATAATGATGTGCTGCTACTCATGAAATGAAATCAACTTTTATTTATAAACTTCTCAGCTCTGTTTACAAATATTTACATTCACGTGTAGTACTTCTTGAGAAACTTGCCATTAATAGGCATCATAGCAACTCGGCCGTCTAACTCCGTTAACTGATAGGCTCCATTGGAGAACACTTTGTTTACAATGTAGGGTCCCTCCCACTTTGCATCAAATTTTCCCTTACTCATATGAGTCATAGTCATAGGATGTCTGACTGCTAGAACAAGGTCTCCTTTTTGAAAAGTTCTGATTTTAACTTTTCGATTGAAAGTCTTCGAGATACGAGCCTGATATAACTCAATATGCTGTTGAGCCATTAGCCGTTTTTCGTCAAGAGCTTCCAATTCCTGGAGCCGGAGAAGATCATTGTTTTCCGTAGTAAGCTCATTAGCAATAGCAATCCTTAAGGATGGGATCTGAAGTTCTAAAGGAAGAACGGCTTCACAGCCATACACTAAAGAAAAAGGTGTAAAGCCTGTTGGATTACGGACTGTAGTTCGATAGGCCCAAAGACATTCGCCAAGTTTCTCGCTCCAGTTCCGTTTGTTAGTGGAAACAAACTTCTTGAGGAGTTTAATGATGGTTTTGTTAAAAGCTTCAGCTAAACCATTAGCGGCAGGATTGTATGCTGTTGAAGCAACATTATCAATCCGATGATCATCGCAGAATCTAGTGAACTTCTGACTGATGAACTGAGGTCCATTATCATGGATAATTCTTCGGGGTACACCAAATCTATAGATGACGTGGTGTTTAACGAAGTTGATGACACTGCTAGTCTTAACCTCAGTCAGTGGTATAGCTTCAGCCCACTTGGAGAAATAGTCCGTTATCGCCAATATGAACCGATGTCCTCTAGAAGAAGGAGGATTAATGGGCCCTATGATGTCCATACCCCAAGCTTCAAAAGGCCAAGAAGCAGCCGTCGGGTGTAAAAATTCTGATGGTTGATAAATGAAGTCTGCATGGATTTGACAGGCTCGACATTTCCTTGCATACTCAATGGCATCCGATACCATAGAGGGCCAGTAGTAACCCATGCGTCTAATGCGGTCCTGTAGCTTAGGACCAGGCTGATGTGCTCCATATACACCGTCATGAGCTTCACGCAGTACTTGCTTAGCTTCATCACCAGCGAGACAGCGTAAAAGAAGACCGTCATAAGTTCGCCGATAGAGAGTTTTAGTAGTTTGATTATAATAGAATCGGAGAGATCGTCGACGAACGCTTGTAGCCTCCTTAGGATCTTCGGGGAGTATGTTATGTACCACGAAGTCGATAAAAGGAGTTCTCCAGTCATCATCGATAACATTAACTTCAGCAAAATTGCTGAATTCAATATTACGATTATTTTCAATACAGAACAGTTCTCGGTTGGAGATAACCACCACCTGCTGTCTTTTAATAGGGATAGCTAAGACAGCTGCAAGATTGGCTAAAGCGTCTGCTTCAGTATTGCAAGCCCGCCGCACATAGTCAATGAAGAAAGCTTTGAATGATATAGCTAAGTTGATTGCTGCCTCATGATAAGGTACTAGGTCTTGATGACGGACTTCATAGGTTCCTCTAACCTGATTAATAACCAGTTTAGAATCACCGTATACTTCAAGATATTCAACATTCAGTTATTTAGCTAACTGAAGGCCAATAAGTAGAGCATTATACTCTGCTACATTGTTAGAACAAGGTTCATCTAAAGAGTAGGCTCTTTGGATAGTTGATCCGTCTAGAGAAACGAGGACCACTCCAACACCTGCCACAACAGCACCATTTGGTCCAATCCTTGATGCACCATCAAAAAATAAACGCCAGGTTGGAAATTCTTCGGAGATCATGTTGACTTCCACTGTTTCGTCTGGAATTTCGTCATAGAGCTTAGATGTCTCAGGTACAGGATGAGCCGCTAAGAAGTCTGCCAGCGCTTGACCTTTGACAGACTTTTGTGGAACATACACCATATCATATTGAGCTAGCAGGATTGCCCATGTAGCCAACCGAGAATTAAGTGTACTTGGTTTCTTCATAAGTACCCGGAGAGGGTTAACTCGAGATATAACATGAATAGTTTGACCAATGATATAATGCCTCGTCTTTTGTACAGCAAACATGAGAGCCAAGCATTCTTTTTCAACTGGACTATAACGGTGTTCAGCACCAATCATAGTACGGCTAAGATAATAGATGGCCTGTTCGTGACCTTCTTTGTTCTTTTGGGCAAGTAAAGCACCCAATGAATGATCCATAGCACGGACATACATTAAGAATGGAATACCAGAAATAGGTGGCACCAAGACTGGTGGGTTCATGAGATATCGCTTGATATCATCGAATGCTTGTTGACATTCTTCAGTCCAAACGAAAGATACACCTTTCTTCATTAGTTGAGTGAATGGTCTGCAATGTCCAGACAAGTTCGAAATGAATCGCTTGATGTATGCAAGTCGACCTTGGAATCCTCGTAGCTCTTTTAAGTTGCGTGGAGGACGCATCTCTTGAATGGCTTTGATCTTCTCGGGATCTACGTGTATACCCTTAGAGGTAATGACGAAGCCGAGAAATTTGCCACTAGAGACACCCAAGAACGACTTGGTGGGATTCATTTTGAGTTGATGTTGGCGCATGAGATTGAAGATAGTTCTCAGGTCTTGGAGGTGATCTTCCTTTAGACGACTTTTGACAGCAATATCGTCAACATAGCATTCAACAGTTTTGCGAAGATGATCTTTAAAAATAGTACTCATAGCACGTTGGTAAGTTGCACCAGCATTCTTAAGACCAAATGGCATCACCGTATAGCAATAAACACCACGATGAGTACGGAAAGAAGTATGCTTTTCATCTTCAGGATGCATCTTGATTTGATTATATCCAGAGAATCCATTCATAAAAGATATTCGTTCGAACCCACAGGTATTGTCGATCATGACGTCCGTAATAGGAAGAAGAAATTCATCTTTTGGACATGCTTCATTAAGATCCCGGAAGTCAATACAGACTCGAACTTTGCCAGTTTTCTTCAGAACTGGGACGACATTGGCTACCCAATCAGGATGTTTCTCGAATGAAGCCACAAGCAATGAGCTTTTTGACTTCATCATCGATCGCGTCCATCATTTCTGGTTTGAAGCGTCGCTGTTGTTGTTTAACAGGTTTTGCATTAGGCAAAATGTTCAATTTATGTGTAGCAATCTTGGGATCTAAACCCGGCATGTCTTCATAACTCCAAGCAAAGACATCAATATATTCTTTAATAAGAAGAATCAACTCTTCCTTGTCTGTTTCTGGAAGATTTTTGCTAATAAAAATTGGCCGAGGTGAATCTCTTTCTCCTACATCAATTTGAAGTAGTTGATCTTCAGTAGGGGGTTCACGTTGTTCAAAGCGAAGTACCCATTGATTGTCCATATGCTGAGCCCAAGGATCTGTTTCAGGATTTTCTTCCACATTCTCGTCATAGTCTTCTGGAAGTTCAACGGAGACCATGTTAGATGATACGACCAACCTATGGACTTCACCAATGCTAGTATCAGAATCCCAAGATCTGGAATCAGATGAGTTAGAGCGTTCTTCACTGTCGGAGTCGGAGACTGCTGGGGATAACAATAGAGGAGAAGCATATCCGAGACCTCTCTTAGTCCTGCTATAGTACATGTCTGACTTTCCTTTCGGAACAGTTGTACGAATAGGAGTTCGTCTACCCTTACCGTAATTGAAGCCGCTTTTGAAATCATAACCCATTTTCCGAATGATGTCTTTTGATTGTTGACTATAACGATGGAGTTGGATACGCCCCGTGTCGTTAAGTTTACTGTCATCCGTATAACTGAATTTTTGTTCTGGTCCTTTAATAAAAATTATTGAACTTTCGCCTCTCTTTCGAGAAGAGACAACAAAGTATGAATCATCTGAGTGTTCGAGTAAGACCTCTGTATGAAGAGATTACACAACTCCCATTGTAATTGATTGGAAGCTATCTAACATATCTAAATAGTATTTAGTATGATAAATAACATCAGTATACTGGAAAGTAGGTACTTTTTCATTGATTTGTACATCAGTATTTACAACAGGACCTTTGGCCTTAGCAGGCTTAGTCAGATTAATTACAAGAGGGGGAGAAGAAGAACGTGAAGGCGGTTTGTTACGACGGAGGTCGATAACAAGTGGCTCAGAGGAAGTGAGCTCCTTTTTTTCTTTGTTGCGAATGAGATCAACAACAATTGGCTCAGAAGAAGTGAGCTGCTTTTTGTCCTTGTTACGACGTAAATCGATAACAAGTGGCTCAGAAGAGGTGAGCTCCCTTTGATCTTGATCAGCATCAATTGACTTCTTTTGGGCTGATAAGTGAATAGCCAGTGGCTTGGAAGATTGAGGATGAGAAATTCGCCCTTTGACGGGTATGATTAGAGTGTCTTTAGGCGTCGCTTCTTGTTCTTCTTCAGTGTCTAATGCTAACACGATTTTCATGAATTCATCCTTATACATCCGAGCGTCGTTGCAGTATGCTTCAACACCTTTGAAGGGATAAAGATCCGCAACCTCCTTACGAACTACGCCTTTGTCATCAACATATTTGAAACATTGATGAAGGGTTGATGGAACAACATTGTGCTCGTGTAAGAATGGTCTCCCCAATAGAGCGTTGTAAGAACAACCAAAATTGTCAATAATGTAGAATGTAACTTTTGTGCCAAGATTGCCAATTTGAAGTTTTAGGCGAATCTTGCCCAAAGGTTCACTCTTTCCTTGATTGAATCCAAGGATGGTAGTGATTGTAGTGGAGAGACTATGCACAGGAATTTTCAAAGCATCGAGCATTGTCTTCGACATGATACTAAGAGCAGATCCTGGATCTATCAGAATACGATCGACTTTCATCGAATCGACATATCCTGTATAGTAAAGAGGACGGTCATGCCTGTTGTCTTCCATCAGCATGTCATCTTGCGTAAAAGTTATGTTCGGAATGAATTCCTGAACACTATTACAAGAGACTGATTCTGCTTCGGGCTTTTTGAGAAAGGTTAGACAAGCTTCTGCTTGCATAAGAGCTTCGCTGAGGGTTTCTCGAGTCTATTTGGAAAGACGCAAGAGTTCAAAGATAGACAACTTTGCTGGGGTATTGGCTAGTTGAGCCAATATATCGAAGTTGTAAGGCTTCTCGAGTCCTGTAAGAGACGATTTCTTCAAAGGTTTGTCAAAGCGAACTTGTTGTTTGCCTTTATCAGCCGTTGTTGGCTTAGGAGGAATAGGAATCACAACTGGTGAAGGTGCAGCAGGATTCTCTTCAGCTAGAGCAGGTTGTGCTGAGGTAGGTTCAGAAGAAGAAGCAAGATTCTCTTGAGTTTCAGGGTAATCCTTCAAATAGGGCTTTCCTGATCTGGTGCCTAATAGAATTTCTTCGTCAACTATGGGATCAAAAGATACCATGTTGCAAATCTTCGTCTTGCCTTTGGAGCGAATTTTCTTCTTGGAAGAAGAAGAATCCTCGAACTCTGAAGTAAGATCGGGGTGAATCCACATAACCTCGCCATTGTCTAGAGACAAAGGAACGAGACCTTCATTTGGTGGAGAAGGAATATTTTCAATCTCAAGAGTAGTTTTCGGAATAGGAATGACACCATGCTGTATCATCTGCGGGGGAAAGTTACCGAACTGAACTGAAACCATATTGGCAGTGACAGTCTTTTCATCTTGTTGCAGAGTAACAACTCCAGCATTAACAAGCTCTTGAATCTTGCCCTTGAGCACATAACATGCTCTAGTAGGATGTCCAATGAATCGGTGGTAAACACAGTACTTAGGATGATCGGTCTTACCGACTTCATCAGGTTTCTTTGGGTCTGGGAGCTGGATCTTATTGCTTTTGAGTAAACAATCGAAGATACTTGCCGTGTCATTCTCGTCAAAAGAATACTCTACCTTAGGACGAGGTTCCCTCGGTTGTGGTGCAGAAGGAGTGGAAGTGGACGTAGGCTGAGCTACGTTGACAGCCAAAGACTCTTTGCTTTTCAGATTAATGTTCAGAGTCTCTTTGTTCTTGCGGTTGTTTTGGCGATTACCACCGCCTGACGCTTGATGTTCATCCCGATCAGGGTTAGACATTTGTACCCCCAACTGTTTGAATTTATCAGCACTTACTTCAGCTGCTTTGGCATTAACAATGAAGGATGGCCAGTCTTGAAACTGAGTTGAGCCTGTCCACATACTGATAATAGGCAAGAGATTTGCCTTACAAGTATCTATGGTAACAGCAGCAGGAGTCCCTGGAGGCATTTTCAGGGCTTCTCGACGAAAACGTTCAATGAAACTCTCTGCAGTCTCGTTATGTTTCTGTTTGATTTTATTTAGGGCTGACATAGTCATGTCATTGAATCCCTCATAGAATCGTTCTAGAAAGATTTGCTTGAGACCTGAGAAAGAAGTGATACAACCATCGGGCAGACTTCTGTACCAGTCATATGCTACGCCGGCTAAACAACCGACGAACACTCTGGTAAGAAGAGCGTCGTTTGGTTGAAGTTGAACAGTCATTACCTCGAAGTGATTGATGAATTGACTTGGTGAGGTACTACCGTCAAAGAGAGCGATTGTTGGAATCTTGTATTTGGGAGGAAATGGAACTTCTTTCCATTCGACGGAATATGGCTGTTTGATTCCCAACCTTTGCAGGTTGTCTTTCTCTTTGAAAGCTTCAAACTGAGTTCGTAAAAGCTTGACTGCTTCATTAGCATCTTCAGATGAAGATGAAGGAGCCGTGGTAGGAGGAGGGACAGCATTATAAGCACTACCCCCAGCACCTGATTGACTGGGTGTAGTTTGAACTTGTACTTGCACAGGAGGCATCTGAGGAGGTACTACCCCCAGCCCAGTATTGACAGGCACCGATGAAGCTATGATTTCAGGGTTTATAGCAGCCGGTACAGTTGGTGAGATAGCATGTTGTGCCATAATGATAGAATGCATACTGGCGACCATTTCAGCCATGGTTTTCAATTTGTCCTCCAGTGCAACAATCCGCTGTTCTTGGTTTACGGAAGTTGAAGCATCTGGATCATCAGTAACAACATATGCCGTCACCTCTCTAGGCACAGTAGACGAAACTGTTTGTTCAGAGCTTTCACTATATGCATCATAATCAGAGAAAGATTCGTCTCCTGACTGAAAAGTAGGAAGATAAGCTGAAGGATCTTGGGGAAGATTCCTTTGACCGATTGTGTCTCGGCTGTGGGAACGAGTATGTTGAAATACTCCTTCAGAGGATTCTTGGAGTAAATCCAAATATCGTTGGCTTGGTCTGCGAGGCTTACCATGTTTGGAGCACTTTCTACCCCCGGTGTCTCGGGAAGCCATATTGACAGAAGCGTACAACACTTCGTCTTCTTCTGACATTGGTTCCGTTTTAGCAAAAGTCAGACGATCGAAGATAGATCGCTTTGTTGTTTGACAACAACATTGGATGATGACTTTATGATTGCAATGATGATCAGATGGTTGATTTGAAGGAGTTGAGACATTATCCCGTTTTTGTCTGAGATGTTCTCGAAGATCAGAAACCATGCCGGGACGGGGAAAAGTTCGAGGAATGTGTTCTTTAACAATATTTGGAACATGGTTTCGATTCTTCAAATGTTTTGTCCCCTGTGTATACAAGGAAGTACTCATCTCATTGGCATAGGTATCAGAATTTATGTTTCTGGAGATTTGTCTTTGAGGCTTGACCTTCGGCATTGGCTGTTTACGTTTTGCCGAAGTTGTCCTGTTAAGATATGTTCGTAGGTCTGCAAATTCACCCCCAGGGGTTTCTGTTTGAGACACCAACAGTTTTCCTTGTTTGGAACGGGATATTTTGAAAGTTAGGAGGTCTTGGAATTCTGCTACTGGGGTAGGCAGAATACCTTTTTGATCAGTGCAAGTTCCTTTGTTATGAAGGTAAGAAGAATCTTTGTTTGTAGGAGATCTTGTACTGACGGGTGTTGAAACACGTTCAATTTGATCTGCTTCAGTAAAGACCGAAGAAGACTGAGAAAAGACCAAAGGGCCTTTTCCTTTGTTCTGAGAAGAAGGGATAACTAAAGAGCATTTCCCTCTGTTGTCTTCCAAGTCATGAGACAAGGAAGTTTGAGAAAAGACCAACGGGCCTTTTCCTTTGATCTGAGAAGGAGGAGGAATAGCCAAAGGACTACCCCCAGTAGATTGTGCTAGAACAGCAGGATATTTAAGAGGAGAATCAGATATTTTCTCTTGATTATGAGAAGGAGAGAGTTTAGCCAAAGGGCTGTTTCTCTTGGTTTGCGCAGAAGTGATTTGCGCATGAGTGGAGGGTGCATTGGTTCTGGCCACAGAAGTAGGAGTCCTTGCTTTAGAGTGCTTAGGAAGCACTTTGGTTGCTGGAATGCTGTTTTGCGCAGGAAAAACCACTGCCAATTGCGCCAGAGTCATAGGAGTCTTCTGTTTTGACAAGGCAGCATATGAAGTAGCTTGTGCAACTTTTGCAACAGATTGTGCAGCATTGACTGCAACAGATTGTGCAGCAGTTGCTGAGACAGACTGTGCAGCAGTTGACACAGCAGTTTGCGCAGCAGACTGGTCAGCAGATTGTGCAACAGAGTGTGCAGCACCTTTGGTGGCAAAACTGCCAGATTGTGCAGCAGTCTTGCAGACCCAAACTGAGCGTACTTTGCTCTTGGCAGAAGTGGCTGCAGTACGGGGAATGGTCTTGGAGTTGAGCATTGCCTCGTAGGCTGTCTGGTTGACCTTGACAACCAGGGTCTTCTGCGTCTTCCCGATAGACGCTACGTCACATTGAGTTGCTACTTCCTCGTCGGAGGAGAAAGTTGTCCCCAACAGAGTCGCCATTTTGTTTGCAAAAACAAAAGTATAGAACTTTATTGATACAAACTGTAATAAAAATTACAAGAATTCTGGGAAAATTACAACTGTAGGAATCCAATCTCGATGACGATTGCTTTATCCCTTGGACGATGTGAACTGTTGAAGACGAAAGCTTTTGAAGATGACTGAAGACGAAGTCTCTGATGGAACGAAGGCAGGAAGCCTCTGATGAACTGAAGGCAAGAGCCTCTGAAGAACGCAACAGCACTTTAGCAAGAACTTCTGGATTCTCTGAAGAGAATAATCTCTCTGTGTGTGATCTGATATGTATGTAGTCCTCGTCCCTTGAAATGAATCTTGAAACTCTATTTATAGAGTTCTGGAAATAACTGTTTTACAGTTATTCTGAATTGCGCAGGGTGGATTGCGCAGCTTCTGGATTGCGCAGGAGGAGACTGCGCAGGCAGTTATTTGATCGTGGACCACCTGTCTTGGACACTTGGCAGAGCTTGATTGAAATGCGCATGGTCGTGCACAGGCAGTTACCACGTTCTGAGAAATTGATGGCATGAAGGCCACATATGCATTTGGCAGTTATTTTGATAGACTGCGCAAGAATTGGACTGCGCAGGATCTGGATTGCGCATGGACTGTGCATGATCTGGATTGCGCAAACATAGACTACGCAGGAAGTAGATTGCGCACTGGCTGGACAGTTGTCCTCGAGCACTGTGCTGCACAGAGAAACGAACGGTTTCCTCGTCTTTTGCGCCTGTCAGTTGTCAGAGATTTGATTTGGTGTCAGGTAATGATGACACTGGCCACGTAAGCTATGCGCAATCGGGGTGTGCGCAATGGGACTTGCGCAATCTGATGTATGCGCAATCTGATGTCTGCGCAGTTTGATTGAATGGTGCATATCTTGATCATTTGACTTGATTGATTGGTGCAACTTGATTTTTTAGGACCTACACATATGGGTTAGACAAGTTTCATTTTCCACCATTTTAGAAGAAAATATGAAAAATTGTAGTTTTTTGGAAAATAATTCCATGAAAAATATAAGCTATCAAATACTACAATCGGTGGAAAATTTGTGACAAAAATATTTTTTATAGAAAAAAAGTCAAATCAAACATAACCAATGAAATAATTAACTTCAATTTGTGAAAAGGTAAAAACAATCTATGTACATACAACCACATAGAAGTTCTTATTTTAAATCACTTTTATTTGATATATCGTTGATGGATTTCAAAAACTCAACTGACAGTTTCGAATGGTTGTGGTGTGTGTCGAACTTGGGTGTCATGCACATAATTAAAACATGAAACTTGGAGTTAATATAACACATGACAGAACACAAAAACTTGGAGTTAAAAACTTTGAGTTGCCTGTATAGTGGAGTTTTTATGTTACATATGAAAAATAAAGGAAATTATTAACGACAGAACACAAAGTGATAGGAGGTATCACTCCTTTTTTTAATTGTCATTTTTTATACTCAAAATATTGTTGTAAAAATGTTAAGGGACAACACATAATTTCAAACACCCAAACTCCTATTTACTCTTCCTCTAACGCAACTTCCTCTTCCTCTTGCAACATCTTTTTTAAACACAATTATATTGGCGGTTTCGAATCCCATTACAAAGATGGCAATAAGAGGTTTTGAAGCTTTAGAAATCGTGACAGTATATCGCGTCCTAGGATTGTCAGGATTCTGACAGTCCTAAGACGGAGAGTTTTCTATACTACCAAAATCTGTCAAATCGGACAGATACGTCGCTAAATTGAATTGGCGACGTAATTAGCGACGTTTCGACGTAATCACGATTTACCTAGTCGCTAAACACCAAAACGTCGCAATGCGTCGCTATTGCGACGACAATTAGCGACGAAGATGCGTCGCTAATATATCGACTACTAGCGACGTACATCGACTACCTTTACCGACGTCACCTAGCGACGTTTTTGCGATGCTCATTACAGCCATGCTGACCTGGCATATCAGGACATTAGCGACGTTCTACGACGTCGACACGTCGCTATATTACCGACACATAGCGACGTATTGACGATGTCACTCCCCGATCCTGGAATACATATTTTAATACGTAAACCGATAAATTGTATTTATACGATATTTATTATGCTGTATTTCTTCATGCATTTACCAAAAATATTCGACAAAATATTATTTCCTAATTTATTTTCTGCATTTGGGCCTACAGTTCTGGCTCATTTGGGTAACCTATTCTTGGTTCACCAATGGTTCATCATGAACCCTTTGGTTCATCATGAACCCATGGGTTCAAGATTCTATATAATAACTCATCTCATTCTCTCTCCCCTCATTTATTTCCTCTCATTTATTCCCTCCACCAACCAAGGCAAGTGCCAACTTGCTCAAGAGATGGATCCATAAATTTTGTTCATGTTTTCTTACAAAATTATTTGTCAAAATATGTTCTTCACCTCAATCTATACTAGTTTAGAACTTGAAATTTTCCATTTTGAAGCTTTAATTTTTGTAGATCTAAGTTTTAACCCATTTCAGATTTCTTTGGTTTTGATCTAGCAAACTTCATTATTTTCAAGTTTAGATTGTTCCATGTTGTAGAGAATTTTGTTCTACCCCATTTTGACATATAGAAGTCCCAATTTGGGCTTAGGATGAGGATTTTATGGTCCTTAGAAGTTCTAGGGCTCATGGTGTTCTTGCTCTCAGCCAAGAGGAAGAAGATGACCCTGTAGCAGTTCGCGCGCGCAGCTCTCTCTTGGCCCAGCACTTTTTAGTGAAGGGCGCAGCTCTCTCGTGGCCCTGCGCAGCCTGGCCCTGCGCAGTCTAACCCTGCGCAGTCGAACCCTGCGCAGTCTAACCCTGCGCATTCTGACCCTGCACAACCTGACCCTGCGCGATCTGATCCTACGCAGTCTGACCCTGCGCAGCCTGACCCTGCGCAGTCCAATCCTGCGCAACCTGACCCTGCGCAGCCTAACCCTGCGCAGTCTAACCCTGTGCAGTCTGACCCTGCGCAACCTGACCCTGCGCGATCTGATCCTGCGCAGCCTGACCCTGCGCATTCTGACCCAGCGCGCCCTGACCTGGGCTCCTTTATATTTTATATTTTTCTTATATTATATTGCTTATATATATATATATATATATATATATATATATATATATATATATATATATGTGTGTGTGTGTGTGAATGTTTGTGTATGCTATATATCCTTACGCCCTTTGGTCCTGAGCATGATATGAGCACTAATGTGATCCCGGTGAACAAAGTGTTCCTACCTGATACATGTACCTGAATGCCCCAGTTCTTGTTCATGCTCGACAAATGACTCATAACTCCACGTGGCGTATTTGTAATGATGCATTACACTAAGGAGGGTAGAACATGTTGACATACTGATTGACATGGATCCTCTTTGGGGTACTCGTACTAAAGTATGACTTTAGGAGGATAATCATGTAAGCCACAGCATGTGAGTCCAAGATTTCACCTAGGATTAAACTAGGCAACTAAATATACTAGATGCATGGGGAGGGCAGAATCCCGAGATCGTGTTACACCAGTCGCCTTGAGATATTGTCTTGACGCGCCGGCTGGTCTCCACGGATACTGTGTCATCTGCAACGAGTGGATGACTGTATCCGATTAATTAATGATATATATTATATGTTTTGGCAAGGTGGCCTTACGAGGGACCTGTGCTCAATAACACCTGTCTACGCGAACCCCTGGGTTGGCTAGCCTTGCTGGAAAGATACGATCTGAGGATTTTCTAAATAACATGATGCGAGGATAACCTCGTCCCACTAGAAACTCGTAGACTTGATTGGCCGTGAAAATGACTTGCTTGTGTCCTATTACCTTCCGTGAATAACCGAGGGAAGTGGACTGTCATGGCACATGATCCAACCCATGTTCTTGTTTGATTGTTGGGTTGGTTATCGTACTATGACAGGCTGTGGACCGAAGTTATGAACGGAAGACTTATTCTGGTTGTGAAGTGCTACTTCTGTGAATGACTGAGGAACATGGTCTATCATGGTACATGATCCAACCCATGTTCTTGTTTGATTGTTGGGTTGGTTATTGTGCTGCGATAGGCTATCGACCGAAGTCACGATCAGGAGATTTTAATTGTTTATACCTTTTAACTTATGTGAAAGTTATAGAGTACGACACGTCCCGACTCCATGCGGCACCTTTTGTCCTTGTTTGGTTGTAAGGGTGCCATATGGGTTCGAGGATGTTGCGCTACCCTATAATAATAGCATAAGTATTACTATTATCAATCATTCTATTAACTGGGTTTTTAATCTTAACTCTTGTGCCCCTTTGGCGGTACTTGCTATTCGGGGCTGACCCCGCTGGTTTTGTTTGGCCAGATCTCGTAGCAGAGCCGGAGGACACGATCTTCCTTCCTAACATCCATGGTGCATACTAGGAGCATGGCGGTTCGGGGACTCGAGTGGGTTTCTTCTCCACCACTCCTGCCTTTACTTTGTGCGGCGTTTAGCCACCGGCACCTGTTAGCCGGATTACTTGATATTTTGTGTCAGTACAGAATTATAAAGGAACAGACTGCAGCTGTGTATAATTTTGTACTCCTGACTCTCTGAGATAGCTAAATTATAAAGCTAGTCTCTCATGATCATTTTGATGAAGCGTCGGGGACGCCTTACTGCTTTATCTTTAATATTCATTTAATTACTGATGTGACTTAATTGATTGAGACATAGAACTCTGTGGGACCATAGGAGACTTGATTGTAGCATGTACCCCCTAGTCTCTCGACAGCCACGATCGCCGTATGACGTTACGTACCTCATATGGAGTAGCTGGCCTAGTCCGTCTCCGTATTTCGGTACTGGGGCGTGACAAGGTTTTAGTGGTGGCCCATGCAGGTTTGTTTTTCAGACTTGTGGGGTATTGCGAATTATTAGGAGTCTCAATCAAAACTTGTTCCCCTTGAAATTCTGTTTCAAATTCTCTGTCCTTGCCTTGATCTCTAACCTGACTTGCATCCTCGAAATCTTCCTCGTTCGGACTTGATAATCTTATATCTTTCTCTATAGGGGTGCTTCATTCTCAGTAGCGGGTGAGGCCCATGAGGAAGAGCAGCGAGAGCATGGCTCAACTGGGCACCAACAGGGGAGAGAACCTTCCCCAGGGCAGACACGAGCAGAAATGGAACCAGAGGCAGTACAGCCGCAGGTTATTGAAACTCCTGCAGCACCAGCAGCGATGGCAGTACCAGATATCGTAGTCCTTCTGGAGATCATCCGGGGGATTCTTGTCACTCACCAACAGCAACAGACTCAGCAGCAGAAGCAGAACGTGTTGTTGAACCAAGGGATTCAGTTAGCTCTTGAGAGGAGTGCCGGGGTTGACTCGGGAGCATCAGGAAGGTTCCGTCGCTTGAACCCGAGGTATTTTGATGGCACGGAGGATGCCATCACTGCGGATGCATGGATTCAAGACATCGAAGCCATTCTTGTGGCAGCAAAGGTTCCAGATGATGAGAAGGTTGATCAGGTCAAATTAGTACTTCAGGATCTTGCCCGCGACTGGTGGACATCAGAAGAAGTTGGTATAAGACGCCCTGTTCGTTGGACCACCTTCAGTGAAAGATTCAAGGCCAAGTATTTTGGCGTAGTAGCTCGATATGAGCTCCAGCAGAAGTTTATTAGTCTCAAGCAAGCAGGCAAGACCGTAGATGGGTATGCAGCAGAGTTCTGCAGATTGTGCCGTTTCGCACCAGCAATGGTGGCAACGGAGCCAGAGAAGGCTATGAGGTTCCAGCAGGGACTTCACTTGGAACTACTGCAGCTTGTGGAGGGACACGACTACCAGACGTTTGACGCTATTTTGACGGCCGCTCGGAGGCACGAGCTTACCCAGCAGAGGTTGGCATCGAGGACAGTGTCACGACCCGCACCCTGATTAGGGGCACGAGAAGTGGTTACGTCCAGCCTACGCCGCAGCATCGGCGGTAGAACGCTGTCTAGGTTGTCTACAAAACTACACTAAACAGATAAAGGTACCTGTACAGTATATACACTCCGAATGGAGGTGACATAGCAATACTGTCTCAATCACATAAACAAACTAGGATAGATAGCACGAGAGAAAATATGATAGATGAAGCAGGAAATAAGTTCAAGATCCACACAAGTCCGAGCCATACACAAATATCCATAGACTCAGAAAATATATAATAGATACTACAAACTGAAATGTACTAGCTGGCTCGCAGGCCAGGCAACCCTAACTAAACTATGCTACTCAGGGTGAGCAAAGTCTAGTGGCTCTACCAACAAGCCACAGTCTAAGTCTACCCCGTCCGACCCAACCCCATAGTAGGTCGGGCAATCAGCCTCTGAATCATCTGTAATATATCATAACGGTATCCTGTCAGGAAAATGAGCAAGTACAAACACTAACAGCAGTTCCATGTGAATTGACAAGTTCTATAAGAGACAGCATAATGAAATACAAGACAAAGATATATGCGACTTGGGAACCATTCGAAAGTCGAGTTACAACCCTTAAACCAAACAAGGACCGGGGTTGTAACCCTTCTTTCAAACAGAACTTAGTCTCCAATCAAGGTAAAATGTAAGGCATGTAGAGCATGTGAGTAACTGTAAATCATGCATGGTAAGAAAGTACTGAATATAGAACAGAACAGGATATATGACAGAAAAAGTAAATATAAAATGTGCCTCGAATATTATAGCCTAATGTGATCGGTATGGGTCAAGCATCAGGCTTCCAACCGACCGGCTACAAGTACATGGACTCGGCCCGGCCGGGATGGTAAGCTATGGAGCAAGTAGTAGCACAGGTCAGGCTATACCCATCGTGAGGTGAGGGTATAACTATGGTTCAAGTAGTAACTCAAGGGGGGCATTGATCACACTATCTATAATATTCCCCATTCCCCGAATAGTATACGGATCCTGACATAGCACGTCATGACGCGGGATTCCCTAAGAGGGAAGCAAGTCCTCTTCAGGAATCGGCGTCAATACAAGTACAAGAATCAAGACTAAGCAAGTACCAGTATCCCAAGAAATCCAAGAATGACATCTCATGACAGGAATCCGACAATACTAGTCCGTGCACTATCGTGTCTGAGAATCAAGTAAGACACTACGACTGAATCGGATATAGCAAATATCAAGACAATGAAAACTATCAGTGAATGTACTCGCCTGTCGTCCTGAGCTGATAAGATGAACAGACGCTCAGAGTAATCACAGACCTAAAGATGAGATACTACAAGTCAAAACATGGTTTAATAATGAAATAAAAGCTAATCTAATCATGATATGCAAGTCTAAGTCAAAACTAGGTCAAACTAAGTTACACCAAGCTAAACTAGGTCACACTGAGTCACTCTAAGTCCTGTCAAGTCAATCTAGGTCAAATCAAGTTATATCAAGTCTATCTAAGCCTAACCAAGTCAATCCTAGGTCATACCAGGCATCACGGGTCAAAACAAGTCGAAGAAAGTCAAACGGGATCAAGAGTTGGCCTACAGTTGACTTTTGGTCAACTGGTCAACCCTGGTCAACTCTAGGTCAACCCTAGGTCAAACTATGGTCAAATGTTGACCAACAGTTGACTTTTGGTCAACTGGTCAACTCTAGTTTGGATTTGGTGAAATCTAGACAAAGTGTTGACTTACGGTTGACTTTTGGGTAAAAAGTCAACTCTGGGTCAACCGAGCCAAAATCGGCTCAAATATGACATTTGTGGGGTGTACCCAACATGCCACCCAAGTTTCAAGTCAATCCGACTACCCGAACTCTGATTCATTCTCAAACTCCTATTCTCCTTCCTATTCTCCTTCTCATTCTCCTTCCCATTCTCCTTCCTATTCTCCTTCTCATTCTCCTTCTCATTCTCCTTCTCATTCTGACACATACATATCTATATATATATATACAGACACAGGCACACATATATATATAAATACACACTCTCAACACCACTACCATTCTCCTTCCTATTCTCCTTCCTATTCTCCTTCCTATTTCCTATTCTCCTTCCTCATTCTCCTTCCCATTCTCCTTCCTATTCTCCTTCCTATTTCCTATTCTCCTTCCTCATTCTCCTTCCCATTCTCCTTCCTATTCTCCTTCCTATTTCCTATTCTCCTTCCTCATTCTCCTTCCCATTTCCTATTCTCCTTCCTCATTCTCCTTCCCATTCTCCTTCCTATTTCCTATTCTCCTTCCTCATTCTCCTTCCCATTCTCCTTCCTATTCTCCTTCCTATTTCCTATTCTCCTTCCTCATTCTCCTTCCCATTCTCCTTCCTATTCTCCTTCCTATTTCCTATTCTCCTTCCTCATTCTCCTTCCCATTCTCCTTCCTATTCTCCTTCCTATTTCCTATTCTCCTTCCTCATTCTCCTTCCCATTCTCCTTCCTATTCTCCTTCCTATTTCCTATTCTCCTTCCTCATTCTCCTTCCCATTCTCCTTCCTATTCTCCTTCCTATTTCCTATTCTCCTTCCTCATTCTCCTTCCCATTTCCTATTCTCCTTCCTCATTCTCCTTCCCATTCTCCTTCCTATTTCCTATTCTCCTTCCTCATTCTCCTTCCCATTCTCCTTCCTATTCTCCTTCTTATTTCCTATTCTCCTTCCTCATTCTCCTTCCCATTCTCCTTCCTATTCTCCTTCCTATTTCCTATTCTCCTTCCTCATTCTCCTTCCCATTTCCTATTCTCCTTCCTCATTCTCCTTCCTCATTTACAAATACACACACACACATATATATATCTGGACACTCTCACACACACACGCATACTTACAGACAACACAACACACACCAATACATAAATAAATATACACACATAAATACACATGTATATATATATATATATGTATATATATATATATATACCACTCTCAAAAAGAATTAAATCCTAATAAATCCTTAACCTATTTTTCTATGGAAAGCCTACAAAGTTGTGGGCAAATGGAAGAGAATCTTCTCCTCTCCATTTAATGTGGAAGAACTATATGCAAAAGAGAATTAATGGAGGAAATAAAATCATACCTAAGAGGAGGTTGGAGGAAAAGCTTGGAAAGAAAGAAATGAATTTGGAAGAGAGAGAGAGTGTGTAGCTTAGTGAAGAAGAAAGAGAGGGGGGGGGGGGCTAGTCATGGTCGGCCAAACATGTAGGTTTTGTCCTATTTGGATAATTACAAGTTTGCCCTCCAAAGGTTTAAATAGCTAATAAATATGAAAGGGTCAAGCCGGGGGTAGTTTAGTCAAACCGAAACCACTAATCTATAACTAAATATTAACTAAAATAATAGTCTAGTCTCTAACCAAAATATCTAACATGTGGGCCATGGCTAACTAGTGTGTGGGCCCGCTAAGGTCAAAATACCCCGGGTCCCCGAAACAAGTCAAAACAAGTCGGAAAGAGTTGAAATTCGAACCCGATTCAAATAACCCCAAAATAATACAAATAATAATTAAATAATTCCAAAATAATTTTTAAAGTGGAAAATTACAAAAATACCCCTGTTTCTGGAAACTGGGGGTGACAAATCTATCCACCTTAAAAAAATTTCGTCCTCGAAATTAAAACAAAGCAATCACAGAAAAACGCACGCAGAAAACAATCACTCTCGAATACTTCCAAAGAGAAAAAAAAAAATTTCAACAAAATAAAAATCTCTTAAGACACAACAACACTTGCAAATAAAAACTGTTACGTGTCCGACACGGACACGAAACCATCACAAAATCTCACCTATCAAAAGCCAAATCAACAATCACCAATACAAAATATCAAAAAATAAATCAAAGAGGTCCAATGACCAAAATACCCTTGGGCCAGAAATGATACTGAAAACATCCTAATCACATGGTTAGGCTCTAGGTCAAACAGTCTCTAAGGTTTCACTAGCAAATCATTAAAATCACAAATCATGGCTTAAAATTCAAAATGATTTAAAATCTCAAAAATCAAAACATGAATTAAATGACTAAAATTATAAAATTTAAAATTACTCTCAAATAGAAACTGGGTGCTATAAGTCTATCCACCTTAAAAGAATTATCCTCAAAAATTAAAACAAGTAAACACAAAAATCATGCAAATCGATAATCGTATGCGTCTGTCCAATCATCATGATACTCAGAATCTCCGTCATGCTAGTGAGCAAGGCTACGATAATCACAGAGTCCTTGACTAAGGTACATACCTCTAGAATTATGGTATTTAAAATTTTCGCATTGCCGCATGCTTGGCAGCGAAAACCTTAAATTCCCACACCCGAGAAATACGTCCATAATCCGACTATATGTCCTCACTATGCCTGCTAGCATGACCCTAGAGGATTCTAAAATCTCATAATCGAGGCGACCTAGCCCATACGACTTATCTCAGAAGAATATCACATCACAAGGACAAACTTTCATTAAACAATCAAGGAACAGATGGAAACGAAATTCAAACAGTTTATAATTAAGGAAGCAAATGCGGAAATGAGATCGAAAGATTGGAACCTGCACACTGCTCTGCTGCTGCCTAACTGCGAGTAATCACCATCCTGAGGACGAATTGAACCCAAGAGATCAATATGGCACAAGATAAGATATTATCAAAGGAGGACAATTGAATTCAAATGCAAGAAGAGTTGCCATGGAAATCAAAGGATCAGAATTTTCCTAAAATGTGATTGAGTAACTCCTATCATACCCTAGATCCTATGTCCTAATCGCAGGCTCGTAATTAGCACTCTAAGTCGAGCACCATTACGAGATCGCACTAATTGCGACATCGACCTTGCATGGGCTGCCACAAAAACGTGTCACGACCCGCACCCTGATTAGGGGCACGAGAAGTGGTTACGTCCAGCCTACGCCGCAGCATCGGCGGTAGAACGCTGTCTAGGTTGTCTACAAAACTACACTAAACAGATAAAGGTACCTGTACAGTATATACACTCCGAATGGAGGTGACATAGCAATACTGTCTCAATCACATAAACAAACTAGGATAGATAGCACGAGAGAAAATATGATAGATGAAGCAGGAAATAAGTTCAAGATCCACACAAGTCCGAGCCATACACAAATATCCATAGACTCAGAAAATATATAATAGATACTACAAACTGAAATGTACTAGCTGGCTCGCAGGCCAGGCAACCCTAACTAAACTATGCTACTCAGGGTGAGCAAAGTCTAGTGGCTCTACCAACAAGCCACAGTCTAAGTCTACCCCGTCCGACCCAACCCCATAGTAGGTCGGGCAATCAGCCTCTGAATCATCTGTAATATATCATAACGGTATCCTGTCAGGAAAATGAGCAAGTACAAACACTAACAGCAGTTCCATGTGAATTGACAAGTTCTATAAGAGACAGCATAATGAAATACAAGACAAAGATATATGCGACTTGGGAACCATTCGAAAGTCGAGTTACAACCCTTAAACCAAACAAGGACCGGGGTTGTAACCCTTCTTTCAAACAGAACTTAGTCTCCAATCAAGGTAAAATGTAAGGCATGTAGAGCATGTGAGTAACTGTAAATCATGCATGGTAAGAAAGTACTGAATATAGAACAGAACAGGATATATGACAGAAAAAGTAAATATAAAATGTGCCTCGAATATTATAGCCTAATGTGATCGGTATGGGTCAAGCATCAGGCTTCCAACCGACCGGCTACAAGTACATGGACTCGGCCCGGCCGGGATGGTAAGCTATGGAGCAAGTAGTAGCACAGGTCAGGCTATACCCATCGTGAGGTGAGGGTATAACTATGGTTCAAGTAGTAACTCAAGGGGGGCATTGATCACACTATCTATAATATTCCCCATTCCCCGAATAGTATACGGATCCTGACATAGCACGTCATGACGCGGGATTCCCTAAGAGGGAAGCAAGTCCTCTTCAGGAATCGGCGTCAATACAAGTACAAGAATCAAGACTAAGCAAGTACCAGTATCCCAAGAAATCCAAGAATGACATCTCATGACAGGAATCCGACAATACTAGTCCGTGCACTATCGTGTCTGAGAATCAAGTAAGACACTACGACTGAATCGGATATAGCAAATATCAAGACAATGAAAACTATCAGTGAATGTACTCGCCTGTCGTCCTGAGCTGATAAGATGAACAGACGCTCAGAGTAATCACAGACCTAAAGATGAGATACTACAAGTCAAAACATGGTTTAATAATGAAATAAAAGCTAATCTAATCATGATATGCAAGTCTAAGTCAAAACTAGGTCAAACTAAGTTACACCAAGCTAAACTAGGTCACACTGAGTCACTCTAAGTCCTGTCAAGTCAATCTAGGTCAAATCAAGTTATATCAAGTCTATCTAAGCCTAACCAAGTCAATCCTAGGTCATACCAGGCATCACGGGTCAAAACAAGTCGAAGAAAGTCAAACGGGATCAAGAGTTGGCCTACAGTTGACTTTTGGTCAACTGGTCAACCCTGGTCAACTCTAGGTCAACCCTAGGTCAAACTATGGTCAAATGTTGACCAACAGTTGACTTTTGGTCAACTGGTCAACTCTAGTTTGGATTTGGTGAAATCTAGACAAAGTGTTGACTTACGGTTGACTTTTGGGTAAAAAGTCAACTCTGGGTCAACCGAGCCAAAATCGGCTCAAATATGACATTTGTGGGGTGTACCCAACATGCCACCCAAGTTTCAAGTCAATCCGACTACCCGAACTCTGATTCATTCTCAAACTCCTATTCTCCTTCCTATTCTCCTTCTCATTCTCCTTCCCATTCTCCTTCCTATTCTCCTTCTCATTCTCCTTCTCATTCTCCTTCTCATTCTGACACATACATATCTATATATATATATACAGACACAGGCACACACATATATATATAAATACACACTCTCAACACCACTACCATTCTCCTTCCTATTCTCCTTCCTATTCTCCTTCCTATTTCCTATTCTCCTTCCTCATTCTCCTTCCCATTCTCCTTCCTATTCTCCTTCCTATTTCCTATTCTCCTTCCTCATTCTCCTTCCCATTCTCCTTCCTATTCTCCTTCCTATTTCCTATTCTCCTTCCTCATTCTCCTTCCCATTTCCTATTCTCCTTCCTCATTCTCCTTCCCATTCTCCTTCCTATTTCCTATTCTCCTTCCTCATTCTCCTTCCCATTCTCCTTCCTATTCTCCTTCCTATTTCCTATTCTCCTTCCTCATTCTCCTTCCCATTCTCCTTCCTATTCTCCTTCCTATTTCCTATTCTCCTTCCTCATTCTCCTTCCCATTCTCCTTCCTATTCTCCTTCCTATTTCCTATTCTCCTTCCTCATTCTCCTTCCCATTCTCCTTCCTATTCTCCTTCCTATTTCCTATTCTCCTTCCTCATTCTCCTTCCCATTCTCCTTCCTATTCTCCTTCCTATTTCCTATTCTCCTTCCTCATTCTCCTTCCCATTTCCTATTCTCCTTCCTCATTCTCCTTCCCATTCTCCTTCCTATTTCCTATTCTCCTTCCTCATTCTCCTTCCCATTCTCCTTCCTATTCTCCTTCTTATTTCCTATTCTCCTTCCTCATTCTCCTTCCCATTCTCCTTCCTATTCTCCTTCCTATTTCCTATTCTCCTTCCTCATTCTCCTTCCCATTTCCTATTCTCCTTCCTCATTCTCCTTCCTCATTTACAAATACACACACACACATATATATATCTGGACACTCTCACACACACACGCATACTTACAGACAACACAACACACACCAATACATAAATAAATATACACACATAAATACACATGTATATATATATATATATGTATATATATATATATATACCACTCTCAAAAGAATTAAATCCTAATAAATCCTTAACCTATTTTTCTATGGAAAGCCTACAAAGTTGTGGGCAAATGGAAGAGAATCTTCTCCTCTCCATTTAATGTGGAAGAACTATATGCAAAAGAGAATTAATGGAGGAAATAAAATCATACCTAAGAGGAGGTTGGAGGAAAAGCTTGGAAAGAAAGAAATGAATTTGGAAGAGAGAGAGAGTGTGTAGCTTAGTGAAGAAGAAAGAGAGGGGGGGGGGGCTAGTCATGGTCGGCCAAACATGTAGGTTTTGTCCTATTTGGATAATTACAAGTTTGCCCTCCAAAGGTTTAAATAGCTAATAAATATGAAAGGGTCAAGCCGGGGGTAGTTTAGTCAAACCGAAACCACTAATCTATAACTAAATATTAACTAAAATAATAGTCTAGTCTCTAACCAAAATATCTAACATGTGGGCCATGGCTAACTAGTGTGTGGGCCCGCTAAGGTCAAAATACCCCGGGTCCCCGAAACAAGTCAAAACAAGTCGGAAAGAGTTGAAATTCGAACCCGATTCAAATAACCCCAAAATAATACAAATAATAATTAAATAATTCCAAAATAATTTTTAAAGTGGAAAATTACAAAATACCCCTGTTTCTGGAAACTGGGGGTGACAGACAGGAGGTCAGAAGAGGTCCCATTCCTAGGTTGGAGGAGGAGGAATGCAGCGAACATCGGCACCAGCACCCGGTGTACGTATTCATGATGCGGGAGCGCCGCGGAGGACGGCCGTGTCAACTAATACAGCGCCAGTTCGGCATCAGCAGCCGAGGAACCAACAGCAGCGTCAGGGAGCATCCCAGGGCTGTACATTCTGTGGGAAGGCAGGGCACACGAGGGAGGTGTGTCGGTCAGTGAATGGCTTATGCTTGAGGTGTGGTAGTTCAGACCACCGTATCTCCACTTGTCCTGTGATGCAGAGGCCAGGAGGGCCAGCTCAGCAGTTTCCAGCATTGCTAGCTCCGGTGGCAACCCCGAGTGGAGGGCCAGTATTAGCAGTAAGGCCCCTAGCCCAGCGTCTACCAACGCAGGCTCAGATGTTTCGCCAAGCAAAGGAAGCCGAAGGCCCTCAGAGGCAGCAACAACATAGTCGAGGAAGGCCGCAACAAGGGGCTCCGCGGGGCCAGGCTCTCACATTGTCCTTGGGAGAGGCTCTAGCGTCTAGTGACGTGGTGGCAGGTAAAATTCTCGTCACCTCATTTCCCGCTGTAGCATTATTTGATTCAGGCGCTACTCATTCATTCATCTCTGCACAATATGCTACACGGATTGTATTAGAGTTTGAGGCATTGCCGGAGAGGATGGATATACTCACCGGCAATGGGCTCGTAGAAGTTAGCATGGTGCGCTTTTCATGTCCGGTAGAGGTGTGTGGGCATTTATTGCCCGCATCATTGATTGAATTCCCTATGGAGAATTTTGATGTTGTTCTTGGCATGGACTGGTTGAGAGACAGTCATACGACAATTGATTGTAGAGGAGGTAGGGTCATATTCAGCGTTCCTGGGATGAAACAGTTCATCTTTACTCGAACCTTGAAGAATCAGGCCGGAGGCGTCATCTCAGCAGCAGTATCAGAGCCAGGACAGATTTCGAGAGTGGTCGAAAATTTTCTCGATGTCTTCCCTGATGAGCTCCCAGGGATACCCCCAGTCAGAGAGGTAGAATTTAGCATTGAGTTGAACCCTGAAACGAGGCCTATTGCAAACAGAGTTTACAGAATGTCGCCGTCAGAACAGGATAAGTTGTATCAACATGAGGAAGAGTTGAAGTCTAAGGGATTCATCCGAGACAGTAAATCGTCCTGGGCCGCGCCAGTGATTCTAGTTCCTAAGAAGGATGGGTCGACGAGGATGTGCATCGACTACCGCAAGCTGAATACAGTAACAGTAAAGAATAAGTACCCGCTACCAAGGATTGATGACCTGTTTGACCAGTTGAGTAAGGCCAGCGTCTTTTCCAAGATCGATCTTCGGTCGGGATACTATCAAGTAAGAGTCCGGGAGCAAGACATACCGAAGACAGCATTCAGATCTAGATATGGGCATTATGAGTTTTTAGTAATGCCCTTTGGACTAACCAACGCCTCCGCAGTATTCATGGACTTAATGAACCGCATCTTTCTGCCGTATTTGGATAAATTTGTGGTGGTGTTCATAGATGGCATTCTTGTCTATTCCAGCAGTGAAGAGGAGCATGAGAAACATCTTAGGACTATCTTGCAGACATTGAGGGAGCGTCAACTTTATGCGAAGCTTGACAAGTGTGAATTCTGGTTAGACCATATTTCGTTCCTGGGACATGTAATTTCTGGGGCAGTAGTGTCAGTGGATCCAAAGAAGATTGAGGCCGTGGAGCATTGGCCGGTCCCGAGAACGGTTGCAGAAGTGCGAAGTTTCTTAGGACTAGCTGGTTACTACAGAAGGTTCGTGGCGGACTTTGCCAGGATCTCTGCGCCCTTAACGCGTTTGACGCACAAGGACGTAGAGTTTGTTTGGTCAGCTAGCTGTCAGGCATCATTTGAAGAATTGAAGAAGAGATTGATCTCAGCCCCGATCTTGACGCTTCCAGTAGGAACGGGAGGCTTTACAGTATATTGTGACGCATCAGGAAAGGGTCTTGGATGTGTATTGATGCAGCACGGAAAGGTGATAGCATATGCGTCTCGGCAGCTTCGAGACCATGAGAAGAATTACCCGACTCACGATTTGGAGTTAGCAGCTGTGGTGTTTTCACTCAAGTTGTGGAGGCATTATTTATACGGGGATCGGGTAGAGATCTATACTGATCATAAGAGTTTGAAATACGTGTTCATACAGCGAGATTTGAACATTAGGCAAAGAAGATGGTTAGAACTGCTGAAGGATTTTGATTTAGATCTTCAGTATCATCCAGGCAAGGCAAATATAGTTGCAGATGCACTGAGTAGGAGAGACAGTGCCTTTATTTTGACCTCGCAGAAGCATATTTTAAAAGACCTTCAGAGTATGGGAATCGAAGTAGTTTTGCCAAGGGATATAGGAAGAATGACCAGCATGCAGATTCAGTCAACCTTAGTAGAGAGGATAAGGGCAGCACAAGCAGGAGATCCACAGATTCAGAAATTACGGTCGGAGTGTGAATCAGGCCGTAGGAAGGAGTTAGTGATTCATGAAGATGGTATGCTCAGGTTTGGAAACAGACTCTGTGTACCGAGTGGAGACCTTCGGCAAGAAGTTATGTCCGAAGCTCATAGTTCTATTTACTCCATTCATCCTGGAGGAACGAAGATGTATCGAGATATCAGGCAGTTCTTTTGGTGGAATGGCATGAAAAGAGAGATAGCGAGATTTGTATCCAAGTGTCTGGTATGTCAGCAGGTGAAAGCCGAGCAGCAGAGACCAGCAGGGTTGCTACAGCCGCTTCCTATCCCAGAATGGAAATGGAAGCACATCACGATAGATTTTGTGACCGGTTTACCTAAATCCCCGACTGGTAAGAATGCAGTCTGGGTAATAGTAGATCGACTCATGAAGGTCGCTCATTTCCTTCCCTTCCGAGTTGGACAGACTACTGAGCAGTTAGCAGAAATATACATGAAGCAAATAGTAAGACAGCACGGTGTTCCAGTTAGTATAGTATCAGATCGGGATACGCGGTTTACTTCCCATTTTTGGCGGAGCTTGTACCAAAGTTTGGGAACTAAGTTAAGATTCAGTACTGCTTATCATCCACAAACTGACCAGCAATCAGAAAGAACCATTCAGACGTTAGAAGATATGCTACGGGCGTGTACCTTGGATTTTGGCGGATCTTGGAAGGATCACCTTCATCTAGTGGAGTTCTCCTATAACAACAGCTATCAGGCTAGCATTCAGATGGCCCCGTTCGAAGCATTGTACGGAAGGAAGTGCAGGTCCCCTTTGGCATGGGACGACGTCGGAGAACGAAAGTTGTTGGGTCCAGAGATGATCACGCGGACTGTGGAGATAGTTAAGTTGGTCAGAGAGCGCCTTCGAGTTACACAGGATCGATATCGTCATTGGGCAGATCAGCATCGTAGGCCTCTAGAGTTTAGAGTTGGCGACCAAGTGTTTCTATGGATTTTGCCTACTCGGGGTATCATCAGATTTGGAACCCGAGGAAAGCTTAGCCCAAGATACGTTGGTCCTTTTAAGATTCTCGCTCGGGTAGGCGATGTGGCTTATCGACTTGCCCTTCCGTCTTTGTTAACTGGCATACATGATGTGTTTTATGTGTCCCAATTACGTGGGTATATCCCGAATTCGAGTCATGTCCTCGACCATTCTGAGTTAGTCGTTGGTACCGACCTAACTTACGAGGAACAACCCGTGTCTATTTTGGACCGACGAGAGAAGGTACTCAAGAATCGGATGATAAGCCTTGTCCGTGTTTCTTGGAACCATCACTCTTCGGGAGAGTCAACCTGGGAGCGCGAGGACGAGATCAGATCTCGGTATCCGTATTTGTTTGACTAATGAGGTATATTTTTACGCCTTATTGACACGATTCCATGCTTATCTACACCTACTTGTTTTGTACTTTGTGATGTATGATAATAACTGCTATGGTAGTTAACTTGTATATGATTGTGCCTTGCTTGCCCTGATTTCACTATCCTGTCTTGGCTGGAATTCCGAGGACAGAATTTTTCTAAGAAGGGTAGAGATGTCACTCCTCGATCCTGGAATACGTATTTTAATACGTAAACCGATAAATTGTATTTATACGATATTTATTATGCTGTATTTCTTCATGCATTTTCTAAAAATATTCGACAAAATATTATTTTCTAATTTATTTTCTGCATTTGGGCCTACAGTTCTGGCTCATTTGGATAACCTATTCTTGGTTCACCAATGGTTCATCATGAACCCTTTGGTTCATCATGAACCCATGGGTTCAAGATTCTATATAATAACTCATCTCATTCTCTCTCCCCTCATTTATTTCCTCTCATTTATTCCCTCCACCAACCAAGGCAAGTGCCAACTTGCTCAAGAGATGGATCCATAAATTTTGTTCATGTTTTCTTACAAAATTATTTGTCAAAATATGTTCTTCTCCTCAATCTATACTAGTTTAGAACTTGAAAATTTCCATTTTGAAGCTTTAATTTTTGTAGATCTAAGTTTTAACCCATTTCGGATTTTCTTGGTTTTTATCTAGCAAACTTCATTATTTTCAAGTTTAGATTGTTCCATGTTGTAGAAAATTTTGTTCTACCCCATTTTGACCTATAGAAGTCCCAATTTGGGCTTAGGATGAGGATTTTATGGTCCTTAGAAGTTCTAGGGCTCATGGTGTTCTTGCTCTCAGCCAAGAGGAAGAAGATGACCCTGTAGCAGTTCGCGCGCGCAGCTCTCTCTTGGCCCAGCGCTTTTTAGCGAAGGGCGCAGCTCTCTCGTAGCCCTGCACAGCCTGGCCCTGCGCAGTCTAACCCTGCGCAGTCGAACCCTACGCAGTCTAACCCTGCGCAGTCTGACCCTGCGCAACCTGACCCTGCGCGATCTGATCCTGCGCAGTCTGACCCTGCGCAACCTGACCCTGCGCAGCCTGACCCTGCGCAGTCCAACCCTGTGCAACCTGACCCTGTGCAGCCTAACCCTGCACAGTCTAACCCTGCGCAGTCTGACCCTGCGCAACCTGATCCTGCGCGATCTGATCCTGCGCAGCCTGACCCTGCGCATTCTGACCCAGCACGCCCTGACCCGGGCTCCTTTATATTTTATATTTTTCTTATATTATATTGCTTATATATATATATAGGTGAATGTTTGTGTATGCTATATATCCTTACGCCCTTTGGTCCTGAGCATGATATGAGCACTAATGTGATCCCGGTGAACAAAGTGTTCCTACCTGATACATGTACCTGAATGCCCCAGTTCTTGTTCATGCTCGACAAATGACTCGTAACTCCACATGGCGTATTTGCAATGATGCATTACACTAAGGAGGGTAGAACATGTTGACATACTGATTGACATGGATCCTCTTTGGGGTACTCGTACTAAAGTACGACTTTAGGAGGATAATCATGCAGGCCACAGCATGTGAGTCCAAGATTTTACCTAGGGTTAAACTAGGCAACTAAATATACTAGATGCATGGGGAGGGCAGAATCCCGAGATCGTGTTACACCAGCCGCCTTGAGATATTGTCTTGACGCGCCGGCTGGTCTCCACGGATACTGTGTCATCTGCAACGAGTGGATGACTGTATCCGATTAATTCATGATATATATTATATGTTTTGGCAAGGTGGCCTTACGAGGGACCTGTGCTCAATAACACCTGTCTACGCGAACCCCTGGGTTGGCTAGCCTTGCTGGAAAGATACGATCTGAGAATTTTCTAAATAACATGATGCGAGGATAACCTCGTCCCACTAGAAACTCGTAGACTTGATTGGCCGTAAAAATGACTTGCTTGTGTCCTATTACCTTCCGTGAATAACCGAGGGAAGCGGACTGTCATGGCACGTGATCCAACCCATGTTCTTGTTTGATTGTTGGGTTGGTTATCGTACTATGACAGGCTGTGGACCGAAGTTATGAACGGAAGACTTATTCTGGTTGTGAAGTGCTACTTCTGTGAATGACTGAGGAACATGGTCTATCATGGTACATGATCCAACCCATGTTCTTGTTTGATTGTTGGGTTGGTTATTGTGCTGCGATAGGCTATCGACCGAAGTTACGATCAGGAGATTTCACTACAAAAAAATGCACATTGATAGCATAACGTAATAGCACGTTTTGCTGAACTGCTATAAAAAATAAGTTTGATATTTTGGTTACTTTATAATAGCATTTAATAAACGCTAAGATAGAGTTTCATTAAGCGGGAACCTAAAAACACTTATACCGCCAAACACTTGACCAAAAAAACACTTTTCCTCTTTTATTTCAGGTTTCTTTTATTTCCTCTTTCAGTTTCCCTCTTTTTCGAAAAACCCTAAAACTCACCACAATGGACGAATTCGCCGTGAAGGTCGCTGACACCGCCGATTAGAGTCGCCGACACCGTCAATTAGAGTAACCGACGCCGTGAAGGTCGTCGAGACCACTGACACTGTCGTCGGCCCTAATTTCGCCCATCCCTGTCGAAGGCATATTTTTCTTCCTTCCTTCGAGCTTTCGTGAATCTAAATAACAATTGTTTAGGTTTTGTAGGTTGATAAGTTTCAATTGTAGAGTTTTGTATCATGCATTTGATTTTGTTTCGATTTCATAGTTTTGTTTCGATTTCATAGCTTTCAATTTCATAGTTCTCGATTTCATAGCTTTCATGCATTTGATTTTTGTTTCAATTTCATAGTTCTCGATTTTAGTATTGATTCGAAATTAATTTTCTTCTTTTTTGCATGCGTATGTTATTTGCGAAGAATGTTCTATTTTGACATTAAAGTTTTTAGGAATTGATTTAGCTGTAGCCATAGATAAATAGAATGAACAATCTGTTGTCTGATACTTGCGATGCATATTCATTTTGTTGTGTTGTTAAATTCAAACAATTGGATACACCAGTTTATGAAAGTTGGATTTGAGTAAACTGTGGTTTGATACCAATAATATAATATATTAAAATAATATTATGTTTTTTTAGTTGGATTTTGGTTTTGATGTGAAAGTTGGATTTGAGTTCTTATGTGAGAGAGTTTCAATCTGAACTCAGTTTTCAGAGTTGATGGTATCATGGGTTGATATGTGGTTGCCTGTGTGTATTGGTGTTTTGAGTTGAGTCTACTGTTTAGTGGTTTTTGCATATCAGGTTTCAAATTAGGAGTGTGATCTCAGGTTATCAATTGTAGTTTCATTTCAGGTTCAACAGTGAACCCTTTTTATGTTTTCTTAGTTCTTCATGACATTGTTCTCAGTTGGTATTTGATCTATTTTCTGATATTCAAACAGTTTTGGAAAAAAATATGGGTTTACTTGGTTGTTTCAGGTTGAGCTCAGCTTTGGACTGAGCCAACCTTTTAACTTTCATAAACTGTGGTTTGACACTGTCGTCGGCCCTAATTTCGTCCATCCCTGTCGAAGGCATATTTTTCTTCCTTCCTTCGAGCTTTCGTGAATCTAAACAACAATTGTTTAGGTTTTGTAGGTTGATAAGTTTCAATTGTAGAGTTTTGTATCATCCATTTGATTTTGTTTCGATTTCATAGTTTTGTTTCGATTTCATAGCTTTCAATTTCATAGTTCTCGATTTCATAGCTTTCATGCATTTGATTTTTGTTTCAATTTCATAGTTCTCGATTTTAGTATTGATTCGAAATTATTTTTCTTCTTTTTTGCATGCGTATGTTATTTGCGAAGAATGTTCTATTTTTACATTAAAGTTTTTGGGAATTGATTTAGCTGTAGCCATAGATAAATAGAATGAACAATCTGTTGTCTGATACTTGCGATGCATATTCATTTTGTTGTGTTGTTAAATTCAAACAATTGGATACACCAGTTTATGAAAGTTGGATTTGAGTAAACTGTGGTTTGATACCAATAATATAATATATTAAAATAATATTATGTTTTCTTAGTTGGATTTTGGTTTTGATGTGAAAGTTGGATTTGAGTTCTTATGTGAGAGAGTTTCAATCTGAACTCAGTTTTCAGAGTTGATTGTATCATGGGTTGATATGTGGTTGCCTGTGTGTATTGATGTTTTGAGTTGAGTCTATTGTTTAGTGGTTTTTGCATATCAGGTTTCAAATTAGGAGTGTAATCTCAGGTTATCAATTGTAGTTTCATTTCAGGTTCAACAGTGAACCCTTTTTATGTTTTCTTAGTTCTTCATGACATTGTTCTCAGTTGGTATTTGATCTATTCTCTGATATTCAAACAGTTTTGGGAAAAATATGGGTTTACTTGGTTGTTTCAGGTTGAGCTCAGCTTTGGACTGAGCCAACCTTTCAACTTTCATAAACTGTGGTTTGACACTGTCGTCGGCCCTAATTTTGCCCATCCCTGTCGAAGGCATATTTTTCTTCCTTCCTTCGAGCTTTCGTGAATCTAAATAACAATTGTTTAGGTTTTGTAGGTTGATAAGTTTCAATTGTAGAGTTTTGTATCATGCATTTGATTTTGTTTCGATTTCATAGTTTTGCTTCGATTTCATAGCTTTCAATTTCATAGTTCTCGATTTCATAGCTTTCATGCATTTGATTTTTGTTTCAATTTCATAGTTCTCGATTTTAGTATTGATTCGAAATTAATTTTCTTCTTTTTTGCATGCGTATGTTATTTGCGAAGAATGTTCTATTTTTACATTAAAGTTTTTGGGAATTGATTTAGCTGTAGCCATAGATAAATAGAATGAACAATCTGTTGTCTGATACTTGCGATGCATATTCATTTTGTTGTGTTGTTAAATTCAAACAATTGGATACACCAGTTTATGAAAGTTGGATTTGAGTAAACTGTGGTTTGATACCAATAATATAATATATTAAAATAATATTATGTTTTCTTAGTTGGATTTTGGTTTTGATGTGAAAGTTGGATTTGAGTTCTTATGTGAGAGAGTTTCAATCTGAACTCAGTTTTCAGAGTTGATGGTATTATGGGTTGATATGTGGTTGCCTGTGTGTATTGATGTTTTGAGTTGAGTCTACTGTTTAGTGGTTTTTGCATATCAGGTTTCAAATTAGGAGTGTGATCTCAGGTTATCAATTGTAGTTTCATTTCAGGTTCAACAGTGAACCCTTTTTATGTTTTCTTAGTTCTTCATGACATTGTTCTCAGTTGGTATTTGATCTATTCTCTGATATTCAAACAGTTTTGGGAAAAATATGGGTTTACTTGGTTGTTTCAGGTTGAGCTCAGCTTTGGACTGAGCCAACCTTTCAACTTTCATAAACTGTGGTTTGACACTGTCGTCGGCCCTAATTTCGCCCATCCCTGTCGAAGGTATGTTTTTCTTCCTTCCTTTGAGCTTTCGTGAATCTAAATAACAATTGTTTAGGTTTTGTAGGTTTATAAGTTTCAATTATAGAGTTTTGTATCATGCATTTGATTTTGTTTCGATTTCATAGTTTTGTTTCGATTTCATAGCTTTCAATTTCATAGTTCTCGATTTCATAGCTTTCATGCATTTGATTTTTGTTTCAATTTCATAGTTCTCGATTTTAGTATTGATTCAAAATTAATTTTCTTCTTTTTTGTATGCGTATGTTATTTGCGAAGAATGTTCTATTTTGACATTAAAGTTTTTGGGAATTGATTTAGCTGTAGCCATAGATAAATAGAATGAACAATCTGTTGTCTGATACTTGCGATGCATATTCATTTTGTTGTGTTGTTAAATTCAAACAATTGGATACACCAGTTTATGAAAGTTGGATTTGAGTAAACTGTGGTTTGATACCAATAATATAATATATTAAAATAATATTATGTTTTCTTAGTTGGATTTTGGTTTTGATGTGAAAGTTGGATTTGAGTTCTTATGTGAGAGAGTTTCAATCTGAACTCAGTTTTCAGAGTTGATGGTATCATGGGTTGATATGTGGTTGCCTGTGTGTATTGATGTTTTGAGTTGAGTCTACTGTTTAGTGGTTTTTGCATATCAGGTTTCAAATTAGGAGTGTGATCTCAGGTTATCAATTGTAGTTTCATTTCAGGTTCAACAGTGAACCCTTTTTATGTTTTCTTAGTTCTTCATGACATTGTTCTCAGTTGGTATTTGATCTATTCTCTGATATTCAAACAGTTTTGGGAAAAATATGGGTTTACTTGGTTGTTTCAGGTTGAGCTCAGCTTTGGACTGAGCCAACCTTTCAACTTTCATAAACTGTGGTTTGACACTGTCGTCGGCCCTAATTTCGCCCATCCCTGTCGAAGGCATGTTTTTCTTCCTTCCTTCGAGCTTTTGTGAATCTAAATAACAATTGTTTAGGTTTTGTAGGTTTATAAGTTTCAATTGTAGAGTTTTGTATCATGCATTTGATTTTGTTTCGATTTCATAGTTTTGTTTTGATTTCATAGCTTTCAATTTCATAGTTCTCGATTTCATAGCTTTCATGCATTTGATTTTTGTTTCAATTTCATAGTTCTCGATTTTAGTATTGATTCGAAATTAATTTTCTTCTTTTTTGCATGCGTATGTTATTTTCGAAGAATGTTCTATTTTGACATTAAAGTTTTTGGGAATTGATTTAGCTGTAGCCATAGATAAATAGAATGAACAATCTGTTGTCTGATACTTGCGATGCATATTCATTTTGTTGTGTTGTTAAATTCAAACAATTGGATACACCAATACTTATGTTACTGTCTGATTAGAGATGAACTTGTTTGGTTTAGGAAATTCAGATTTTTGAGTATAGCTTAATCTGTTATATGAAACTTGCGATGCATCTGTTCTGTATTTTGGATTCTAGCTTCATTTGTTCTTCATGTTTGCATAACCTTAGACTCATTATGTAATTTTCTTTTGCAAGTACTGCTAAGTGCAATTATGGGAATTTGAAGCTTTTCTTTGGCACTTATCACACGACAGGTTAGTACCATCTTTCTACATTACTTAGGCTGTTAATTGATGTCTTGAATTTTTGTATATTGTTGTTGTTGTTGTTTATTAGGTTTCGTGCTTTTAGTTTTATTGGTTTTAAACATGGTGAGATATGTTTGATATATTAAACAGATCTGGACTGAGTTTGAATTTTTTTTTGCTTGAGTAATTATAAGCGGTTGAGTTATTTGTTAAATGGTCTGAATATTGAATAATTTTGTGTTGTGGAATACTCTATCATTATATCTGATATGGCGCTTATGGTACTAAAGGGTTAGATTAAAGTTATATCATATAATAGTGGACAAGGCATGGGTGCATCTTTGCAGGTAAAAATTTAATTATATAGGTTAGGTTTCAGTAGGGGTTTGGAGACTTTATTTCTTTTTTTTTTTAACTTAAATTTTGCAATGAAGAGCTGATCCTGGTTATGAGAGAGGTGCTACAAATTTTGTGCGAGCTGTGGCTGCGGCTTTGGGAGACGCTGATATGATTGTATGCCCTTGTATTAACTGTCGTAATATAGATCGACACTCAGGTAGAGTTGTAGTTGATCATCTTGTTACTAGGGGAATGGATGAGGCTTATAAGATGCAGTCTGATTGGTACCATCATGGAGAACTGAACTCAGGCGTTGAAGGTGAAAGTAAATTAAGTCATTGGAATGATGAGATTCTTGGTTTATATCAAGCTGCTGATTTTTTGGATGAAGAGTTAGCTAGTAAGGGTCAATTGGGTGAAATTGCAGAGGGTGAGGACAAGAAAGAAGATGAGTTTCTTGCAAAGATTGCAGATGCTGAAACACCATTATATCCAAGTTGTGTAAACCATAGCAAGCTTTCGGCTATTGTATCACTTTTCAGACTTAAGACACAGAATGGCTGGTCTGACAAGAGCTTCAATGATCTGTTAGAGACATTGTCGGATATGTTGCCAGAGGATAATGTGTTGCACACATCACTGTACGAGGTGAAGAAATTTCTGAAATCATTTGATATGGGATATGAGAAGATTCATGCATGTGTCAACGACTGCTGCCTATTCAGAAAGAAGTACAAGAAGCTCGATAATTGTCCAAAATGCAAGGCTTCAAGATGGAAGACTAACATGCACACTGGTCAAGTAAAGAAAGGTGTACCACAGAAAGTATTACGGTACTTTCCAATAGTCCCACGGCTGAAAAGAATGTTTAGGTCTGAGGAAATGGCTAAGAATTTAAGGTGGCATTTTTGTAACAAAAGTAGCGATGGAAAACTTCGGCACCCTGTGGATTCGGTCACATGGGATCAGATGAATGACAAATACCCTTCCTTTGCAGCTGAAGAAAGGAACGTGAGGCTTGGCCTCTCCACAGATGGTTTTAATCCATTCAACATGAAGAATACAAGGTATAGTTGCTGGCCTGTTTTGCTAGTAAACTATAATCTGCCACCTGATTTATGCATGAAGAAGGAGAACATCATGCTAACATTGTTGATTCCTGGTCCACAACAGCCGGGTAATAGTATTGATGTGTACTTAGAACCCCTCATAGAAGATCTCAACCATCTGTAGAACAATGGAGAGTTAGCATATGACACCTTTAGTAAATCGACTTTTACTCTTAAGGCAATGCTGCTTTGGACGATTAGTGATTTTCCTGCGTATGGGAATCTTGCAGGCTACAAAGTAAAGGGTAAAATGGGTTGTCCTATCTGTGGGAAAAATACAGATAGTATGTGGTTGAAGTTCAGCAGAAAACATGTCTACATGTGTCATAGAAAGGGTCTGCCATCAACGCATAGTTATAGGGGAAAGAAATCTTGGTTTGATGGAAAAGCAGAACAAGGGAGAAAGGGAAGAATTCTATCTGGTCGTGAAATTTCTCAAAACCTGAAAAATTTCAAAAACGACTTTGGAAATTTTAAACAATCTGCAAGTAAGAGAAAAAGGACAGATTGTTCTGGGTTAGGCTCTGATAGTGAGGATTTATCCAGCGAATCAGAGGAGGAAGAAGAGGAAGAAGAAAACGTAGATGAAGAAGAGTTATCAAGATGGAAGAAAAGGTCCATCTTTTTCAAGCTACCTTATTGGGAGGTATGTTATTCTGTCATTTGTTTCTTTTAGTTTTTTTTTCAGATTCCATCAATTAAGCGTTGTTTAACTTTGTTTTATTTATTGTATATGTGTTGGTTAGGAACTACCGGTTAGGTATAACTTAGATGTAATGCATGTGGAGAGAAATGTTGCTGCAAGTATTGTATCTACATTGTTGCATTGTGGGAAATCGAAGGATGGCCTTCAAGCTCGTAAAGATCTGGAAGATCTTGGTATTAGGAAAGATTTGCACCCTAACACCCAAGGAAAAAGAACATACCTTCCCGCAGCACCTTGGAATTTGTTTAAGGCAGAGAAGAAAATCTTCTGTAGGCGTCTATTTGACTTTAAGGGACCTGATGGGTATTGTTCTAACATATCCAGAGGCGTATCATTAGATGACTGTAAGGTCACAGGTTTGAAATCACACGATCACGTGTTAATGCAGCAACTTCTTCCAATAGCACTTAGAGGTTTACTACCTAAAGGTCCTAGGGTAGCAATTGTTCGCTTATGTGCATTCTTCAACCACTTGTGTCAGCGAGTTATTGACCGAGAGCAGATTTTGGTTATGGAAGCTGAGATTGTTGAAACTCTCTGCATGTTTGAAAGATTTTTTCCTCCAAGTTTCTTTGATATCATGGTGCATTTGACGGTACATCTAGGAATGGAAGCTCGTCTTGGTGGACCAGTCCATTTTAGATGGATGTATCCATTTGAGAGGTAATACTTGTATTTTATATGATTTTTACAAAATTTTTGCATTTGACAGTTTTGTTGATCTTTCAGTTTTCACAATTGTCAGGTATATGAAAGTTCTAAAAGATTTTGTGAGAAATCCTGCAAGACCAGAAGGTTGTATTGCTGAGTCTTATCTTGCTGAAGAGTGCATCCAGTTTTGTAGTGAATTTTTGAAGAAGACAACAAATGTTCAAGAAAAACAAGATAGAAATACTGAGTATGATAACAACTCAATCCTAGAGGGTCGGCCAATATCCGCAGGCATTTCAATTACTCTTACTGAAGTAGAGAAGAGAATAGCCCATCTTGCTGTCATCCAAAACATGGCTGTCGTCGACCCTTATGTAGAGTAAGTTCCACAGTTTTCTAGTTGATTACTCATTTCTTTTAATGATCAACAAACTGATATCTTTTTATTTCAAAATCTTGTACAAGTGAGCATCTACAGTTTCTGCAAGACTCAAATGGAAGATGTAGACGTGATGCATCTACGTTATGGAGTATGCATACTCAGAATTTTACAAATTGGCTAAAAGAAAAGGCTAGTTTTATCTTCTCTGTTTTTTATGTTATAATGGTATGTATATGTCTATTGGTGTCTGACTTGTTGTTTTTATTTGTTAGATACCTCTTGATTCAAAAGAACATGGAGAAACACTTAAGTGGTTGGCATATGGTCCACGTACTTCTGCACGGTCGTATTCAGGTTATATAGTGAATGGTCAACGGTTTCACACAAGATCAGTAGATAGAAAAAGTCAGAATAGTGGGGTTTTCTATGAGGCTACTGCAATCTGCAGATCTAGTGCGAAAGACACTTCACAAGTGGTTGATTTGGTGTCATACTACGGCAGAGTAACTGACATTATCTTGTTGGATTATAATGTTTTTTACGTTCCTCTATTCCGGTGTCAATGGACAATAATGGGTAATGGAGTGAAGATAGAAGATGGTTTCACACTTGTCAACCTAAATCATAGTCAAGTCTCTTTTTTAAGGGATCCTTATATCTTAGCCTCTCAAGCAAAGCAAGTGTTTTATTCAAGGGAAGACGAATCATCAAGTTGGTATGTTGTTATGAGAGGTCCGGCAAGAAGATACAGTAAGGAAGATTTTCAAGAAGGAAATGCTGACATTGGGCCACTCCCATCAAGTGTTGACATAGATGATACTGAAAATGCCCGAACTGATTGTGAAGGCATATATGTGTGAAATTTAGGTTTTTGATTATTTTCAGTTTCTTTCTTGTTTGTTTGTTGTGTCTGATGTGTGATTGGTCATTGTGTGCTTACTTGATGTTTTCTTGTTTTGCTTCCATAAATGTGAATTAACTCGTTTTTGTCATTTGTTTCAGGTGAATTAAAATGGGAGGTGGAAAGAAGAAGCAAGGAAGAGACCCGCAACCTTTGGCTGAGGAAGAGACTGAAGCTGAGAATGTAAGGACATCTACAGCTGAAGATGGTGAAAAAGGTGTAGATGAAGAAAAGCCTGAAGGTGAGTTTGAGTTATCTGAAGAGCATGAACGTGAGGTTGAACCTAAGCGTAAGAGACAGCGAGGACCGACAAGGATGAAAGACATCGCCAAGGACCCAAATACCAGAGTGCGAGTTGACTTCACTTTCATGGGAGAACCTTATGGTCCTGGGTCAGTTAAGTTGTCTTCATACTTAGGTCCACTGGTACGGGAACACGTTCCTGTTACACTTGAAATTTGGAAAAAACTCGGTGAAGAAGTCAAGACACTTCTTTGGAAATCTGTTCAGGTTACATCTTTAAACTGACTTCTTAGAAAGTGCCATAATCAGATTATTTCTGTAATTTACTGTTTTGTTTTGCATATGAGTTCAGGCAAGGTTTGAATTAGATGAAGATTACCAAAAGAGTGCAGTGCTTAAGCAGATGGGATGTTTGTGGAGGTCATCTAAATCGCGCCTAGTTTTCCAGATTAATGAAGCAAAGAACAACCAAAAGAGGATGAATCTGAGACCTAAGAATGTTTCTCCAATTGATTGGCGTAAATTTGTGAAGCTCAAAACAAGCCAAACATTTAAGGTATTCATTTGGAATTAATTGGTAAGTGTTTTAGTAGATAGAATATTACATAGTAACATTCATCTATTAGGCTCTGAGTGATAGCTATAAGGAAAGAAGGCGCAAACAGATTTCGCACACTTGTAGTCGTAAAGGAATGGTTAGACTAGCAGAAGAGATGGTAAGCCTAAAGTTATGTTCTTTTATTATGATCAGCATATTCAAAGTCCTTTTTATACACCTCTTATATTTTCTCTCCTCAGAAAATTGGTAGTAAAAACCCAGCTGAAGTGACAAGGCTAAGGGTTTGGGTCAAGTCGCGTACCAAAAAAGATGGTACACCAGTGAATACAAATGCGGCTGAGAAAATTGTAAGTTCTTAATTGGACTTGAAATGATTTTGATTTGAGTTTTTAAGATGTCATGTTCTGTTACATTTTAGCCTTTGGAATCTGCATTTTATGATTTGTAGAAAAAGGCAGCTGAGATGGTTAATAGTGATGGTCCATCTTCTGCAACGAATGAAGGACGAGATACACTTAGCCAGCTTTTAGGACCCGACAATCCTGGTCGAATGAGGGCAATGGGTAGGAACATGAGTAAGACCAAATTAGCTTGTTTCCAAGTGAAGCACAAGTGTATGACTGAAATGGAAGAGAAACAAGTTCATCTCCAACAAAAAGTCAATGAGTTACAAGCTGAAATTGCCAAAATGAAAAACCAGGTAAGACAATTCTCAATAAATACGTTGAGCCACTGAATTGATATATAATTTTGACATCTGTCCTTGTTTAAAATAGAGACAAGAACCTGAAGTTGGTGAAAACTCGGCTGCAAGAGTAAGGCTTTCATATCATATCAATGCTTTCGTTCTTACTTTACGATCTGATAATTTATATTCTAAACATTTTCTAGAGTGTGAACAAAAGATCACAACCTAAGTGTGTCTTGATTGATTGGGGTGGTACTGATGCAAATGTTGCTGAGGGGCGTATTATTTCTTCTGATCCGGAAGACTTGGTGAATGAGAGTCGCTTAGGCCCTATGGATGTTAAAGTCTTGGTTGACACTGCTACTGTACTAGAAGCATTCCTTTGGAGACCTGCGACTAACATGTTCACAATTGAGGAAGCTGTTGGACAGATGATTGCGTGGCCTGCCTCTAAGTGTGTTAACCTAGAACAGGGGCTCCAACAAGAAGACATTGCACCACTGGTAAGGTTTAATTGTCAGACTAATAGCAAACTGAATTGGTCATTGATGAGTAGGATTATGTGATTGTTAGCTGAATATGTTTGACAGGGCCCAAGGACAAATTCTGCAAACAAGTGTAAACTATTGGATTTGTCTGCAGATGATTTGGTTGTTGCTGAAGGACGTTGGCAAACACAAGAACCAAAAGCATTGGTTAATGGGCTTCCACTCGGACCAAAGGCAGTTAAAGTATTTGTGGATGTCATACATCAACCTGATACATTCATATGGAGGCCTACGATGGACAAGACATATCTTGAGGACTGTTTAATGTCTTTCGTGGCATGGCCTGCCATCAAAGTTGTATTTGAGAACACAACAGATGCAACAGGTCAGAAATCTTCTCTTCAGAATCCTGCATCATCTGATAAAACATCAGGAGGAAAATCAGCATCAACAGGTCAAAAATCTGCTGGAACAAGTTCTACATCTCATATAGAGACATCTCGAGCAACATGTACAAAATCTGCAGCAACTTTTCCAAAACCTCCTGCTGAGAAGGCTCCGACAACAGGTCCAAAATCTCCTGTAAGGAAATCTCAACTAGCCTCACAATCCCCTATCCGAAGATCTCCGGTAAATTTTTGTAAATATGATCTGAAGTTGGTTCTGCTTATTACTGTGTGTATTAATTGGTTTATGTTAACTGGCAGCGTAAACATGGAGCTGAAGTTATCAAGGAAAATCAAAAGTGCAAGTTGATGGACATTAGCGGAAGGAAGCGGGTTGTTGCTGAAGGACGTGTGCATTAAACCGACCCAGAGCAAAAGGTACACTTTGTTCGCTTAGGGCCTAATGCAGCTAGAGTTTGGGTAGATATAGTGAAGGTAGATGATGCAGCGGTTTGGAGAACAACAGATGATATCGAGTTTATGAGAGATGCACTTGGTTCGTCTATCGCATGGCCAATGGATAAATTGGTCATCTTTTGATTTTAAGAAACTTGGTAAGTGTTTTAATTAGTGTAATGCTTGTGTTTTGGTTTTCAATCTGATGTTTCATTGCTTAACTGATGTAAGACCTTGTTGCTTTTTTTGCAGGGAATGAACAAACTTTGGTCCGAGTTAGCAGTTTAAATTAGATTTAGACTAGCTAGGCTTATGAACTTATGACTTGTCTTATGTATTTTGGATTCAAACCTATGTTATGTATGTTGAATGAAAATGTTGAATGAAACTCTAGACTTGTGTTATGTATGTTGAATGAAACTCTAGACTTGTGTTATATATGTTGGATTGGTTTTAGACTTGTGTTATGAATGATCTTATTTGTGTAAAACAGGTTCTTATTTATATCATGTGAAACAGGTTCTCTAATATTACAATAGATACGTAAAACAGGTTCTTATTGAATGAAAATACGTTTAATAGCAAAAAAAAAAAAAAAAACTGTTATAATCATATATTATAGCACGAAACTTTAGCCGTGAAATAATTAATTAACGCTATAACAAAATATTTTAAAACAATAAAAAATTGCTATTGTAGAACGTCCTATCATAGCACAAAATATGAATTGTCATCAAGTTTTTAACATAAAACGGATGTGCCATAATAAAGAAAATTAAGGCATTCAGATATTGCTATTGTATCTGAACCTGTCGTAGCATTTTAGAAAAACGCTATCGTATGGGTGGAACCTAAGATAGCTGCCGATGACATAGCATTATGAAAATGCTATGTAATACGTATGATAGCAGATTTTTCGCGCTAATAATGTACATATTTCTTGTAGTGTTTTAATTGTTTATACCTTTTAACTTATGTGAAAGTTATAGAGTACGACACGTCCCGACTCCATGCGGCACCTTTTGTCCTTGTTTGGTTGTAAGGGTGCCATATGGGTTCGGGGATGTTGCGCTATCCTATAATAATAGCATAAGTATTACTATTATCAATCATTCTATTAACTGGGTTTTTAATCTTAACTCTTGTGCCCCTTTGGCGGTACTTGCTATTCGGGGCTGACCCCGCTGGTTTTGTTTGGCCAGATCTCGTAGCAGAGCCGGAGGACACGATCTTCCTTTCTGACATCCATGGTGCATACTAGGAGCATGGCGGTTCGGGGACTCGAGTGGATTTCTTCTCCACCACTCCTGCCTTTACTTTGTGCGGCGTTTAGCCACCGGCACCTGTTAGCCGGATTACTTGATATTTTGTGTCAGTATAGAATTGTAAAGGAACAGACTGCAGCTGTGTATAATTTTGTACTCCTGACTCTCTGAGATAGCTAAATTATAAAGCTAGTCTCTCATGATCATTTTGATGAAGCGTCGGGGACGCCTTACTGCTTTATCTTTAATGTTCATTTAATTGCTGATGTGACTTGATTGATTGAGACATAGAACTCTGTGGGACCATAGGAGACTTGATTGTAGCATGTACCCCCTAGTCTCTCGACAGCCACGATCGTCGTATGACGTTACGTACCTCATATGGAGTAGCTGGCCTAGTCCGTCTCCGTATTCGGTACTGGGGCATGACAGACGACGTCTATAGCTAAATGCCAGTCAGCACGGTAGCAACATTTAGTGACGATCAGCGACGTGATGGCACATATTTAGCGACGGAAGAGTTTCCTATACCCGAGCCCCTTCTTACCCATATATTTCTATCATATATATTACAATAGATTGAACAGTGAAGGACAACTGAACAAATGAGGATATGCAAACAGTCCCCTTGTTAAAACACAATACTGCTACTAAAGTCCAATGAGGACTGAATAAGGATTTCCAATGGAAAAACTCACCTGATATGAGCTGAACCATAAACCACTCCTAAATGCTGGACTGATACATCACCTTAAATAGGGACTGGACATCTTCTATGATGAGGACCGATCATGGTGATTATCAAGTGGACTGATAATACAGTAGGATTTGATTTAACAAAGGGTAGATGTCTGAAACGGGCACTTGTTTGACAGGGGACTGGATATGTAATGCATGACTGAACCTTTACAACAGTGGACTGATGTAAGCTTCATTTGGGGCTGAACATCAAATGGAAATTCCCACTTATTCAAAGGGGCCGATCAATGAGGAATGGACTGAATAAGAAGTGGTGTTAGGGACTGATACATAAATGGTTTGTGACTGAACAATATGCAGGGCACAATGGACTAATAATGGTGTGGACAGAAATATTAATTAATGTGGCTAATATCTAAGTTAAAACATAGTGTTAAATGACTGAAACTAAATGCTAACGCTAACATAGCATTGAATAAAGCTAAGTGAACCTCGAGATAGAACAGAACAGTTGAAGTGCAGCAGGGCAGTATACAAAACAGGGAGTAGAGTACTTAACTACCAAACCCCCACAATCATTTAACCCATTCAAAACCATTTTAATTCACTAGATATCATACCATAGCTAACCTATAATAGATGCAAACCCAAAACCACTCCTAAATCCATAAACCACTCCTAAATCACTCATAAATCCATAAACCTATAATAGATTGAACAATGATTTCCAATAGAAAAACTCACCTGATATGAGATGAACCATAAACCACTCCTAAATCCATCTAGTGTCGAAGTGTTGAAGTGCATAGACTTCCTTCTTCCTTATCACCGCTACCATGCCCTAGATCTGAGCCAGTGTATGTGTCGTACGTGAGAGAGAAAGAGAGAGGGAGAGAGGGGGGGGGGCTACATGAGGAGAAGGGAGGAGGAGGAGGAGGCCAGAGGAGGGTGCGAGCGCCGGAGGAGGGAGAGCGAAAAAATTGGGGGAAAGAAAAAAATCGGGGAATGATCGAAAAGAAAACCCTCCTGCCCTATATGAAACATTTAGCGACGTTAGCATGCGACGTCGCTAAACGTCGCTGATAAGTAATATACAACGACGTTCTATAACAGTCGTCGCTACGCGTCGCTATATTTAAATAATTAGCGACGTGTAGCAACGACATTGCGACACAGATTTCCATTTAATAAATTAATGTCCCTATTCGTCGCTAGTAGTCGCCAATAGCGACGAATAGCGACGGCACATTACCACGTCGCTAAATTGCCAAAAATCAGCGACGTCCGTTCATGGAGTCGATAAATTCGTCGCAAATCTGCCATATTTTGGTAGTGTATGTTAGGACTTCCAGTTTTCTGGCAGAACCATGATAGTCCTTGGTTCGTTTCCAATCCTACTGTCACCAAAGAAAAAAGAAAAGAAAAGGAGGTTTGTGGAGAATAAGAATAGTTTGAATGTTTGAAATGGTGTATTATCCTCTAATAAATTGTGTGTTGATTAATACCATTTTTATTTGCGTTTGATTACAAGGTGAAAAATATATGGAAAAAATAATAATTATATGTAATTATTTTCCTAGGAAAATAATTCCATAGAATTTTTAAAAAAATATATGGAAAACTTAATTTGGATGTTTGATTGTCATTATTTTCCATAAAAAATAATATTTTCCTATGGTTTGGAAAAGTTCTATTTTCCATCATTTTAGACGAAAATATGAAAAATAATAGTTTTTTGGAAAATAATTCTATAAAAGATATATGCTATCAAATACTGCAATAGGTGGAAAATTTGTGATGGAAATATTTTACAAGGAAAAGAATCCCTAAAAAAACACAGCTTTACAACTTCTATGTTACATGGTGCCCTTGCTAATTTCCAATTATATTTTACACGCCCAAAGTTCCAGACCAAAAGGGCCCAAGCAAACAATAGGGATAAATAACAGTGAGTCGGTCACGAGGGGGGTCCGATCACCACCGTCCGGCGACCGGAGAGCGGGGGATGGACGGCCGTGAGTCGCTGGAGCTGGCGTTCCAGATGTCGAACATCCTGGGGACGGGGCTGGACCGGCACACCCTCTCCCTCCTCATCGCCCTCTGCGACCGCGGCGCCAATCCCGAGGCCCTCGCCGCGCTCGTCCGCGAGTTGTCCTCACCGCCGCCCCCGGATCCCGTCACCGCCCCCTCCTCCTCCTCCTCCCGCCCCAATCCACGTCAGCCCTAATCTGGTGATTTTTTTTTTCATTCTAGCCCCTTTCTAAACCGTAACAACTGCAGGAGTTCGTTTCCGTTTCGACGAACGACGAAAGCTTTTGATTTTGATACCCACAAGTAGTCTATGTGCTTCCCCGGGACACGAATATGACAAGTTACCACGTAGACACGGGACACGGACACAGTTGTATGAACATTACTTTTTGGCCTCGTTTGGTTCACGGATCTAAGGAACCAAGAAAGGAAAGTTGTTCCTTTCTTTTGTTTGGTTTGGTAGCCACAAACTTGGGAATCAATTTCCTGACAAGGGAGAAAATTGGTGGGAATATGGTTCCACTCAAGACCCATGGGATTGATTTTTCCTTCTCCTTTCCCAACATTTATTACAAAAGTTATGACAAAAGTAACCATGTGTCATTACTTATTTTACCATTAATGTTATTTTTTTATAATATTATTTTTATTTTAAAAGGTAAGGATATTATTGGAACATTGTTATATTTTGCTTTCCTTTCCTTGGTAGTTTCCTTGTTTTACCAAACAACGGAAAGGAAATGTGACAAGAATCCTACTTTCCCATTCCAATGGAAAATACAAGGGAATTCATTTCCTTTCCATGAACCAAACGAGGCCTTTGAGTATTTGTTGGCCCATTGAAATTGTAGTGGGGACTTGGAGTCTCCGATTCTTATCAAATCTTCTTATGAACATATAGGTTATAAAAACTGCAAGAATGTTTATATTTTCTAAAAGTAATGTTGGAATACTTCTGCACAAAACCTTGACATTTCATTGGAGTTTTATATAACACAGCTATACGATTATAGTGGGGTTTATCTATTAGAATGCTAGGGAAAAAAAATTATGACTGTATCCAAAAATAATGTTGGTGGAATGATACATACTATTGAGATAGACGAGCACAAATGTGCAATGGACGAAAATACAGTAAGAAAGAGGGCTCTCATAGGAAGTTGTTAGTAGCTTCCCTGGAAGGATGATCATAGCGCATTGTAAGATAAGTGAAAAGCTTGATTGAGTCAGTAAAGCTAAGATGCGTTTCTTGCTAATATAAAGGGGACGACTTTAACAGAGGACGGACAATGGAGGGGAATGATTTGTGTAGCCGATGGTAGTAGTGCTGCGTGACTTGGACTCAACCAGCATAGTCGAACCCAGAGACTCCATTTTCGTATAATGAATACCTCATAGAACCACCACTTGATCTGCGAGGAGATGTTGCTGGATGGATGCCTGTGGTGGGAGGTTTAATTGCCCCTTCCCTTTATTGCCGAGTGAGGAAGAATCAGGTGTCACATTGTTTTTCCCAAGCGTCATAGTCACCTGACTAGTTTCTATTATCCTTTATCTTGCAAGCTTTGGTTCCACCACACAAGGCCAAAATTTAATCTGCAACCTGACTTCCCCAATTACTGTACTCTCCCAAGCTACCACTAATCATACACCAGTCTTTATAATGAAGAAGGATCCATTACGTCCACCCTATGTCGGACATGTACTTCAAAGGAAGTCTTTGTAATCATATCCCTTTCGTGTTAGATGCTCGGATACTCTGATACCTCAAGAATGTATCAGTAATCAGATTCACTTCCTAGTTACATTATCCTGTATTTTAAGGTGCTATTCACTGTATATAAGACTTATCAATGATAAAGTAGAATTAATGAATAACAATGCTAGTGAAGATGAAACCATGCTTTAAAGATATGATGCTTGAATGCATTTTTGTCATAGTTTTCTTTCTTTTTTAATAAATTAATTATCCTTCCCTATCCTATGTGATACAAGCTAAATTTATGTTTTTAACTTTGTTATTTGTTAACACTTTTAATAAATCAAGAATATTTATTGAGGCAATAAAGAATACATGTTTCTTGCAAATTCCATATATAAGAACATGGGAGAGAGACAAATTTGTAATAACTATGAAGGAATTAAGCTTATAAGTCATTCCATGAAACTATGAGGGAAAATGATTGAGCAAATATTAAGAAATAGACTAAAACATCAGAGAATTAGTTCGATTTTATGCCGAAAAGATCTACTATGGAAGCTATTTACTTGCTAAGAAGATTAATGGAAAACCTTAGAGAGAAAAAGAGAGATGTACTTATGGTTTTTGTTGACTTAGAGAAAACTTACGATCAAGTTCCTAAAAAATAATGTGGTGGGCTATGAAGAATGAATATGTTTTTAGTAGTTATATTAAGACTATTAAGGATACGTATGATAGGGTTACCATTATCGTGCAAACTATTAGAGGAGACAATAATTTGTTCCATTTATCATTAGTTTACATCAAGGATCAACGTTGAGTCATTATATTTTTGCGATAGTTATAGATGAAATTACTAGACATATCGAGGAGGAGGTTCTATGGTGTATGATGTTTGTTAATGATATTATGTAAGTTGGTCAGAGCAGTAAAGGTCAGATGCTAAAACAGAAGTGTGGAAAAAGACTTTGGAATATACATGATCAATGGTTAGTAAAAGGAAAACAAAGTACATGAAATGTAATTCCAACCCAAAGTCAAAGAGAAATGAAGTGTGAGTCCATATATATGGACAATAGATGCCTAAGAGTGATAGCTTTTAATATTTAGAATTAATCATTCACCATGATGGAACATCATGATGGAAAGATTGAGAAGGATGTCATGCATGAAATTAAGACATGATAGTTGAAATGGAGGAGTGCTTCTGGAGTTGTCACAATCCGCTCTCACTTTTCGTGATACGAGTACGTCACCAGGTTCAGCCGTGGTATCGTGGGTACTACGTTGTCTATAACTTCAATAGTCCATATCACAACCATACTATATATCATCCACAAACTATGGTTACAATTACACAAGAGAATATCCAACTTAAACAGTCTCATTAATTAATTAAAGAACCAAAGTCACCAAAGAATATAATAATATATCTTAAATTGTCTCGAAAACAAACTCAGTCAAATACTATTCAAACTAAACCAAAACTAGCTAAGTCGTGAGCATAAGACAAGAAATATGCTTCACCAAATCGTCAGTAGGAACTAGTACGTCGGTAACGTCGGTGCCTCCAAAGTACTCACTGTAGATATTATGGCTCGTCTAAAATTATTACAACATATCCAATGAGGATTGAAGCAAGTATATACCGGCCAATACTAAAACAGATAACCTATATAACATGTACAACATGAAAAGAAAAGTGTTGTGTCCGATAAACATGTATAACAGGCAAACCAAGGGACAAGTCTGCATGATGAGTGTCGTATGCACTATACATATTTCAATTGAATAACAAGTAATAACAGTAAGTGGTATAACTAAACTAGATAAATCATGGTAATATAATAATAATAATAATAATTAATAAGGATCATGAATACAAACAAACTAGCTATACACTGTGTTTTAGGCTGTGTCGACCCTGAGCTTATGGGAGCCCGAGGCGAACTTACAAAATGGGGACCACATACATATTAAAAAAATTAAGAAACTAAAATAAAAAATTTGTCGCCACCAAGAATTGAACTAAGGACCTCTAATGTGCAAGTTTAACATGATAACCACTACATCATAACTATTTTGTGTTGATAGTGGCCCATGGTACATACTAGTTCTATTTTGGATAAACCATGTTGGTGCCATTTGTCCTGGACGGTCGTCCGGCCTGCCTGGGCCAGGACCGCCCTTGGTTTTAGGAACCATTACTTGCATCTGGACAAGTTTGGGATTCTCTCTCTGAGAAATATCTATGATCCCACATTCTAACATGAAGTCGCAACACATCGAATATCCATATGACAAATAATGCATCTTTCATACCCGCACTTATTACACGATCATGAATAGCACGAGGAATATGAGAAACAAGATAAGCATGTAAATGATCATGATACACAAAAATGTGAAAATATAGAAATACGATATCATTAATCGCGTGTGTAAAACATGCATATATGATATGGTAGAGTAATATGAATATGATAGACACGATACACTAACTAATCATAAAATAACATGTGATATAAGAAACTGTAAATAGACTCTTAGGCACTAGTACTTGCTTGATCCTCCAAACGGTAAGTGGTCATAACTTGAGACGAACACAAACCCATGTTACGAACTATCTAAATCGCATATCGATCCAAGAATCCCTCGCAGAAACAAGTTGCACCAAAGCAAGCTTCAAAGGAAATCATTACTTCATTCTAAAATAATTAACCTAAAACCATTTTATTCCTATTCAATTCTATTTTATGAACTATTTATGAAATATTAGGTCAATAAATATTTGTAAATTTAGGACCAACGCTGCACAAATCGAGGCGGTCTATTGACCGAAGGGTCAACCATCACAACCCAAAATTTATGTGCATGGTCCTGAAGATTTCAGCGCTCTCTTAGTGCTGGAATCGATAATTTGCACAAATAATTACTCAGTTAAGAGTTATTTGTTACTATTTCTAGGCTGAATTTCCACTTTCGGCAAAATCGAGTAACTACTTTCTACTTCTAGTTAATATTGAATATATCAAACAAATTCAATTATTTATGAAATTAAACTATGTTGTAGCTCATCGTGTAAGCTTTCTGAAAAACCAAACGGATCGCGTTTTCAAGTTGGAATATTTTGAAATCGCGAAAATATCGAAACACGTTCGTTTTAGGGCACATGATACTCTAAAACTCATATAGAAATTCATACTAATAATTAGATCTATTAACCTATATAATTAGAAAGCTAGCCTCAATTATATTCCAACAAAAAAGCTGGAGGTGAAACAAAGTCCGGAGCGAGATATGGTTATTCATAGTTGTTATAGCCCCTAAAAATGGGACTGTTTTTTGGGACGGATTTGGACGTGAAAGAGGGGGTGCTTGGCTTCTAGGAAAGGAATGTGGAGAAGTTGTGTATGTATTATTTCAGAAATTATGTGCTTATATATATATATATATATATATATATATATATATATATATATATATATATAAATATAAATATATATATATATATATATATATATATATATATATATATATATATATATAATTAATATATATATGGTGGGTAGGAGATTGGTTAACAAGGATATGCTTATGATTAGGATTAATATACGTTTATTTTTCTAATTAGATTAAGATTTATTTAGATATACATGAATTTCTATTTTGATTTTGTTTTCTTTAGATACTTAGGATAGGTTTTGATTTGACAAAAATAAGTCTTAGATATGCAAGTATTCCTAAGGTGATTAAAATTGTTTTGATCATAAGTCTTAGATATGACCTAATTTACATCTTTAGTTTATTTAAACACTTTTTAATTACTCATTTATTTAATTTACTAGCTAACATATTTTCTTTTAATAAACATTAATAACCTACTAAATGAAGGAAAATAGAAAAATTCTAAAATTCTGGACATGGGGTTTGCATGAGTACTTGGTGATCACAAGATAGCTCTGAAGTTGGAAAAAAATTCTACAAGATGACCATACGACCAGCCATGTTTTATGGCTTAGAATGTTGGGCAATTAAGAAACTACATGGAAATCAAATATGATGGTTGAAATGCAATGCTTCTGGAGTACTTTGTGATCGCAATATACTAGTGTGTTGACAATGTAGGGGAATGCCTGTGTAGCCGATAGCCGACGGTAGTAGTGTGTGGTTTGGACTTGATCAATTTAGCCAAACCTAGAGGGTCCATTCTCTTTAATGAATACCTCATAAAATCCCTTTATGATATGTCAGATGATGATGACCATAAGACCAGCCATGTTTTATGGCTTAGAATGTTGGGCAATTAAGAAACTACATGGAATTCAAATATGATGGTTGAAATGCAATTCTTCTGGGTACTTTGTGATCGCAATATACTAGTGTGTTGACAATGTAGGAGAATGCCTCGTGTAGCTGATAGCCGACGGTAGTGTGTTGATTTGGACGATCAATTTGCCAAACCTAGAGGGTCCATTCTCTTTAATGATACCTATAAAACCCCTTTATGATATGTCAGATGATCTGTCAGAAGATGGCTGGATGCACGCATGTGGTGGGAGCCTGGGAGGTTTAATTGCCCCATCCCTTTATCATCAAGTGAGGATGAATCATTGGTGTCAGATTATTTTTCCTTGACATTGCAGTGATTCCTACAGTCATTAACTTGTTAGCTTAGGGTCCCAACAACTGTCCAGGGCCAAAATTTCGTATACAACCTGGCTTCCTTGCTTCTGTATTCTCTCCAAAGCTACCAGTACTCGTACAACATGAATCTTTACAACACAGAAAAGAACCTTCTTGTCCATCGTGTTTGTATGGCTACTTCAAAGGAGGTGTTTGTACCTGTATCCTGTCATGTTAAATACTCGGATACTGATACACCTCAGGGTAGTATCAGTAATCAGATGCACTTCTACCTTATGCTATATTCTAAGTGCTATTTAATTTTTATAAACTTATCAATGATAAAGTAGAATTAATAAATGGCAATGCTAGTGAAGATGAAACGATGCTTTAAAGATATGAAGCATGAATGCATTTTTATCATGGTTTTCTTTCAGTTTTAATAAATAAATAATCCTTTAGCTCTCCTCTGTGATTCAAACTAAATTTATGCTGTAGATCTCTTACTTTTAAATTTCTTATAATATATTTTTTAATTAAATTATTATATACTATCACATTCCTGCCATTTCATCCTAGTTTCTCAGTTGTCCTATCGTCATATCCATATCGTTTAGTATCAGTATCCATGCAAAATAGTCCACCTGAAGCGCATAGATAATTCCCTCCTCCCTCCACGCTGAATGCCTATGTACTAGAAGAGGACTCTAATAGGGTTTTGCACCCCAGACAGCAACAATGTTGAGGGGCTTCAAATGAAGGGAAGCCTACATACACCTATATGCTGCCGACCAGGCAATTGTTCCCCGTTAGGGGAAAGCCAGGCAAGTGTTACCCGTCAGTTGAAAAGCCAGAGAGTTCACTAGCGGCTACACTAAATTCTCACTATAATGATGATTGAGGAATAAGCGGAGCTAAAAATAGTCCATTAGCATTATTTGTCTTTATTAACTTATAGTTTGAGGGTAATCATTCAATAAATGTAATCCATTTATGATGATCTTGTAATTGCTTGGACCTGATCAATCTATTTGGATTGGTTGTCACTTGAACTTGTTTCTTTATCTGGGAAGTCACTGTTGCATTTCTTATGAAAAAACTCTGCTTCTATTCGAGTATTACCAGACTATTAATGTTTTCCTGCTATTATTACTTGTTGCAGAAGTAGTCATCTTATGCTTTCCTTTCTTTGATGCAGCAGGGATCAAGTTCTTCTAAGGAGCCTGAAATTTCTTTTTGAGGATGTGTAGTTTTTCGGATCATGAAGATTTGGGTGTGACAGTAATTCTGATTAGAGACATGTTTAATCAATCATTTTTAGATGCATTTATGAAATTTTACTTTGGGTGATGTTGTACATACCATGGTATCGTGACCATTTATAATACTCTTCTTTCTGATATATTGGTTTTCTGGTTGGCTGCTTCTTGGATTATTTGAATTCTTTTCAAACAAAAGAAGAATTGCTCAGGAAGCGATGTGCTGTGACCATGACAGGCTCTCAAGACTCGAGTCCAGTAGTCTGGGCATGTGTATTGTATATGTAAACTGCACTCGTGGCATGTTGATACTTGATAGTTGATACATGACTTTTATCACAACATTGCATGCAAGAAGAATAGATGGAAAATGTGATTTTTGATATGACATTTTTTTTTCTTCTTCTTCTCTCGTGCATTTTAGATGATAATTCATCTTTCAAACAAGAGGGTTTATTGAACTTGCAGTGCGTGCGAACACTTGCAAGCGTCCATATATCAACCCATGATGCAAATTCACACGCTTCAGAAAGTAACCAAGTGAAAGCATTAGAGTTAAAACTTGAAAATTAAAATTATTGTTTCGTACGTTATGCGTAAAAGAAAAAAAAAATTGTACGAGAGCAGAAAATTGCTTTTTAAGTTCCTTGATTTCTAATTCAATTAGTTTTCCTACAAATCCATTAGATTTCCTACAAACCCTCAAAACTTGCTTTGGTACACCCCAAGCCCAGCCCAATAGTAAACCCGAACCTGAACCCAACCAAACCCGGCCGAAAATAAAACCGAACCGCTTCTTCCCTAATAAACCTCCCCAATTAATTTTCTCCTAATTTCTCATTCATTTTCCTCTCTAAGCGAAACCCTAATCCTAGAAATTCCACCACCACCACCGTCACCATGGGCCAAGGAACCCCCGGCGGACTCAACAAACAAGAACCTCGGCGCCGACGGAAAGAAGACAAAGACGACGGCGACCCTCCAAGAAGGACAAGAAGTTCGAGCCTCCGCCCCTCCCTCCCGCGTCGGCCGCAAGCCAGCGCAAGCAGAAGGGACCCGAGGCCGCGGCCAGGCTCCCGGCAGTCACCCCCCTCACCAAGTGCAAGCTCCGCCTCCTGAAGCTGGAGCGGATCAAGGACTACCTGCTCATGGAGGAGGAGTTCGTGGCGAACCAGGAGAGGCTGAGGCCGCACGAGGAGAAGACGGAGGAGGACCGGTCGAAGGTCGACGACCTCAGGGGCACGCCGATGAGCGTCGGCAACCTCGAGGAGCTCATCGACGAGAACCACGCCATCGTGTCGTCGTCGGTCGGGCCGGAGTACTACGTCAGCATACTTTCCTTCGTCGACAAGGACCAGCTGGAGCCCGGGTGCGCTATCCTGATGCACAACAAGGTGAGGCCTTTCCGTCTCCGATCTAGGATTAGGTTTCAGATCTAGGGTTCGGTTGCTGTTTTGGTGTCGAATTGGAGACGATTAGCTATTGTGGGTTGATAATTCGTTGAAATACTAGCTAAAGACTTGGCTTTCTTTTTTAATAAATTTTGGGGGTTAGGGTTGGTTGAGAACGTGCTCTTGAGGTAATTATTAGGGTTTGCTGATAAGGATCAGCTGGACCCCAGGTGCGCGATTCTGATGCATAGCAAGGTGACTTTCGGTGTCCGATCTAGGGTTTGGTTGGGGATCTAGGCCTTGGTTGCTATTTTTGGTTGGATTGGGAAGATTTACCATTGTTAGGTTGAGGATTTGATGACGTACTTGCTACTCGGCCCTTTTTTTGGGGGTGGGGGTTGAGAGGATGATTGGGAACGTACTCTAGAGTTAATTATTAGGTTTTTGCTTGCTTTTCTTGATAAGGATAGCTGGATGAAACAAATCAACATTATTGATTTTATTAACAGGTAATTTAGGGGGGGGGGGGGGGAGGAAGTTTACTGTATTTATAGGAAAGATGATACTTTTCACGAAATTACAGGAAGAGGGGTGAGGCGACATCAGAGATGGTGTCAGAGGCCCCCCCGTGACATCTCTGATGGCGCTAGAGGGCCCCACCCCCTTGGCGACACTCTGATGGCGCCAGAGGGCCCCCACCCCCCCTTGGCGCCATCTATGATGTCGTCGGGCCATACCCTCCTTCCAACGTTCCACTTTACTGTATAACGTTCATATTTCTAACCGCTAGAGATTGCATCTATATAAACGGGGTGAATGTGAGAGAGTTTCATTCCTACTTCACTCTTTCTATTCTTCCTCCTACTTTCTACATGTAATTTCATAGGGGGGTGAAGTTTATTGTATTTATAGGAAAGAGGACATTTTTACGAATTTACATAAAGAGGGGTGATGCGACATTAGAGATGGCGCCAGAGGCCCCCCTGGCGCCATCTATGATGTCGTCGGGCCATCCCCTTTTTACTCTTCCCTCTTTCAAATGCTAATTATCCTTCCCTTCCTTTATTTGTCCATATCCTCTTTCTCTTCCCCCAATACTTACTTTCTCTCTCTCCTATGTACTTTTTCTTATGTCATTATTTGTTTCCTAGATTCCTCACGGGTTGTTGGAGTGCAAGTAGATGTATATAAGAGGTAAGAGTGGGAGAAAATGATACATTCACATAGAGGAACAAGAACTGAAGAGCTAAGAGTGGGAGAAGATGAATGCTGGAGACAATGGTCGTATTTTCCTGAACCGTTGGTTGCCCCAGAACCGGAGCGTCCAAGGCGTAGAACCAGTATTAGAAAAACTCTTGGAAACATTTGGGTAGAAAATAGTGGAATTTATTTTCGTGTTCAATATGTAAAATAAATCATATTTCTTTTTGTCATTTGATTACATCTTTGTTTATCGACTTGAATGCATCAGTTACTACATAGGTTGACTAGTACTTTCTTCTGTTGTGTCCAACTCCATGACAGTTACTACAACGCAAATCTCTTGTAGATTCATATTGCTTGAAGGGGATGCGCTTCTTCTTCGGTCTTCCAACTTTGCGTCTAACATCTGGTACTCCAATTGGTCCTCGCGTCAGAGTAGCTTTAAGCTCGTACGGTACTGGAATTGGTTCCATATGCGACATATACACACTTTTCAACTTGTCAATAGAAAATATTGAAGAATAAAACATTTCAATATTGTAGTTGGAAGACTTACAAGCATAACATGCATGTATACATGGCATAAGTGTATGAAACCATCTTAACAAGAACAATAGCTCTCATTCAAGCGTACTACATAGGTTTGGCTGGTTTTACAATCTAACATTTCAAATAAGCAACTATCAATGCGTAACATTCATTCCTAATTCACTCTTTCTATTCTTCTCCCACTTTCTATTAGCAGCACTCTACATTCTTTGTACGCATTGATAGTTACTTATTTGAAATGTTAGATTGTAAAAACCAGTCGAACCTATGTAGTACGCTTGAACGAGAGCTATTGTTCTTGTTTAAGAGTTTCATACACTTATGCCATGTATACATGCATGTTATGCTTGTAAGTCTTCCAACTACAATATTGAAATGTTTTATTCTTCAATATTTTCTACTGAAAAGTGTGTATATGTCGCATATGGAACCAATTCTAGTACCGTACGAGCTTAAAGCTACTCTGACGCGAGTACCAGATGTTAGACGCAAAGCTGGAAGACCGAGAGAAGAAGAGCGCATCCCTTCAAGCAATGAATCTACAAGAGATTTGCGTCGTAGTAACTGTCATGGAGTTGGACACAACAGAAGAAAATGTACTAGTCAACCTATGTAGTAACTGATGCATTCAAGTTGATAAACAAAGATCTAATCAAATGACAAAAAGAAATATGATTTATATTTTACATATTGAACACGAAAATAAACTTCGCTATTTTCTACCCAAATGTTTTCAAAGAGTTTTTCTAATACTGGTTCTACGCCTTGAACGCTCCGGTTCTGGGCAACCACCGGTTCAGGGGAATACGACCATCGTTTTCAGCATTCATATTCTCCCACTCTTAGCTCTTTAGTTCTTGTTCCTCTATGTGAATGTATCATGTTCTTTCACTCTTACCCTCTTATATACATCTACTTGCACTCCAACAATCCGTGAGGAATCTAGGAAAACAAATAATGACATGGAAAAAAAGTACATAGGGGGAGAGAAAGTAAGTATGAGGGAAGAGAAAGAGGATATGGACAAATAAAGGGAGGGAAGGATAATTAGCACTTGAAAGAGGGAAGGGGGATGGCCCGGCGACATCATAGATGGCGCCAAGGGGGGAGGGGGCGCCATCAGAGATGTTGCCAAAGGGGGGGCCTCTGGCCCCCATCTCTGATGTCGTCTCACCCTCTTTCTGTAAATTTAATTTAAAAAATGTCCTCTTTCCTATAAATACATTAAACTTCACCCTCCTATGAAATTACATGTTTTATTAATGGATGATATGAAAAGCCAATACAACTATGAATATATATAGATAAGAAACGGATCCATATCTGTATAGGAGTAAGAGAAGAAATATGCATCTATAGGAGGGGTGTGACTGAAACTAGTTCTAAATCTAATTTAATTTTATCATCCCCCTTTTCTAAATCTAATTTAATTTTATCATCCCCCTTCAAACTCATGGTGGGTCAAACAACATGAGTTTTCCAATAAAAACTGAAACCGCAGTGAGGGTGTGACTTTGTAAAAAAAATCCACTAGTTGATCAGCAGAGGGTCACATATGGTAGATAAATAGTGCCTGCCAAAAAATGCACACGGACGAAGTGACAATCAATCTTAATATGCTTTGTCCGTTTATGAAAAATTGCATTGTTCGCAATCCGTATAGCACTTCTGTTATCACAGTTAAGCGGCGTATGTCTTGTAGGAGCAATGCCCATAGCAGAGAGCAGTCTACGTACGGACAATCTCCCTGGTGGTGGCAGCTATAGCTCTGTACTCTGCCTCAGTAGAAGAACATGCAACATCTTGTTTCTTGCTTCGCTATGAAATCAATGAATCACCAAGAAACACAGAATCCTGTAGTAGATTGTCTAGTGGTCGGATCTCTTGCCCAATTTGTATCAAAAAATGTTCAAAGCTCTATAGTAAATGTAGAAGATAAAAATATAAGCGCGTAATAGAATCCTGAAGATATCGGAGAATCCGGAGTAAGGCACCATAGTGAGCTGATCGAGGCGTGTAAACAAAGTGGCTAACAATACTAAGTGCATGTGAAATATCCGGCCTAGTCAAGCAGAGATGCACAAGTTGACCCACTAGCCATCTGTAGCGAGTAGGATCTAAGAGAGGTTCACCATCTGTGGGACGAAGCTTCAAATGAAGTTCCAAAGAAGTATCTGCTGTCCGACTATCCGATAAACCAGCATATGAAAGAATCTCTGAAGTATATTTCTGCTGAGAAATAATTATCCCTCTTACCTTGTGCAATCTCGAGTCCAGAAAATAGCGAAGATAGCCAAGGTCCTTCATCTGAAACTGTTGATGAAGGTACCTCTGAGTAGATGCAATTCCCACAGAATCGTCGTTAGTCAAAATCATGTCATCCACATAAAGTAAAAGAAGAACTCGTCCTTGTGGTGAAGACCGCACAAACAAAGAATGATCCTGACAACACTACTGAAATTCTGGAGGGGGATAAACATGATAACACGACGAAGGCGAAAAACATGTCTCGACGGAGTAGAAAAACCTGGAGGGGGCTCCATTAGATAACCTCGGTTAAAAAACTGTAAAGAAATGCATTCTTGACATCCATCAGATGAAGTGGCTACTTAAGAGTGGCAGCAACAACTAGTAATGTATGTACTTTGATCATCTGAGCAACTGGGACAAAGGTCTCATCATAGTCAATTCTATGCTTCTGTGTAAAACCTCGGGCAACAAGGCGACCGTTGTGTCGCTCAATGGACCCATCAGGTCGATACTTGACCTTGAAAACCAACTTGCAACTAATAGACTTGACCACGTCTGGAAGTAAAACAATATCCCAAGCACCTGTCTGCTGAAATCCTCTAAACTCCTCCATAGATATAAACATCCGGAGATGGGACAAGTGAAATAAGGGGAGTCCTCTTAAAAGGTGACATGGCGAGATAGACGAAGATGACGGGCCAAGGGATAATAACAACGGTATCCCTTGTGCTCGGAACTAAAACCAAGTAAGACATACCTGGCTGATTGAGCTGTCAGCTTTGTGCGTTCAGTCTCAGGAAGAAGAACAAACAAGTGCACCCAAAAGTATGAAGCATACTGTAATAAAGACACGAAAAAAGACTTTCATGAGGTGTCCAACCAAACAAGACAGAGGAATGAGTGATATTGATAAGATTAATAGTGGTAAGGATGGCCTCTGCGCGGATTGTTTGAGGAATAGAAGAGGATATCAAAAGAGTACGAGCTGTCTCAAGAATATGACGATGTTTGCTCTCGGCTACCCCTATTATGTTCATGGGTGTAAGGACAAGCTTGTTGAAAAAGGGTGCCGTGAGATTGCAAGATCTCATTGTACTAGAGAGATACTCACGAGCGCAATCAGAACGAAAAGTCTCAGTCCGAGCATTGAATTGAGCGTAAATCATAGTAGTAAACGTCCTATAAAAAGTAGGAAGATCAGAACGGTGACGCATAAGATAGACCCAAGTATAACAAGTGTAATCATCAATAAAGCTAGAACGATATTGACGTTGAGGAGCTAGGATAGCATGACGGAGCAGACAACAAGGGGAAGAAGAAGAAGAAGAAGAAGAAGAAGATAATTAACAATATTGATTATCTGAAAGAAATTCTGAATGGCCCTAGATAAAAAAAACTAGGCTTTGATACCATGAAACAAATCAATATTATTGATTTTATTAATGGATGATATGAATAGCCAAGACAACTATATATATTGGAGAAGAAATATATGAGTAAGAGAAGAAATATGCATCCATATTGGAGAAGAAATCTAATCCTAAATCTAATTAATATCTAATCCTAAATCTAATTTAATCTTAACACTGGGGACCGGATGAACATTTTTGATGCATAATACGGTGAGCCTTTGGTCTCTGATCTAGGGTTTGGTCATTCTTATTATTGCGGCATTCGTGGAGATATGCTTTCTGTTTGGTTGGAATTAGAGTTGATTGGCGATCTAGGGGTTGCATGAAGAACTTAGGAACTGAAAGACTTAGGGTTTGTTTGCTTTTTTTTGTATTTAGGGAGTGAAATTTAATTTGGTGGTTCGGGATTGCCAAATATTGGAGTCTTAGATGATAAGGTGAGTTCAATTGCCGATTAGGATTAGGGTAGGGAAGACATGCTCTAATTTGTTGAAATTGGTAAGATAGTCATGAATTAGGAACTTGGGATTTTTGATACTGGATAAGTTGATGATTGTCAAGACCATTGATTATTGTTGTTTCTGGGTGAGGATCAGTTTGTGTTTGGGAGAACAATACTTAGGGTGTTCTGATAGTTGATTTTGCGTTTGAATGGAGAAACTTCGCTGTATTTTGTGGTTCTATCAATGAATGTGTTTAGTAACAATTAACGGACACGGGTAATTTAGTTTTTCGAGCATGTGAAGTGTTCAGAGTTTGTTCTTTACTGTTTTAACTGGATTTTCTTAAATGGTAGAAATTTGATATGTTTCTTTTTGAAGTGATGAAATAAACTTGAGCTTTTGATCTTTTTTTTTTGAACTATGAAAATTAGTATGAAAATTATGATTCCAGATTGAGTTTTAGACAGTTGGAGAGCTTTGTTGGATGTTGGCTTTGGATATTTTTTAGGGATCAATGAATATATAGCTCTAGGGGACATCGGCTTGGTTGTTCATTACTGTCTGTAGTTATTCGTTACCGTTCATAATTGTAAAGAGGCATTTTGTTGTTTTGGTTAAATTATTCAAATAGATTGCCAGTTTAGCAGTTGCTAAATGGTGGTGGTCCTTTTTCTCTATTTTTTGCCTAGAAGGATGCCTGTATCCCCATAAGCTGTCTGGTTGCCCTGTCGAGCTCACGGTAGTAGAATGAGTGGATCTACACAATATCTTCCATATAACATTTGTGAATTTGATTCAAAACAATAACTTCAGAGCATAGGATATGAAGGTATCATTTTATTGTTTCACCTCTATAGTTGTTATATTGCTTGCTACTTGATGTCCATACTTACACAACTATTTAGTAATGAAGGATTGTTTTTGGCTACTACTCAGCTGTGATTTCTGAATAGAAGACAAAGGAGATGAAGGAAGTTAGGTTTTTTTTGCTCTAGACAGCTTGCTAGATGTTGGCAACCTATAACTATAATGTTGTTGTAGCACATACTGAGATGACATAAAGATTGTGGCATAATGGCATCACTTTAGTCTCCCATTGCTGTAAAGTGGCCTGTCAACAATAACATGTTCTAACCATTTGAAAATTATTGTATTCGGACTTCAAAATCGAAGCTTAAACCTTATTGGGGCGGCTTTGGAATTTGGACAAAACCACATCTGGAATTAGTATCTTGGATTGTCGAGGAAAAATTGATTCTCTTACATATAGATTGTAGGCACTCAATGTAAACAAGGATCAACCATAATTTATACGAGTCATCATACAAATTTTGAATTGGGATTCGACATGGTGAATATTTTACAATTATAAGAACCAGAGCTGATTGCTGAGGGAATTGGAGCAAGTGTAATGAGCACAGGAAGGACAGTATATATATGACCCCCTTGATGCGGTTCTGGTAGAAAAGCAGAGGGAGAGGTGGAGGTAGTGGTGTTAAAGGCTTTGTTACCTGGACTCGAGTACGGGTATCGGGTATGGGTACATATCCAAGAGTCGGACCATTCAAACTCATAATTGAAGGACACACGGACTCGGCTAAAAAGGATCCAAATTTTGGGTATGGGTACGGGGATATGACTAAGGTTTCGTAAAAAGACAACATGTAATTATAAATTACTAGTAAACTTTACTCAACTAGTTGAATAAGTCCCTAAGGACCGTCCCTTCAGCTCCCCTACTACTTAACTACCAGTCTACCATATTAAAATAAACTATCTACATCATTACCACATTAAAATAAACTATCTACATCACTACCACATTAAAATAAACTATCTACTTCACTACCAGTCTTTCGATTGTCACCATGAAGGATCCGATTGTCACCATGGAGGATCGGATACGGATTCCATACCCATACCCATGTCCTAAAGGGTCGACACGGGTACTTCTCCTTAAAGTGGAAAGTCCGGGTAACATAGGTTAAAGGTGCCCTTTCACCGCCCAATCCAAATGCACGCATGATATCTTCTCTTGGCGACGTCTAGGTGAGATTAGGCAAAATGGTAAGTAGGCTATCCTAGGTGCACCCCTAGGTCTGTTAGGTTTTTTATACAATTTTTTTCCGGCTTTATTTAATTTTTTTAAGTTTTATTAGTTTTTAGAGTTACATACTTAAGTTGTAAAGGCCAAAATTGAGCCTTTTTAAGCTTTAACAGTATAAGTCACTAAGATGTTTTTTTTTGTAATATATATAGAGTGTTGAACACTTCAAAGTGCTCAAACAAATGAGAGACCGGCCGACCAACTTAAGGTGTTTTTTTTTTGCATTTTAAGTGCTCATCACTGCATAGTGATGCCCTTTACAAGAAGTAAATTGAAATCTTAAATCTTGAGATTATAATTTACACCTTAGGTTGTAAGTGCGAAAGAGGGACCATTTTTAACCTTCAAAATTTAACTATTACAAAACATGTCCAAACAATCATAATCCCTTGTTCTTCCTGTTTTCTTTAGTTCTAGAAACAAAAACAAACTAGTTGCAAACTTTTCAAAATCTAATATTGTCTAGTGCCCAAGTGGACATTTAGCTTAAAAATTAACAGTTAAATAATTTTCATTGCAAAAAAAAAGTTTCCAAATTATACATAATTTTGATTTTATTGTTATTTGAAGGTGAACTTGATGAAGAAATAATTTTTATTGTGTTCATAAAAGTATTTGATGATGAACTTATATTTTTTTCATTTGTATAATGAATTGGTGTTATAGTATGCGAGGATAAAATATTCAATTTATACATTTATAATGCACTTTAAAGTAATTAAAGAACAAACAACGACACTTCAAAGTGTACTATACAGATATGAAAAGCAATGTTCACTATACAGATATGAAAAGCAAACAACATTTGCACTTTAAAGTGCAATATTTAGTTATGAAAACAAACACACACACCCTAACTAAATAGACAAAAATAAAGAGAGGAGAAATTGGAATGTGGAACATTGACTCGTTGATTATCTTATGTTTGTTTTTTCATTTGAACATGTCTTCTATTATAATGATTTATGTGTGATGTTATCTTTTTTGAACATTTTAAACTTAATGTTGTGTTTCATACACTATTTTGTGATCTTGTTATATTACTTTGTTGTTTTTATTGGAATTTGGTTTTTTTTTTGCTCATCTTTAGTTGTTATCTGAAAACTCAAGTTTTATGAGTTTTTAGGGATATAGGGCATATTTGAATAACCTAACATTAGCTACAAAAGTGAGAAAATGTGTTATGAAAAGAGAATTTGAGAAGTTGCCAAGGTGGCGTTCTTATTCTCTGGACAAGCCTAGGTGCTTCCGACGATGAGGCGAGACAACTTGCCTAGGAGCTCCTAGAGCTTTTTAAAGCACTTGGTAGAGGCTATGGGGTGGCAAAGAGTTTGGGGTGGGAGGGGGGGGAAGGGGGATCTACAGATATAACAAATTTTTAACTAGTACATACTACAAAACAAATTATTAAACATAAACATGTAAAGCAAAGAAATTCCATCACGTTGATGTCAAATCAAAATTATACACCTCCGATGTGAGAAACCACTCGGAAAGCAAACAAACTTAAATTCCAATGTGAGAAATAACTCACATGCATAGTAACAAACAAACTCAAGAGGTAAGAAAAATTAACCACACACATATGTGACTATAAAGTGCTATCTTTCTTATTTTATCTAGAAAACCTGCTAACATCCAATTTCAAGGAAACAATTGGCAGTAGGCATTTTTATTTTCAGTTCTTTTGGTCCTTGAGCTGTCGCCATGACTTGAGCCCTTGCCGTGAGAGCCCTTGTTTACAGGGATTAAGTTTGGGTTTCTGAAGTAGTGTGTTGAGCTTAGCCTGAGCTCCACTAGCCGTAATATACTATGCTTTATTATCTGATAAGAAAAATTAGACCTTTGATTTTTAGTGGATATGAAATATATCATTCATGGGGCCTTGTTATTACAAAAGAGTGGATTTTCTTTTGGTTTGTGTGGGGTTTCTCTAACCATTTCATTGTTTACTTGTAATTTTTCTCTAGGTTCTTTCTGTTGTTGGCTCCTTCAAGATGATGTTGATCCTATGGTTTCAGTGATGAAAGTCGAGAAAGCTCCTTTGGAATCTTATGCTGATATTGGTGGGTTGGATGCCCAAATTCAAGAAATCAAAGAAGCAGTGGAACTTCCGCTTACCCATCCTGAACTATACGAAGACATAGGCATCAAGCCTCCCAAGGGAGTTATACTATATGGGGAGCCTGGTACCGGGAAAACTTTGCTTGCAAAAGTGGTTCTTTTCTTTGGATTATGGCTTAGTGTTTCGTTACTTGCATTTAGTGTAATTGGTCATTTATTATGTAAGACATGGTTTTACATTTCCTAGCAGCCATCGACCTACTAATTCATATACCACCTATTTTGTTAATCTAGATAGAGATATTGAAAATTATTGGACCATTACTTATCCACTCGATGATCTACAAAATTCGACGAATAAGATATGTTGGCTTGACACGAAAAATTAACACACGATGTTGCAAAATCTATTGGTGCAATTGACTACCTACATTCATCTGCTTGTATATATGCATTTGCCACATATGTTCATGCATTATACATTATCTATCTGTTTACTGCTTGCATGTAGATAAAAAAGTAAAATAAGTACACACAAAATATATTTGGTGAGCATAAGTGGAGACGGTTGGGGTGGGCACACGCTCCCCTGTCTTGATATACGTTTATCTTACACCTCTACATATTTTATCCAGTGTTACACCTGTTGTTACATGTTACACCTGTTCCTGGACAATGGTCTTTCTAGCGAGTGAGAGAGAAGGATATAGCCACCCCTCACTTGGGTTTAATTTGGTAATTGATTTTTTCCAATTGATTTGAAGTTGGAGTGGGTTGTTAAAAGTGAAAGTACATATATCAAATACGATAGAAGTATGTGCTCGGCCTCTTTAGATATTAGTTTGAAAGAGGAATAACTTTTGCCTTGTCTAAAAAAGAATATCTTGTCATTTATATGTCCCTTATGGTGGCTGTTATGATGCCTTTTGGGGTTTAAATTTGAAGATAGTCGCCTAACAATTATTATTATAGTAATAATTTAGCTAAAATAGTATAGTATCACCAATATGTTTTATAGAACTACCAGTAAACTATATATGTATCAGATATATGCACATGCATATGACGACAAGAATAACAAAGCCTTCATCCCAAATGTTACTGTTAGATGTTTGAATCCTTTTCTTCTACTCAGCTCAATTAGTGGTCATTTCCAACAAAAAGCAATATATATCTACATGTCTGCATGCACATATATTATCGTCACCATCTGAGCCTTCTCCCATCAGAATGGGGTCAGTTTTCTGACCGGTTGTCAATATGATGTCAACCTAAATTTTGGTGCGAAATTTCTAGCCAAGATAGCTATGTGCATGAGAATGCCATGCTTTAAAACCTAGTCTGCCAGTTTGTAGGTAGGTAAACATATGGTACCTTTCCAGTGCAATTTAAGATGGTGTGGCCAAGGAGTGTCCTCCAAGTTTCTCTTACTACAAATATTCTAGACAGAGATAATATACAATTTTCTGCAGGGAATTGCAATAATCTTTATGACATGTTAAATCAAAGAGTGAGAAGTAATACACACACACATCCAGATCTTATTTGCAAGATTATTTGGTTATGCATTATTTTTCACGTTCAAACTTCAATTATCTAATGATCATTATTGCACATTTGTCTATAATATTAATTAAAATTATCTCCTACTACCATAATATGTTAAAAACATAATCTAACCTGAAAGCTCAAGCATTATGCTATTGATGTTTGATCAATATAAAATATATAATAATATAACATAATTGGTCCGCTATATGTATTTTATAAATGTGTGAAGAAAGAGAGAAAGCAACAGATCTATCCATTTCATACCATAAAACTAAGTTGGAAAAGGCCACCGTGGATCCCCCCCCCCCCCCCACCCCAAGCTGATCCCTGAGTAGCTATTGAATATTATTCTATGTTATTTTTAGAAATATTAGCGCAATAGTTGTTCTACATAGCACTGGCATACTTCTCCAGTTATGCTGCAGAAGTCCCTTTTGAAGTGACCAAATTATACATGAATATGATCTCCCTTAAGACGAAAATGCCATTTTTATGACTTACGTACTTTTATCTCTTCAATCATTTTTTTCTTTATAAATACGGTCTAAGGGCTCAAAACGAAGATTTTGAACCCTCAAATGGCGCATTTATCATGAATAACATTTGCATCCAGGTGACTTGTTTGGGTGTTGGTGTTGGAGAGGGTGGTGGTATTTGAGTTCTATACATCGAAGAGCTAAAGGGGTAGGCATTTTTTTTCAAACATGTCTTCGAGGTAGACGGTGGTAGATCTAGCAAAAGTAGGATTGTTTTTGTTCTTACTTCTATTATAGCTTTCTCATCAATGATTCACCAGACATCTGTCATTTTGTATCCAGTATGTAGGTCAATGTATAAATGCTCTTCTAATATTTTAAAAATTCTGCATAGTGACTTCTGCTTTGGGCGTCTCCATAACATGTAAAAATCTCAAAAGAACTGTGCAAACCTAGTAGACATCTCTAATACTATTGTTATACTACTATTGATTTATTTGGTACTGACTATAGTTATTACTTGGATGTGACTCTCAGGCTGTGGCTAACTCTACATCGGCGACTTTCTTGCGGGTTGTTGGAAGTGAGTTAATTCAGAAGTACTTGGGTGATGGCCCAAAACTTGTAAGAGAACTTTTTAGAGTAGCAGATGACCTTTCTCCATCAATAGTCTTTATTGATGAAATAGATGCAGTTGGCACAAAAAGGTATGTAAATAAAATTATTGCTAGAACAGAGTTATGTCATATAGTGGAAAGTACTGCTACTCATGTTACTCTTCTAATTTGGGCTTCCGCAGGTATGATGCACATTCAGGAGGTGAACGTGAAATACAGAGAACCATGTTGGAATTACTGAACCAGTTAGATGGCTTCGACTCAAGAGGAGATGTCAAGGTTATTTTAGCAACAAACAAAATTGAGAGTCTTGATCCAGCCTTGCTTCGCCCTGGCAGAATAGACAGGAAGATCGAATTTCCTCTTCCAGATATTAAAACAAGACGAAGGATATTCCAGGTATAGATAGTACTGTATGATTAATTATAGATGCACAGTAGTCACTATGTTTTTCACATGTAGGCATATCCCATTTCATTTTATGTGCTTTATGACTTAAGCTGCACGGCTGCGCCTACTATTTTGACCAGCGATGGCAGCTAATTCATCTTTAAATGACCAATCACTTTATATTTCCTGTTTGTAGATCCATACATCCAGAATGACTTTGGCAGATGATGTCAATCTGGAAGAGTTTGTCATGACCAAGGATGAGTTTTCTGGAGCTGACATTAAGGCTATATGTACAGAAGCTGGCTTGCTTGCTCTGAGAGAGCGCAGAATGAAGGTATGTCTAGTTTGTAATCTTGTTACTTTCATGAATTTGAATCATCCTAAATATTATTAGAAGAACATATAATTGGAAACTCTTAAACATCCATGTTACATCGTTTTAACTTTTAACATGTCTGGTAATTTTGATAATTCCTAACGATAGACTGGTCAGCTAGTGTACAGTTTGACACCAATAACAATGTCACCTTCTTTCTGCATAGTACTTATAAAATTTTGACAGGTATTCTTATCTAGTGTAATAATATGCCCTTTTCATGCTCCTTTCCCCCTAAGATAACAGTTGTTACATGACATACGTTGATTGCATCATTCTATTGTGAATTTGAATTGGGCATCAGTGATGCCCAAGTATCACGATCATGTGAATCTTCCATTTTTGCATTGTGGGGAGGGGATGAAGGGCGTTTGGCATAAGAGATTTATTTTTTGTTCTTGGGAAAAGGGTGGGTAAATGATTGCTACATTTGGTTGGTGTTATAAATTCTTCCCTTGGCATATCTAATTTCCCGGAATTCCATTTTCCCACAAATGCGGGAAAGCTATTCTTTCGAAAAAGGTGGGTATTCTTGTTTCCCATGGGAACAAATAGTATCACTTGTTAGTCATTTTCAGGTCCAAGTCTGTTCAGGTCCAAGTCAATCGGGTCAGGTCCAAGTCCGACCGGGCTGGATTCGGTCTAGTCAGGTTCGAGTTTGGTCGGGTTCATGTCCTGACTATGTTAAGTTTGTGGCCAGTCGGGTTCAGGTCCAGTACTGTCGGGTCCAAGCCAAGCTAATTTATTAAAAAATATAAATAACAATGCATCCAAATGAGACTCGAGTTATGGTCTCCTAGTCCTATGTAATACTAGAATATTTAAACCAACTAGATTATAGCATGATTTGACTATAAAAGCAAACTTAATAAATTTAATTTAAAATAAACTAGTCTATATGTACGTGCTTTGCATGTATTTAATTAGAATATCATAAGGTCAGTTGTTGTCTTTTCCAGGTGACTATTCATGTGTTTGTGCTTTCTTTTTTACAATGCCAAAGAGATTCGAAGTACGAATTTTGTTCTTTTTTTTAGTTTTCTATTGAGAATAATAACCTTTGGAAAATGGTAAGGACATAAAAAATTATTACCATTGGAACATGAAGAGTTGTATGGAAAATGAAATTTCATAGCATGCAAACTTTATTGTTTTGACTCTTAAACATAAATGATGTGCAAGTTGACATAATAACATCATGTTTATAAAATACTCAAGGGTATTTTAGGAACTCAAAAGTTTCACCACCAAGTTTTCCTATTATATATAGTAGAATAGATTAAGAATGTCATTTTTTTAACATAATTTATATATTCCCAAGCATATAATATGTTACACCAAATATCATCACCATCATCAAAGTCTTCTCCCATGAGAATGGCGTAATCATCTATGGATCATAGGAAAGTTCCAAACAAGATTTGACAAAGTTATATGACCGGCTGTCGACCCTCTATTTTGGTGTCAAATATGAATTGCTTTTTATATCAAGGAAACTTAACTCTCTCTTTTTGAAAAGTTCTCTTGGATGATTTAACAACTCCTCTGTATTGTCGATTCTATTTTGTGTCTATTGATCTTGGCCTGCGGACTTATGCAAATTATAAAATTAAAAGCAGTCAACAACTAGCAATTAAGGTATATATTAAAAGAAATTCTAGCTCGATTGATCTCATCAAATCAGCTAGTTAAACATAAAGATGGCCGCAGAAGTTATAGGCCTTAGGGACTTCTCTGTCTAAGATATCAATAGGACAAATAGGTGCTATTCTGGTTGAAATAGATGATTAGAGGATGTTGGTTCTCGGACGCTTGGGAACGTTTCAGTTATTGCAGGTATTATTTGCAAGGTTAACTATTGACAGTTTGCTAACATGACACTGTTTGTGAAATCCTTCTATTCGAACAAATACGGGAACAATGTTATATATTGATTGATAGGTTGGCTTGCATTTTCCTTGAAACTCACGTTCAAGAACTGTAGTCTAATAAAATGTGAAATCATGTTCTAAATTTGATCTTTAATAACTTTGGATTTAAATCATTCAACTCTGATGTTGGAATTATCCTACACCTTAGCATCTGAAATCCCAACTTAATTGATGGTGCCGTTATCATGTTCTAGGCCTCTAGACACCATAACAGGTTTACTGTGCACCATAACTCTAAATGTATTATCTTCAAGCAGAATAAGATTCACAAGTTGGCTTTTGAATAGAAATCTGTGAATATCCACTTATAGGCTTACTGGAGAATGATAGGAATAGCATATTTTGTAGCAAAAGCTGTGGCTTTTTAATCTTGTAGTGAGATCCACCTACGGCTTTTGAGTTTGCATTTATCAACATTATCTTCACCAAGCTGATGTTTCATATATTATTGATCTCAATTCCATAAACCCAAAGATGTGGTTGTAGTTTGACTTTTGGTGGCATGCCCTATTACCAAGGTTTGAGATATCGGATATCGGCGATATATTGAAATTGGATGCCAATAAATATATAATATGTTATATATATATATATATATATATATATATATATATATATATACACACCAAATGAACTATCAAACTCAATTATCTAGATGTATTAAATGTTCTAAATATCCTAGAAGGCTAAAACTAAATATCAGATATCAATAAATATATTATATGTTATATATACTAAATGGCCTTACAACAAGAGAGCTGGAGAAGAAATGGTCCCGACTACTGGACCTCGAAGCCTCGAACACCGCAAATAGAGCCTGAAACTTTCAGAAGAAGAAATCATAAGGGATTCAGAAATCAAAACTCAGAAATTCGGAAGAAGAAAAAACACAGCAACAAAAAAAAGAGCAACTCAAGAGGCTGAGAGAGAGGTAAAAAAGTTCCTTGGTCTTCAGTGGGGAGAAACAGAAGGGGAAAAAAATAGAAGCAACAATTTTAAAATAAAGGTGATGCTTACCTGGTCACGTCTGGTTTCTTCTTCTAGTCTCTCCAAAATAAAACAAAACAAAATCGAACAAAGAAACAGAGAGGAGAGGTTACTAGTGAGATCAAGAGACAGAGAGCTGGAGGGAGCTAGAGAGAGAGAGAGAGAGAGAGTGATTTTTAGTTGGGTAGTGGTATTAGTTAAATGGATTCGTGTAAACTCCAATCTGGTCTGATGCGACCCGCAAAACCAACCCAAACTAATTTATTCATATATTGTGTTAAATCGGCCGATATATTTAGACTGATATATCGGTTGATATTTTCCAAATTGATATGGTTCTGATATTCGGCCGACATACGTATTTGGCTCAAAACAATAAATTGGCCAGTTTATCTGCCGACATCACCGATTTATCAAACACTGCCATTTACTTGATTATTTATTGGTTGGTAAAAGCTATTAGATGATTAAACATAAAAGCAAATAATTCTTTGAATTGCTAACAGAAGTTATTGGACAAGTGGGGCTATTGGTAGGGTCTTCTTGTAGCTATCTATTGTTTCAATAGTAACCCAGTGTTTTTGTGGATATCTGTCAATAAAGTGGTGGTTCTCCTAATTTGACAAATCAAGCAATCATAAAAGGTTTTTCCAGATTGTGAGATGGTTCTTCTGCTGTCAATTGATCTAACTTTTATGTCGAGGTCCTTGAGAAGTCAATAGCTGCTTTTGGGTATTCTAGAATTTGTCATACTTCCAGCTGTACAACAAAATTGTTTGTGAATGTAGTTCTTACCCTCTTCAACCGGAGTGTTCCATTGGTCACATTGTTTACTGGTGCTTGCTTCAGGTAACTCATGTTGATTTCAAGAAGGCCAAAGAGAAGGTCATGTTCAAGAAGAAGGAAGGGGTACCGGAGGGACTATATATGTGATAGCTGACTCCATCCTGTGCTTGAAATCACAGGTAATGTGTTCACTGTCTTCATATGCTTTTATTTATTTATTATCAACAATAGATAGTAGATGGACTATATGCATTCTTTTGTTACATATCTGGGATCACAACAATATGCTGGGGTAGAAGTAAATAATTTGTATCGGAGGATTCGGACTGTGGTTTCAGAGTTCATTGTCTTAAAAAGCAAAAAATGTTTTAAAAAAAGGTTAAAAATATTTGATTCTTCAGTCATAATTTTATGTATTATTTGTTGTTTATCATAGCTTTGAATGGACTAATATTCAATAATTGAATCATTGAGGAATCTTTAACCCACAATGGATATGATTGTTTATTTACTTCTTAGACTAAGTACATCCTCAATCGTTAGTTTTGAATGGATTAATATTGAGATAGATGAATGCTGTGAATACACACACACACACCCCTCTGAAAAATGATAATGGTTACCATGTGTCACTAAGGAATTTTATCAACACACTGTTGCATGCCACATTCAACTCTGAAAAATGATAATGGTTGCCATGTATCAGTAAGGAATTATATCAGCACACTGTTGCATGCCAATCTCCATCATGAACAAATCATTGTGTCAACACTGTTTTCAGCCATATTTCTTTGTTTCTTATTTCTTTTATTTGCTGAATTTATGGGAATCAATGTCTCTATTGGTGGAAAAGGGGTGGGGGGTCAGTTCTGGTATTGTTCGATAGTATATGGCAAGAACGGTTTTTTCCTTTTTTTATATATTGAAAACATATATTGGAAGGAACTTTAATTAATCTGATCCACGAGGAGCAAATGCTGTTCAATATGCCACAAGAACCATGAGACTTCTTAATCAGTTTGACCATAAATAGATCTGGACATGAGAAAAGACGTATACTTTTTCAATTTTGATATTGTGATATCTATTTAACAACTTATATTTGGTTTGGTCCACGACAATCGAAGTTGTCCAGTAGGTCGCAAGCACCACGACGTCTTAAACTCTAAAAGTTTAACCTTGAAACAGATCTCAACATGAGAAGAAAATATTAAACTTCCAATTGGCTTTTCTTATTTGGTTAACCATAGTTGATGTATATACAAGTACTGATGATTGTAAAGGAGGCTTCATGGTCACCCTTGGTCTATTCATGTGTGTTAAACTAATAAGTAAACAATTTTTTTGTAGGATGTAAAAATTTGTATATTTTTTTAAGGTGCAAGTTTTCTATTGTTTTATGGTTAACAATTACAGGATAGCATATATCTTGTTATGCTCATCTAAACTAGATAGGCAGACAGTAGCTGTATTTCTTGTTTTGCCTTTGTCTGTAGGTGAAACATGGTAGCGTTATGGTATTGGTCCTTTTCTAGCTTTGTTTTAACCATTATAGCAGGAGCTGTTTTTTCTAATTTTATACATTGAAACCTATACTGGAAATGACTTTTGTTTGGTTGGATCCATGTGGAGTGAAGGCTGGCCAGTAGGCCTGAAGAATTGTGTTTAGTGTCACGTTTGACTGGATCGAGTCAGATTAATTTATTGTTAATCCACATCCGATTCAAATTTTAGGTGGATTAGAAATCTTGATCCAGAATTGCTCCACAGTACTTGCTGGTGAATAAGAGTAGTAAATTGGGTACAAGGCTGGAAGGGATGCATGGTAGTTTAATTTACTCACTGCCGCACTAGGTCCTTGACTCTGATCCTGTCTAGACCTTCCCTTAGCTTTCAGGACGCCCACCCATCCTAAACCTTATTAGCTTAGTACCTCGTTCAGACTACTAGATAGATAGCTGAAGGGAACTGGCAGGGCCACTCCTCTTCTGCCCGAGCTAAATTGCATGGGTAAGGTCCTTCCTGTCTCACAAGTCTTTATGAGAATTTCCTCTCTTAGCTCATAATTACCTTTCATTAGGATTTGTACCGACTCATTAGTGTTGAAACTGACTTCTGGTTCTTGGCAAATTGTGAGTGCTTTATACACTTTCTTGAATGGTCCACAGCTAAACTCAATCTGTTGGGGAAAGGTTAGGATAATGACGACAGAGAAGATCCCATATAGAGAGTTGCACTTTCGGCATGATTCTAAAACTTTATATAACTTAGGGGAACTTTATATATTAATTGGTCTCAAAGGTGAGTATGCAAGTCCAGTGGAATCCATTATGTTAACATATAAGCCACGGAATCCCTAATAAGTTATTTTGGACAGGACAGAGTTAACACAGTTCTAACGTCAATTCAAGAAATGCTGGTTATATTTGTGTCGAGCCTTAGTTGCAGCTAGTAGAAAATCTTCTTCAAGCATTGCTGGATGTTCCCAAAGGGTTGGTGATCCACCTATTGAAGAGCATGATTTTAGTATTCGTATCTCTAAATTTTACAAATACTAAAGGTGCGTTTGGATAGGTGTTTAAACTCAATTTTTTGAGTTTAAACTTAAAATGTCACAGAAATAGCTTATCACTCAGAACGTACTAAAAAAAAAATTTCCTTTCACAAAACGTGTTTAAACTTACTCTGTGGAAGTAAAAAAAAAATCTAATTTCTCAGCATACATTTTGAAAAATTGTTTCGTAAAATTGGACAAAAAAAATATTTTTTTCACCCAACTACAAATGTTTCTTAAATCTTTTTTTTTTTTCCGTATTCTCTCACAACTACAAAGACCATACAAGACTGATTTAAAGTAACATCAAATTGTTTGATACATTAAAATTCAAATAATAGAGATGTTTTCAAAAATTATTTTAAATTTTTTTACCAAACAGAATATTTGAACTTTTGTTTTTTAAAACCAGATGCAAGTAACCAAACTTAAAGTTGAAATTTGTAAAACTATAAAACAACTTTTTAACCACTTTTTTGTCGTACATGCTAAATATGACATTCTGTTATCTAATTTATCTTACCTTGAAAATCTTTTATTTTCAAATCTATTTCTAAGTGAGCTTTCCTGTTCAGCTGGGGATAAGTCTTAGGACTATTTTGTGACTAATGATGCCTTGACTCATGTTTCAGGTTTCAGTGTCGGACAGGCTACACATGCTTTACTCAAGAAGTGCAACGTTATGGTTATCTTCCTTGTGTTCTTGGACATTTTCAATCAATTTAACAACTTTATTGATTTCAGAATATTCATCAGAATGTTCATATAAATGTTTCTTATTTCGGGCCTTTGTGATTGCCCCATGATTAAGATTTTGACAAATGTTCAGATGGTGACTTGGACTCAACATAACTTGACAACGTTTGTGATAGAAACTTAAGTGCTTAATTGTCGATTTCATTCGGGCCAGGCCACTCGACAAGGTGTCATGACAGCGAGCATTGCTAGGTATCGCATTTTGTACAGTCTTTCTGTCTATTCCTTGTAATTAGTTGTGATTACCGTACACGAAATTCTAGATACAAAACAGCGTAACTGCTGGAATGAAATCAAACTTGGATTCCGAATTTTGGTTGACTTGTAGGACTATTTTGGTGTATAGAAGGGTTGTTAACGTATGGAGGATTGATAGGATTCGTGGAGCGTCACGGGAAAAGGGTATTTTAGTGGTTAGGCCTTGATTTGTCAAATGGAATATTTGGACCCTGGATTTATTTCTTTCTTTCTTTTTTTCCAATTATGCCCTTTGAGGATGCGTCAGTTAGAGACTATAGTCTTTTTTTTTAAATTAGAGGAGCGTCAAATGAGTTGGCGTCCAGCTCCTAGGTGCCAAAGGAATTGACACTCCACTAATCCCTAGGAGTGTCATCTCCTTTGGCTCCTAGTCCCATATGCCAACTATTCCAATGCCGTCTTGTTTCCTTTTTTGCAAATTTTTCAAACTTTTCTTCTCTGCAAATTTTCTATACTTCTTTCCACTGTACAAAAATTTCTGTTTATGGGGGAATAATCACGATGCTTGTTCTTATACTTCTTTTTTCAGCTAATCATACTATGTTCAGTAAATATTTTATAGAAAAAAATGTATACTAAGTTTGACTGCATAGTAATTTGAATGAAGTTCTATTGTTGCTTTCTTGAAATACATATAGGAAATGGCTTCTAATAATTTGAATTGTCATGACCTTAACGTTATAGGGTTTATGGATGTACATGTGGCTCAGTTCCAGGTAAGTCTCAGATTTTGGTAATAGCAACTTAATATTGAATATGGAATGATCTAGATGTGTTGGGAGTTCAGTAGTGTGGAAGAGGGATTCAAGGATCTAAGTGTGTTGATAGGAAATAGTTATCCTAGAAAAACAAGTTTGATATATAGAAGGTTCAAATATTAGTTTCTTCTTTTTCGTTACCTCAAAATGATTACCATGTCTGTGTCGGACACGTATGAGACGCTAGACACATTCCGAAATACAATAGGACATGTCAGAATGGTGGTACCATATCTGTGTCACGTGTCAATTTTATGTCATATTGTATTTATATCCGTGCAACATAGCTGCACTGGCTTCTGAAAGAATTTATTTATATCTTATTTTCAAAAGAGACATGTTAAGAACATAAAAAAGAAATAGAAGAGCAAGATTATGAAAGACATAGAAGCTACTTTACAAGCAGAAGAAAACAACTACTACTACAACAATTGCTGATGTTATCCTCAAGATTCTAAAAAGTAAAGATGTCATAAACACTAATCTGGGAAGGACATAATCGGAAGAAAGAAGAAATAAAAAAAATCTAGGGTCCAAACTTTCCAATTGGACAAGTCAATGTCTAAACACTAATCTGGTATAAAATCCAGGGTCCGAACGCTAATTAGCTTTTCTTTTTCTTTTTTCTGTAGTTGAATTAAGAATCTTAATGGTAAATAGTGTGGATTTTGTGAAAATTTTGTCTAAAAATCCTGGATCTCGAGTTTTTGAAAGATTGTGAAATTGCATGGAGCTTTTACACGGACGTAGCAAATAAGACTCGCGATGTTAACGAGTTCTAGATCTATATTTATAGGCATCGGTCAAGAGTAGTTTGATAAATATTTCGGTAGCCAAATTAGATTAGAATTTCTTATTTCTTTATATACATTGTTGTAAATTTAATTTGGATTTTTCAAAAATGGTTTAGACTTGGAATAATGCTAAGTCTACTACCAAATGCTTACAATCCACTTATAACCACTTACCTATTTGCTGACATGTGGACCAACAATGGATGAGTGGTTGTAAGTGAATTGTAAGCATTTGGTTGTAAATATAGCACTACTCTTTTTTTTTATTGTAAAGGCAGGAACTTTTATTGATCATGGGGGGGAGCTTGTAAAGCTGAGTACAATGCTCGAAGAATCATTAACTAATGCTTGAATGATACATTCAGGCGGAGACTCATAGCTACCACTTGTAGCTGTGATAAGAGAGCGCTTGGCCAGTAGATGAGCTGGTTCGTTCCCCGTTCTACGCACAAACTGGAGCGAAAGATTGCTATGTTCCTGCAGCTCATTCGAAACATCGATAAAAACATCTTGTAATCTCCACGGCACCAGATTAGCTTCTCCTTTGAACATTCTAACGACAGTAAGGGAGTCTCCTTCAATGATGACGGATCCGCATCTCAATCTCCTAGCAAGCATGGAACCTAATCGAACAGCTTCCATCTCGGCTTGGAGACTACTCTCGTAGGAAGGATGCTCATTAGACGACCATGATAATGCAGCAAGGAAGCCTCCGGACGAGTCTCTCGCTACTGCTGCTGCTGCAATGGAGGAGTGCGATGTTGCGCCATCAACATTTATCTTGATTGAGTTGGCGGGGGGCGGAGACCACTTAATATTGTCGACCACATCTGACCTCATCCTGTGCAAGTCACTTGTGCTGGCCTGAAGATCCAGAGAGTAGGTGGCGTGTATGATGGCTGCTTTCTGGATAATCACCTGGATGTTCGGAGGAGTATGGTTGAACACACATTCACATTTGGCCTTCCAAAGCGCCCAAGTGAGTGTCGCGCCTAGAGCAAAAGCCTCATGGGCATAGGAGTTATTCAACCACGTGGTGAGGAGTGTTTTGATGTTGGATTGGCTGTCGATACGAAGGCCCAAGGGGCAGGCGAACCAGGCTTCGCGGGCGGTCTGGCAATGGATGAATAGATGGTCGTAATCCTCATCATGAAGGAGGCAGAATGGGCAAAGTTTGTTGACGGCTGGGATCCTCTTGTGAATCGTAGATAGGAGGGGAAGGCCTTCGTTCAAGAGTCGCCATATGAAGACCTGAATTCTGGGAGATAAATTTATCATCTTCCATAGATTGCGCCAGGTGCCTTTGTCAATCGTAGAAGACGAGCTGCTCGGAGCATTCCTTCTAATAGCTTCATACAGGGATTTAGATGAGAAGCGGCCATTCTTAGTATAGGTCCACAGTAGTATGTTCGGTCCGTCTCCGTTTCTCAAGCTAATGTCGAGAATCGCGCTTGCTTCTGTTGGGGAAAAAAGCTGTTTGATCAACGGAGAATTCCATTGTCGGGTGTGTGGGATCATAAGGTCCCGGACTAGTCGCGGCCCATTTGGCATTTGAGCAAAGTTCGAAACTTTGTATCCTGGAAGCTTGGGAACCCACGGTTCAGATGTGATGTCCACCCATCCGCCATTGATTTTCCAACAAACTCCATTCACCATCAATTGTCTGATCGCCAGGATACTCGACCATGTCGGTGAGGCGCGTTTGGACGTAGAAGCAGTCCAGATTGATTTGTTTTGAAGGTACACACCTCTAAGTAACCGAGCCCATAGCTGGTCAGGCCTCTCTAGGAATCGCCATAGGAGCTTGCCGAGAAGAGAGTCGTTGACCCATTCAGGGTTACGGAATCCCAATCCTCCTTCCTGTTTGGGTTGTGTGAATTTATCCCACTTGAGAAAATGCATTCTTCTAACATCAGGTTCATGTCCCCACCAGAAGTTACGTTGCGCAAGCGATAATTGAGCTGTTATGGCCTTGGGAATTTTGTAGGCAGACATGAAATAGACAGGGATGGAGCTAAGGGTTGAGTTGATGAGCACATTGCGGCCAGCATGTGAGAGAAGTTTAACTTTCCAACCCCGGAGGCGTGTTTTGCATTTGTCTATTAGGAAGTTGTATGTCTCCAGGTGCTTCTTCGACTTCAACAAGCGGTGGCCGAGATATTTGTCGTCGATTCCCATAATCTCAAGATGTAGAATAGAGGCCAGGCTACGTTGTTCCTCGATCCCAACTTGCCGACTGAAGAGAATGCACAATTTCTCGAAATTAACTCTCTGGCCCGACCACTTGGAAAAAGTATGGAGGATACTGTGAACTTGATGCAAGGAGGCTGGCGAAGCTTGACCAAAGATCATGAGATCGTCAGCAAATAGGAGATGCGAGATGGATGGCGCATACCTGTTTATGCGGATGCCGTGATACATGTCATCCCGTTCATAGCAATAGAAAAGACGGGAAAGAGCCTCCATGCAGAGAATGAAGATGTAGGGGGAGAGCGGGCAACCTTGCCGAATGCCTCTCCCTGGTTTGAACCATCCCTCCGGGCTACCATTGAGAAGAATAGAGAATGAGGAAGTTGTGATGCATTCCATGATCAGATTGTTAGTGTGCCCATTGATTCCCAGGCAGTGAAGGACTGATTTAATGAAGCTCCATGACAGACGGTCGTAGGCCTTAGACATGTCAATCTTGAGAGCGAAAGAATTCTTCTTTTGGGGAAAGGTTTTCATGGCATGTATAATCTCTTGAGCAATAATGATGTTATCCGAGATTTGCCTGCCGGGGACGAACGCATTTTGAAAAGGCGATATCAATCTATCCATCAAAGGTCGGAGGCGTGTGGTAAGGATCTTTGAAATAATTTTATAAGAGACATTGCAAAGCGAGATGGGCCGATAATCTCCTGGAGTGGACGGATTGTTCTTCTTTGGGATCAAGGCGATGTGAGTATGGTTGATTGGTTGCACCATATGGGGATTATTGAAGAATTCCTGAACAGAGCATGATAAGTCATTGCCAACAATGTGCCAGCATCGTTGGAAGAACAGGGCTGGAAATCCATCTGGGCCAGGCGCCTTTAACGGCCCCATGCCCTTGAGTATTTGTTCGATCTCCTCCTTAGAAGGTGTTTCACCTAACTTATCATTTTCATCCGGAGTGATGGGTTCATTTGCAAGAACAAAAGAGGGCTCCATCGGTGTCGTCTCGTCTTCTCGAAAAATAGAAGAGAAGTGTTCAGTGAATACTCGGGCAATGGTGGCCCGATCAGTTGCCCATGATCCGTCAGTAAGTTGGATGGCCCTAATATCATTCTTTCTTTTTCTGTTCATTGCTCGGACATGGAAGTAGGAAGTGTTCCTATCCCCGTCTTTTATCCACCGACATTTGGCCCGCTGTCTCCAATATGTATCCTCCAGGCTAAGGAGATCATTGAGGTCGGCGCCTATCATTTTTTCCTCATGGAGAGATTCAATTGAAGGTGCATTGTTTTGGAGGGATAATAGTCTGCTTTGGAGGTCCTTGATGCGTCTCTTTATATTGCCGAAGGTGTTCAGCTTGAGTAAGGTGGAGCGGAGTTGTTGAGGGAGTTTTATATCAGCAGGGTCTTGATGGGATGGTGTCTTCCATGTAGACTTGGTGTAAAACTCTCTTAGATATAATCCCAAGTCGATATCTAACTAAGATGTGTGCCAGCACAAGTTGATTCAATTGGACCAAATCAATCAATCAATCAATCGGTACTAGTCACCTCATGTCCTACGCAGCCGACCAGCTCTAGTGTGTGTGTGGTCCATTAGGCTTCAACACACCAGAATGGTTGGTCTCAGTTGGATCAAAATTGACCCGACACGCACCAATATGTCGATAGCATATTTCGATGGTATATTGTCCAGACGGAGAGACAGACATATTTAATGTCAGTGCAGGTATGCTGGTTGGAGTTTATAATTTTACTTCTCATGTTGATTCTTGAATTGTTTCTTTAGATCGACACCAACACTGTATGATGATGTTAGCTACCCTCTTCTTATTTCAGCAAAGATTTATGACATGGATAATATCTCAAGTTGTATTGATCGTAATAACTATGCGTCTGGCATTTTGCAGTTCTGAGAATAGGAGATTTTCATGATGCTTGATTTTCCAACAGGAAAATGTTTGGTTTACAACCAAACTTCTACAACCTTCTTACAACTTACACCCATTTGCTGACATGTGGGCCAGGCCACCACCTAGCCCACATGTCAGGAAATGGGTGAGTGGTTGTAAAAAGGTTGTAAATATTTGGTTGTAACTGTAGCATTGCTCTTTCCAACAAGATATGAGACTACGAGCATGTACATGTTTCTTCTGTGTCCTTCTAAGAGAAGTCGTGGCCTGAAATTTCTTTATGAAAAATGTAAATTGAGCTTCCCACAGGACTCTCGTAGCATGAAAATTATGTAAATTCCAATTGCTTATTTTCCAATAAAGGTTGATTTTACTTTATCAAATCCTGTGAACCTGAGACTAGGAATTGTTCTAGTTAATTTTCAAAGTTGCTCTTTTTTTCTCTTCATGTTATGGTAGTTCTTCACGCTTACGATTATAATTGCCGGAGCTGTATACTTTTGATATTTCTAAATAGAATTATGCTACACAGACCAAATTGGGAACCGTTTGCTACACAGAACAAATAAGGAACCGTACACGTGAACCGAGGATGCGTGGCGGCCTCCTATTGGTCCGGACTGGTCCCTGACTCGGGTTTTTTTTGGGTCCCACCTCCGGACCAATAGAGTGCTGCCACAAGTCCTCGGTTCACGCACGTATGGTTCCCCCTTCGGTCTGGGAGGGAAGACTTGTTGTTCTATATAAAACCAAAGAATATTGTGAAGAGAGAATATATATATATATATATATATATATATATATATATATATATATATATATATATATATATATATATATATATATTTTTTACATGGAACGAAAAAGACAATATACAGGATGGGTGTCACTCCCCGTTCCCAGAATACGTATTTTTAATACATGTACTGCTTTAATATATTTATTTAAATATTTATCATGTATTATTTTGTATTTAAATCTCTTTAAATTCATGTTAATTAATTTTCTGCAATTAATTTTCTGTATTTTACTTTCTGCTTTTATTCTCTGCTTTAGCTTACTTTAGGTTTGGCCTAGGTTGGTTTATTTTTGGGTTATGGTGGTTCATCATGAACCGAACCCACCATCACCATTTAAAGCCCCAATCCTTTCTCTCTCTCTTCATTACTTCTCCTTCTCATTTACTCTTCTTCTTCTTCATAACTCCCTCTACCTACCAACTCGTAGGCAAGTACATCTTGCTTCCACATGAAAACCCATTTTTATGGTTCCATTCTCTTTCTCTTGTGATTCTAAGAGAGTTTAGAACTTGGCATTTTTCGTTTTGAAGTTTTATTTTTAGTAGATCTAGAAATTCATATTTTTTCGGTTTTCAGTAGTTTGGATCTGTCAAAACTTTCTTATTTCCAAGTTTTGTTCATACTAGATTGTTGAGGTTGTGTTTTACGCCATTTGACCCATGGGAACCCCATTCCTGGCTTGGAACGAAGGCTCCATGAGAATTGGAGTTCAGGGTGAACTTTACGCTCACGTTGTACGTGCCAGCGTAGTATTGACTTTACGCTCACGTTGTACGTGCCAGCGTAGTATTAACTTTACGGTCACGTTGTACGTGCCGACGTAGTATTGAGTTTTACGCTCATGTTGTACATGCCAGCGTAATATTGAGTTTTTACGCTCACGTTATACGTGTCCGCGTAGAGACGGAGAATGTAGGAATTCAATTTGAGAGATCGCTCGTGGCAGCGTAAAACTGTTTTACGCTAGTCTACTTGACCTAGCGTATTCTTTTACGCGCACAGCGTTTCGGGCGTAACTTGACCCTTTACACGAGCTACCTTTATGCATGCAATGTTTTACGCGCCCAGTGTTTCTTGTGTAAAAATATATTCTTTTACGTGTACTTCTTGGCTCGGCGTAAAACGAGTTTTTTTACGCGCGCAACTTTATTTGAGCATATCCCTTTGGCATGCATGACACTCTTAAAATATCCTTACGCCTTTTGGCATAAACTTGATATAATCATGATATGTTAAATATAGATTGTTATGTGGGATGTACCATGTGTCGTGAATTGAGTTATAGATACCCCGATTGACTGGAATTAAACCATGGGAGTTGTAGACTCGACCCCACTGAATACTAGTTGACTTTCATGCCTTGTCACCATTGATAATGATTGTGACCTTGACTAATAATTGATCATGCGTTCCTAGTTGGAACTAAGAGACTGGCTAGTCGTCTTTTTGAATTGAATGAATGAGACACATTCATATTAATTATGAACTACTGAAATCGACTGGCTAATCCCGAATATTGGCATACAGGCACATGCAGGCTTCAATTCATTTATTATTTATTTATCTTACCAAAGAAGCATGTGTACTTTATGGTCAAGACATGATTACTCCGTGGTTAGTTTTGATTGTTGCATTACGCTATGTAAGACCTACAACCTGACCGCACTGGTATCATTGTAGAGTTGTGCATATCGTACCCCATACGAAAGTACTCATTCTGAATGACCATGATCCATGGCATGGTACTTCATTCAACATAGAGACTATTAAGTTAAATAAAATAATGATTGCATGGAGAGAATGGATTCCCGAGTTCTTACATGGCAGCCCTCTTGGGACTAGTAGTGCCCGACAGGCCGGTTGGTCCCCACAGATACTGTAAATCTGCCACACGGGCAGGGAGCGGTATCTGGTTATATTATCTATTGAATATTGTATATTAATGACGGGCGTCCCGCTGGGACTCGTCTAATTCATGATTGGCGCAATTGATTGACTGGGTAAACTAGCCTTGCTTGCGCATAGTAAGAACTGAGAAATCTTTTATTGCATAATTCCAGGATAACTTGGGACTCACAATAGCAAGCCGTAGTAGTTGCCTGGCCGTTTAAATTGATTTGTTTGTGTACTGTACCTACTCTGTTACTTAACTGAGATGATCAGAATGTCAGGACATGACGGGCCAACTTTTGTCCTTGTTTGGTTGGGAGGTTGGTTCGAAGTGTCGTGATGTCGTGTGAGTCCTAGTAGATAGCAGAGATCTTTTATCATATTCTCTTATTACTGGCTTCATTCCTCATATCGTGCTCCCTTGCGGTACTTGCTATTAGAGGTCTAACCTCTCTGGTTTTGCATGGCCATATTTAGAGCCGGTCCCTGAGGATCCAGCTTACTTCTACCTCCAAGATGGTCAACACTAGAGGGATGATAGCAGGAGGACTCGAGTGGGTTTCTTACTTCCCCGCCCGTTTTGTTATCTACTTTATACTTTGCCGTTTGGCACCGACATGTTAGTCGGATTGTCTTGTACCTACTTTTGTATAATTGTAACTAAGTCAGGCTGCAGCTGCTAACAATTGTGTATACTTACTACATCACCTGGCTGTATTTTGTAAAGCCAGATATCAAGAACATTTTGACTGAGCGTTTGGGATGCCTTACTGCTTTATCTCACATGTTCTCTATTTCTGTTTCTTGTTTGAAGGATTGAGACAATAGAAGTAAAGTGACCATAGGGAGACTTTCATGTAGTATGCACCCCCTCATCTTGTAGACAGCATTGATCGTATTATACGGTATTCATCTACCCGTAATACGTAGCTGGCTGAGTCATTCTCCCGCTCTCCAGTATTCTGGTTTTGGGGCGTGATAAGGTTTTAGTGGTGGCCCATGCAGGTCTGGTTCTAGACTTGTGGGGTGTTTTAATTTATAGAATGTCTCAATCACACATGTTTCCCCCTTGATCTCATGATTCGTTGGTTCTTAACTCCATCTTGACATTCCAGTATCTTTTGACTTCATTGATCCTTCCTGTCCGGTCGTTTGATTTTTCTCTTGTCCCTTTTCTTAGGGGCACCTCGTCCGCACCTGTCAGAGCTGGACAGCAACAACATGGACAGCAACATGGACAACCTGACCATGTTGGTCAGCAACAAGGGCCGGTACTAACTCAAGAGACTACCCAGGAAGAAGTGATAGTGGAAGCAGCAGCTGGATCGCAGTATCCGGATGTTCCACCACCACCAACAGTTCCACCTACCCCTGCGGAAATGGACACACCGGCTCTTCTGGAAATCATGAGAGGGATGATGGTTACTCAACAACATCAGATGTTAGCCCAACAGCGCGTGCACGCTCAGTTACAAGAGCAGAACGTACTACTCAACCAAGGGTTGCAGACAGCTTTGGAAAGAGGGGCAAGGCCGGATTCTGGAGCATCAACCAGATTTTGCAAGTTCAACCCCCACCGTTTTGAAGGAACGGAGGATGCCATCTCAGCAGATGCATGGCTTAAGGATATTGAGGCTATTTTGACGGCGGCTACGGTACCGGCAGAAGAACGTGTGGATCAGGTGAAGTTGTTACTTCAGGATCTCGCACGTGATTGGTAGGAATCAGAGGAGATAGGTATCAGACGTCCTGTGGCTTGAAACAATTTTACAACAAGATTCAAGACAAAGTACTATGGAGTTGTGGCGCAGTTTGAGCTACAACAGAAGTTTATCAACCTTAAGCAGGCCGGCAAGACGGTAGATGCTTATGCAGCGGAGTTTTGCAGATTGAGTAGGTTTGCCCCAGAGATGGTAGCGACGGAGCGCCAGAGGGCTATGCGGTTTCAGCAAGGGTTTCATCTTGAGCTCTTGCAATTGATAGAGGGGCACAATTACCAGACTTTTGATGAGATATTGACGGCAACCCGAAGGCACGAGATCACCATTCAGAGGATCAGTGTAAGGACTGGAGGTCAGAAGAGATCTCACAGTCAGATTGAAGGAGGAGGGGGAGCAGCGCCCCGAACAACAGCACCATCCCTTGGCATTCGCATTCACGATGTGGCAATGCGAGGGCCAGCACCACCACCCAGGCAGCAGCAGCAACAGAAGAAGAACCAGCAACCCCCAGCGGGCTGAACTTATTGTGGGAAGATGGGGCACACTAGAGATGTGTGTCGGGCATTGAACGGACTGTGTTTGATATGTGAAAATCTAGATCATCGGGTTACCACATGTCCCATGAATTCGAGGTCAGGAGGACCAGGGCAACAGTTTCCTGCTCTGCCAGCACCAGGGGCAGGGCAGTATCGAGGACCTGCGGTAGCAGTGAGACCATTGGCCCAGCATCCGTTAATGCCACAGGCTCAGATGTTTCGACAGCAGGGACCGCCGATGCAGCAACACCAGCATAGACCACCCCAGCATCATCAAGGCAGGGGCCAGCAGCAGCACCAGACTAGGCCACCGCATGGAAACCAGCAAGGAGGTTGAGGACATGCATTCACACTGTCCTTGGAGGAGGCATTAACATCGGGAGATGTTGTGGCAGGTAACATTCTCGTCGGCTCATATCCCGCAGTAGCATTGTTTGATTCAGAAGCATCACACTTATTTATATCTGCACAATTTGCGACACGGCTAGGAATGGAGTTCCAGGCATTGCCAGGGAGGTTGAATATACTCACTGGCAATGGGCTCGTTGTCACGACCCGCACCCACTGTGAGGGTACGAGAACGTAACAACGCCCAGCCTACCCGCAGTGTCGACGGTAGAACGCTGTTCTAGGTCATGAACTATAACTAACATAATATGAATACTCTCCATAAGGAGGCCAACACAGAGGTACAACTCAATCACAATCTAGAGATAGAATATGACACGATAAAATAGATAAGAGAATCCTCAACTGAGGTACAACAGAAATGAAATACAAGTCTAATCATCTCTAAAAATATACAACTCTGAATCAAGAACAACAACTAAACATAAAATGGAAAAATAGTCTAAGATATCTATACTAAGCAGGGTATCGTCCTCAGCAGCTGCCTGAACCTCCCCAGGGGTCCAGATCGCGAGTGTCATCTAGGCAAGCTCCAAGTAAAGGGTGCAGGGTTCCTCATCATCCTCTGTAAAATTTTCAACAGGTCCAGTCAGGACGGGAGCGAGCACAGTACATCTCAACAGTTCATAGCAGGTTAGAAAATATAATCATGCAGTAAAGTAAGATACAGGTACTGAAAAAAATGCTGTATGTAAACAGAGAGAGAGTTGTAATAGAAATATCTACTATAAATAAAGAGCTACCAGAGACTAGTGATTTAGAGCACAAAGTCGACATGTGAACGGCTTGATTGTACATGGCTATACTAAAGAGGCGTACATGGCTATTCTACTTTGGAAATTGTTCACATGGCTATTTATACTCCCCCGTACCCCCAATCAATACACAAGGATCCAGCCAGGTTATGTTATATGATGCTATATAACAGCCCCCGAAGGGTGGTAGACCCCGAAGGTGATAAGACCCCGAAGGTGATAGACCCCGAAGGTAATAGACCCCGAAGGTGATACATAGTAGTCCCATAAATTGGATAAGGATTCTAGGAAGACTCTACGATCATAAGAGTATATGTCGTAAGTGATCAAAGAACCAATGAAGCATATGATACGTCATGTAAGTGAAACGCACAGAACATGTAGTACCCGATGCTCCCTAAGGATAACATCTCAAGAAGGGATCCATATAGTACCAATCCGTGTGACCAACGTGACAGTACAAGTAAAGTAATCTACTGCAGGAAATAATTCTAAGCAGGATATGAAATGATCAGAGAATGTACTCGCCTGGTGTCTGAATGTCTGAAGTAAATGTACTGTCCGAGATGAGGTACCTGACTCCTAGTTAGAGCAACACAAAAAACAACAAGTCCAGAATGGTAATAAGATGCACTACTATGAGTTCTACATGAATCTAGGTCAATCTAGACCAAAGTCAACTCTTGGTCAACTCTGGTCAACCCTAGAAGTCAAACTAGGTCAACCAAGTCAACCCTACGTCAAACTAGTCTAATTTAGTCTATTCTAGGTCTAACAAGTCATATCTGGGTTTACTAGGCAATAACATGCCTAATCCAACCTATAACACATATCTACACAAGATATTATCTATATCTAACAATACACATATTGACTAGGCTACAATGTAACTTGAAATACCTAACCTATAGCCACTATACAATATCACTCATACACTACATATATCTATATATATATATATATATATAAAGCACACACAAATATCTATAGGAACTTATATATATCACAATGCACATATTATATATATACATAGGAAAAAAGAGAGAGGGAAGAACACATGAATATCCAAAAGTGTGAAATAGATTAGAGACGTGTGTAAAATCAGTGACATAGAGTGTGTGTAAGCTAGAGTGTGGGCTAAAATGGTGTGAGCATGAAGTGATGTGAAATCAGTGAGAAAATATGAGAAAAACAGTGACATGAGGGTGTACCATGTAATGTAGTATGTAGGACTTGTGTTAGGGAGAGTGGTGTGTGATGAGTGACTTGAGACATGTGTGTGTGAGGCTAGAGTGTTAGGGTGTGGGCAAAACAGTGAGAAGAAATGGCAAACAGTGAGGAACAGTGAACTAGAGAACCCCACACACCCCCAACAGTCCCAAACAGTTAAAAAAATTAGTCCAACAATGTGCCCAGGTCAATACACAACACTGGGATCACATTTTCAGTTCACAAAGACTCCATAAAACAGTTAAACCATTCACTAAACCCCAGTTCAGTTCCCTCTTAAAAAACTCAGATTTGAACTCCAAAGTCACACCAAGACAGTCTCATCATAATGCCCAGGTCAAAAAACATTAAAGGGACACATACACTAGTTCACAAGAATCCACAAAACAGTCCAACGGTTCATTTAATACCAGTTTAACAATGTACTTGCTCAGGTTTTGTATAGGAAAACAAACTCAGGTATTCAGTTATTCAAATGAAAAGGAATCAGCATATTAACATTGCTTAAACTCAGGAATTGAATACAAACTGTCAACAAAACCTCATGTACAAATCTGGGACTGAACCTAGCTCTGTACCCTGGGCACACAGCAACATTCAGGCCTGGACAGGGGTTGCTATACAGGTAAAGTAAGCACAGCAAGTGAATGTGTGTCCCTGAAATCGTGAGTGATGCAAGGTGTCAGACAAGTGTGTGCAGGAAAACATATTAATGAACTGAACATGTGTGTTTAATGAATTTACATATGTGTGTGTGAGAGAGGAGGACATAGGTTCAGTGAAGAGTATTTAGTTCAGGGAATCAAGAAGAAATCCATAACAGTTTTCAGAGTTAAACAAACTCAGATTTTAACATAAAATCAGTGAGAAAAGAAAAGGAAATCAAATTCAGTAACCCAGGTTACAAATGAACTCTGAATTGAGTTCAAAACATCAAACAATCTCAGAAATCTATTTCAGGATTTTCATAAACAGTCCAAAACCATTCCCTTCCCATTTCGAATCCAAAACTCAACAAAACCTCTCCCAAATTTGCACACAAACAGATTACATATAAGAGAACAATGTTATGGACTTAAACATGTAATTAACTATATTTAAATTAATCAAATGAGTGTCAAAATCCACATCAAAAACTGGAAAAAAAATAGTGAATGAAACTTGTATCAGAAAATTCAGGCAATTTGGAAATTGACCACTCAAAACATGATATTCATACAAATTAATGGTTGGTAATTAATATATTTGGTGTGCACGTGTCATAGGATGTGCCTCGTGTCCACCACGACACGTCACGACGTGTCCAACACAATTAAACTCAAAACAGTGCACACACAGACACAAAACTGTGTACAAAAACATCGTGCACGCGTGTCGATTGATCCAGGACACGATACAGATACCCCTGTGTCACGTGCACGTGTCAGTGTGTTCGCCAATAATAGGGCTACACCTTGGATACCCTGCACCGTGTCCTAGACGCGTGTCCAGGCGTGTCCACACGCGTGTCAGTGTGAAAACTGTGTGTGCACAGCAGCCCGCGTGCGACAGCGCGCGACCCGTGCGAGCTTGAAAGCTCCGTGCACAGTCCACGAGAAGCTGCCAAACTTTGGGAGCTTGGTGGCAGACATTGCCCCAAGTTTCCCCTGAAATTTGAGGACACGACGTGTCCTGTGTCCAAAGAAATGGACCCCGTGATGCAGGACACGGCCTACGGGCCCGTGCTGCGTGTCCACACGAAATGCACGACACACAAGGACATGAAACACCAAACATCCTTCACAAACATTCATACACACACCTAGATCTACAAACCTATGTAATTAGTTTTACAAAAATCGAAAATCGAATCCTTAGTGGCATTTCTACAAACACCTAGGTTTCCTATTGGATACGTGTCCGATACGGACACGAAATGGACACAAAACTTAGCAATACCTATACCAGTAGTTAGGGTATTCCTAGGACTTCCTATTCATGCAATTAAATCTCTATTTTATGGAGAGGATTAGGAATTACCTAGGTGTGTGAAAAAGCCCAAAAAGCTTCAAAGATGGGTGTTTCTCTTGCCACCCAAGCTCCTCCAAATTGCTCCTCCACTGAAATTTCTCACCATAGTCAGAAAATACACAGAGATTAGGATCTATTGCAAGAAATTAGAAGGAAAAAGGAGTTGAAATGGAGAAGTTATGGATTGGGGAAGAAAGGGTTTTACCTCTATTTCCAAACTTTGCTATTTCCTAAAGGAGGCTAGCCCTAAGTGGTAGAGACATTAAATAGGAGTGGGGATGATCATAATGACCAGCCATGGGCTGATTAGAATTAGGGTTAGCTACTTGGGTGGGCCTATGGGCTTTAAGTCTCAAGTCATTAATCATGACTTATGAAGTCATAAGCCATATTAGTCAAATCAACTCCACCTTTCTCCAAACAAGTTCCAATGGCTTAATCCTCACTAAATTAGGTCAAACCAAGTTTACTTAACCTAACCAAGTGGTCTTAACCTAGGTTAGTCACTAGGTTAGTCTCCTAGTCAACACTAGTCAACCCTCATCCAAACAATTCAAAAATAAATTCTAAAATTTCCTATAAATTCAAATAAATTATAATAAAATTAAATAACCCCAAAAATGTCTAAATACCCTAATCACAATGCTAGGCTCTAGGGTAGGCAGTCTCTACTGTTCACTAGCACAACACCAAATCACAAGTCATGATTTAAATAGTTTTAAAAATTATTAAAAATCACCAAAAATTATATTATATATTTAAATATCATAATTAAATAAATTAAAATACAAAATTCCAAAATTACCCTCATTTGGAAAATTGGGTGTTACACTCGTAGGAGTTAGTAGAGTTATTCTAGCGTGTAGTATTGTAGTTTGCGGGCATTCCTTACCCGCCCAGTTGATAGAATTTTCTGTTGGAAATTTCGACGTTATCTTAGGCATGGACTGGCTGAAAGACAGTCATGCGACAATAGATTGTCGTAGTGGGAGTATATCTTTTGATATTCCATGCATGAAGAAATTCACCTTAGTCAGATCAGAGGCAACTCAGCAAGAGCAGGGAGTAATAACGGCAATGGAAGAAGTTCAAGTTCCGAAGGTAGTTGAAGAATTTCTAGACGTGTTTCCCGAAGAACTTCCAGGTCTACCACCGGTTAGAGATATTGAGTTCAGCATAGAATTGGCACCTGGAACTAAACCAATATCAGATCGGGTTTACAGAATGGCGGATTCGGAGCAGGCCAAGGTGTATCAGCACATAGAGGAATTGAAGGAGAAGAAGTTTATCCAAGCTAGAATATCACCATGGGCAGCACCAGTGGTACTTGTGGGGAAGAAGGATGGATCATCCAGATTATGCATCGATTACAGGAAGCTTAACGCGACGACAGTAAAGAACAAGTACCCACTACCCAGGATCGACGACTTGTTTGATCAGTTGAGCACAGCTAGAGTTTTCTCCAAGATAGATCTTCGTTCAGGGTACCATCAAGTGAGGGTTCGAAAGGAAGACATTCCCAAGACAGCATTCAGGTCAAAGTATGGACATTATGAATTCTTAGTAATGCCGTTTGGTTTGACCAATGCTCCAGCTATATTCATGGATTTGATGAACCACATCTTTATGCCATATTTAGATCAGTTTGTCGTGGTGTTTTTCGACGACATTCTCGTATACTCTGTTAGTGAAGAGGAGCATGAAGACCACCTCAGGAAAGTGTTGCAGGTACTGAGAGAGAACCAGTTGTATGCTAAACTCAGCAAGTGTGAGTTCTGGATGGACCACATTTTATTTCTGGGTCACATCATATCAGGAGCTGGAGTAGCAGTGGATCCCAAGAAGGTAGAAGCAGTAGAGAGTTGGCCAGTACCCAAGATCGTAGCTGATGTACGGAGTTTCTTGGGATTGGCAGGATATTACAGAAGGTTTGTATCAGATTTTGCAAGACTTTCAGCACCCATGACCCGCTTGACACGAAATGATGTACCATTCGTCTGGTCGACAGAATGCCAGGCATCATTTGAGAATCTGAAGCAGAAGTTGATATCAGCACCTATCCTTACATTGCCAGTTGGGCCCAGAGGTTTTACTGTATATTGTGATGCGTCAGGTAAAGGACTTGGATGTGTCCTTATGCAACATGGGAAGGTGATAGCGTATGCATCTAGGCAACTTCGAGACCACGAGAAAAATTATCCAACTCATGATTTGGAGTTGGTGGCAGTAGTATTTGCTTTGAAGCTATGGAGGCATTACTTATATGGTGACCGAGTGGACATGTACACAGACCACAAAAGTCTGAAGTACATCTTTACTCAGAAGGAGCTGAACATGAGGCAGAGAAGATGGTTAGAGCTGATCAAGGATTATGACGTGGAGCTTCAGTATCATCCAGGCAAGGCTAATGTGGTAGCAGACGCTCTCAGCAGAAGAGGCGGCGCATTTATATTGACAACGCAGAAGCACATCTTAGAAGACCTTCAGGAGATGGGCATCGAAGTTATACTTCCTAATGATATAGAAATTCTGGCAAGTCTACAAGTTCAATCCGACTTGGTAGGCAGGATCAAGGCAGCCCAGGCACAGGACCCAAGGATTCAGAAGCTTAGGGCAGAATGTGAGTCAGGGCTCAGAAAAGAATACAAATCCACGAAGATGGTACGCTTAGGTTTGGATCACGTCTATGTGTACCTAGTGGAGATATCAGACAGAAAGTTATGACAGAAGCTCACAGTTCTCAGTATTCTATACATCCTGGAGGGACCAAGATGTACCAAGATATCAAGTAGCACTTCTGGTGGAATGGGATGAAGAGGGAGATAGCTAGGTTTGTTTCCCGTTGCTTGATATGTCAGCAAGTAAAAGCAGAACAGCAGAGGCCAGCTGGATTATTACAACCGCTTCCTATCCCGGAATGGAAGTGGGAACACATCACAATGGACTTTGTGACCGGTTTACCGAGGTCACCAAGTGGTAAAGATGCTATTTGGGTGATAGTAGATCGGCTTACAAAGGTAGCACACTTTCTTTCTTTCAGAGTAGGACAATCTACAGAAAAGTTGGCATAGTTGTACATACAGCAGATAGTCAGGCAGCATGGAGTCCCTGTCAGTATTGTGTCAGACAGAGATACCCGTTTCACGTCACATTTCTGGAAGAGCTTACATCGTAGTTTGGGTACCAAGTTAAAATTTAGTACGGCTTACCATCCACAGACGGACGGCCAATCAGAAAGGACAATTCAGACTTTGGAAGATATGTTGCGAGCTTGCACCCTAGATTTTGGAGGATCTTGGGAAAGCCACCTGCACTTAGTTGAGTTTTCATATAACAACAGTTATCAAGCCAGTATCCAGATGGCGCCATTTGAGGCACTATATGGTAAGAAGTGTAGGTCGCCACTAGCATGGGATGATATCGGGGACAGAAAGATGTTAGGCCCGGAAATGATTGTTCAGACAGTTGAATTGGTTAAAGGAATTAGAGAGCGACTTCGAGTTGCGCAGGATCGACATCGTCATTGGGCGGACCAGCATCGTAGGTCGCTAGAGTTTTCTATTGGAGACCACATATTCCTACGGATCTCACCTACCCGTGGTGTCATTAGATTTGGCGTCCGCGGTACGTGGGCCCATTTATTATCCTTGATAGGGTGGGCGATGTTGCTTATCGTTTATCCCTTCCACCTTCGTTACGAGAGGTACATGACGTGTTTTATGTATCTCAGCTGCGAAGGTATGTATCGGACCCAAGCCATATCCTTGATCATTCTGAGCTGGTTGTTGGTACCAACCTGTCTTATGAGAAACAGCCTGTGTCTATTTTGGACCGAAGAGAAAAGATACTCAAGAACCGAACAATTAGTCTTGTCCGGGTTGCTTGGGGTCATCACTCATTAGGAGAGTCAACGTGGGAACGTGAGGATGATATCCGATCACGGTATCCACATCTGTTTGACTCACAAGGTATATTTCTTTCCGTGTACCTTGATTGTCTTAACTCCGCATGCTAGTCTGTCACGACCCGCACCCGGATATACGGGTACGAATACGTGGGCCACGCCCAGCCTACGCCGCGGTATCGGCGGTAGAACGCTGTCAAGTATACTATACTAACTACAACATCTAAGAATCCATAACTAGAAATGTACTCATGTCACATCACGAAAACTAAGGAAGATAAGACAAAAAAAAAATAATAACAATATCACTAGAACAACTAGAATCTACTATGATCATAAGACAGGAAAATAAAGAAGGAACAACAGGACTAACTAAGGATAACTACCAGGCAACTCATAGAGAAGAATAGTGGGAACCACCTCAGTTAGCATCAACATCTGTAATATTTCATAACGTATCCAGTCAGGAGCGGAACGAGTACATTTATCTCATAACAGATCTCAAGATAGAATAAAAGCTATAAGACTGTAAATAGAGCATATACAATAAAATCATGGAGTGTACATGTATGTATCATGGCATGGTAAGCTGTAGAGCTAGAGTTATAACAAGAAAGTAGAACCGAATCATGGCATGTACACAAATCAAGGTAAGCTATATATCCAATGTGTGTGAGTAGCAGTTTCAACTTGTGATCGGCTTGGGTAACTGTCAAGAATCGGCCTGGCAAGTCATAAGTGCGGTATATGACTCACACTGTTCAAGAATACAAGGGGATATGATCACAGGCATACGCTACTACTCCCCCTACCCCAACTGGTAGAATGGATCCAAACAGGACACGTCACTGCACGGGATTCTAATGAGAAGGTCGCGAACCTGCTCTAGAATCAGTGACCACATATTGAGCAAGAGCTACAAGGGTGCTTGCACAATATATCCCAACCTAAGAAGGAGAAACATCTCTCGTCGGGATCCAAGAATACCAATCCGTGAGAACCATGTGTCAGGAATAAGCATATCAACACTAAGTACATGAATCATAACAGTTATCATAAATTGGGAATAAGTTATCAGAGAATGTACTCGCCTGGGGTCCTGCTGTCAATATGAATCAGGGTTCAGAGTAAAGCCACAGACCTAAAGATGAAATAATGCAAGAGCTGATCAGGGTCAAAAGATATACTAACATCTAGGTCAAACTAAGACAAACTGGGTCAAAGTTGACGTACAGTTGACTTTGGTCAACTGGTCAACTCTGGTCAATACTAGGTCAACTCTAGGTCAAACTTGACTAACGTTGACTAACAGTTGACTTTGGGTCAACTGGTCAACTTCGGTCCAGTTCTAGTAAATTTTAGGCTACGGTTGACTTCCGGTTGACTTTGGTCAAAATAGTCAACTGTGGTCAACCAGGGTCAAAACTAGTCTAACCTAGGTCAAATGTTGACTCTACTTCGACGTCTAGTCAAAATAGTCAACCATGGTCAAGCTAGTCTCTATAAACATCTACAAGGTCAACTTATGAATTCCAATGATTTAGAAATCACTGAAATCGACGGGTCTCTAAAACAACCCAAAGGAAAAAAATATTATAATAATAGGATGACACAAAAAGAGAAAAAATCTACAAATGTTGTCGGATGATAAAACTAACATCACCGACGTATCCAGAATGGTCAAATCAGCTAGGATAGCCTGTCCAAAAGTCCAATTTGGACACAGGGGCAAAACGGTAATTTCGGACCAAAATGATGTCCGCCGTTGGACACACTTTGCACCGAAAAAAATGTGCCAAAATAAAAGTGCACAAAATCTAACAAATTATATGTCCACGAATCCAGAATGACGATACGAACCCAACGGTATATCCAGAATTGGATTCCGTTGACCCGATCTCAAATTGGTCCGTTGACCCGGACATTAGAAACCGATTTGCACGGAAAAGCGTGTCGGAGCCAATGTCCTCAAAACTCAGCAAATTATATGTCAACGAGTCCAGAATGACGATACGAACTCAACGGTATATCCGAAATTGGATTCCGATGAGCCGGCGTCAAAAAGTCCCGTTGACTCAGAAAGTGGGACCCGCTTTGCACCGAAATGCGTGCCAGGGTCCACGTTCTCCAAATCAGGCAAACTTTATATGAAAACATGCCAGAACGACGCCACGAGTCTACTGGTGGTGTCAGAATTTGAATCCGGGGTCCCGGGTTCAAAAATGGAATTTTACAAGTACAACACTAAGAATTCGAACGACCAACTTTGGCGTCGAATTCGACCGACCTAACAAGCTCAAACTGAAATGAAATCTAAAGGGGACAGGAAGAGGGTTATACCAGCTGTGCACCGGAACTGGTGGCGCGCAAAACGGAGCTGCGACGACGAAGATACGAACCCGCGAAGTTGGCGTCGCAAAACTGTCCAAAAATAGTTCAATTTAAAACGTCAACTTGGTGGCCGGTTTTGATGTATCAAACGACGAAATTAACGGGTGAAATTTGAGAGGGATGAAGGGGTATATACTGAGATTGAGACGGAGCGAAGAAATTGCCGATCCAACGGTCGGATCGTCCAGAAAATCGACGCGAAGTTGCTGTCCCGGAGCGAGCTTTCAGCTTTGATCCCGCGCGCGTCACGCCGGGATTCCGTGCAAAACGCACGAATAGGGTGTTTCTCGCGCCGGGGAAGAGGGGACGCGCCACGGGGGCCTGCCCGGGGGTGCGCCCGGCCAAGGGGGTGCCAACCCCGGCGGTGGCGCGCGGTGGCGCGCGGCGGTGGCGCGCGGTGGCGCGCGGCGGTGGCGCGGCGACTGCAGCGGCTGCTGCTCCTGCACGCTGCTACTGCCGCTGTTCTTGTCGCGGCTGCTGCCAGCTGCGGTGGCGCGCAGCGCAGCGGGGGGAGGTCGCCGGCCACGTGGTGGCGCACGGCGGCGGTCGGCGTCGGCCAAGGCGGCGGTGGCGGAGTGGTGTTGATGATGGTGTTGAAGTAGTTGATGGTGAAGGTGATAAAGAAGAGGAGGAGGAGAAGGAGGTGCTCGGGGAGCTGGGCTCGGCCAGGGGATGGCGCACGGCTGGGGAGGAGGAGGAGGAGAATGGTGAAGGTGGTGGCTTGGTGATCATGGTTATGGTGATGGTATGGTGATGATGGCAATGGTGATGGTGTGGTGATGATGACAATGGTGATGGTGTTCTTCTTTTGAAGAAGAAGAAGAAGAAGACTAAGAATAAGGAGAAGGAGGAGTGTGTGTTTGAAATTTTTTGGGGAGGGGGGTGCTGTCGGCCTGGTGAGAGTGAGAGGGGAGTGGTGAGTGTGGTGATAGTGATGGGGTGAGGTGAGAGAGAGAGAAAAAGTTAGATATTAATGTGTGTAAATAATATATAAAGTGAGAGAGAGATTAAGAGAGAGAGATATTTAGAGTGTGAATAGAGAGAGAGGGTGGTGATGTCGGCCACACATGGGGGGGGGGTTTTGCTGGTAGGTTAGAGAGAGAGTGATGAGAGAGAGAGAGTGAGTGTATATATATATATGTATATATATATATATATAAGATATTTTAGTGAGAGAGAGAGGGAATAGATATTTTCAAAATAGAAAAATAGAAAAATTATGTGGGATATTTGGGCAGTCCTGAAAGAACAATATGGAGCTTGGGCTCGGGTCCGGTCGAGTCGGGTCGGGTCAAAATCGGACAGGAGGCAATAATTAAATTAAAATGGGTATTTAAAATCATGGGTAAATAAGTAGCATGTGGGGCTCCAATGAATGGGACACAAGTGTCAGGCGGGTAGTAGGCTTCATGTGGGCCATGTCCCTATTTGGGGTCGACTAGGTTGGGTCGATGTCGGGTCCCGAAATTAAATTGGAATTTAAATCAATTTTTATGGCAGATAATTAATTGGCCTAAATTGAACCGAAAGTTGTGCGAAGGAAATGGAGCACAAAATGGAGTGTCTGAGTGGGACACGAAGGTCAGGGGTGAAGAGCGTTTCGAGTAGATCAGGCATGACAAGTTGGTTTCGAGAAAATGACAGGTTTGGTGCTCCTAAATTAAAAGTCACGGTAACGCGCAAACGAAGATCAAAAATAAAAGTGGGAATTCAATTAATAATTAAATGGTCTAATATTGACCCTAAATTGCGCGAAGCAAAAAGGATACAAGGGAACAAGTTCGAGTGGGACACGATATATCAAAATGAAGATAATCTCGTCTACTATAAACTCCAAGAAGGAAGTTTCCAGAGACTGGCATCCCTGATGCTCTAGAATTCCTAGTCACGGTAAAGAGCATTAAATCAAATAATAATCAAATAATAATATTCTAATTAATTGTTTATTAAAATTAAAAAAAATCAGCCCTAAATTCAGGGGCTTACAATCCTACCCACCTTATAAAAATTTCGTCCTCGAAATTAAAGGTTGGTAGTGGGGTTAAAATATGATAGAAGGTTTAGGCAATACTTTAGGCACGATCCAAGAATGACGAGTTTGCACAATCAAGATAATCGATTCGAAATTGTTCAGGCACGATGATGAATTTTGGCACGATAGAATCATGATATGAACAAAATCATATGTGCATGATTTCAGAAATAAGTCAAGTCATTGGGGCACGATTTTAGAGACGATTAAGAGAATCGAAGATATAATTGAAGTTCAAGTACGAGGTGATATGTAGGACTTAGGTTGATGGAAATCAACCTGAAAGTCACACGTACTTGATCAAGATGAAAAGCTAACCATGACCAAAACAATGTTTGGCATAGTTGAGATAAAATTTCAGACATAAACAAAATCGAAGTCAATGTCTTATAGGCCTGATCAAAGATTAAGGAGGATGATTGATAAAATCATGAAATACGATCCAAGTTCGAACGCGATTAAAATCAAAAATAGTCTAAGTTCACTTGGCACGATTTGAGGGTTAAGATTATCAAGATCATGAAAATCAAAGTCGGATAGTCATGATCTAAAACAGGGCTAAGAGAAGCAAATGGAGAGAAAATTTTGAGAATAGCACGATTGAGAGATAGATTGAATAAAAATTAGATTATAGGTCACATAAGCACGATCAAGATCCAAGTTCAGTTATGAAAGACGATAAAATCATGAATCCGAAATCAAAGTCCTAAAAGCACTATTTAGGAAGGAACCCAAGTCACAAGGAGTTTGAAGTCATCTAGAGTCTAGTCAGCAACCAAGACTCTTTGGCACGATAAACTAGACGACCAAAATTGATTGGTCATGGACAGAAGGGAATCAAAATCTTAATAGCATCTAAATTTAAGAAATAATTGAGATATAAACATTTCGAGATTTTTTTTTGAGTTTTCAAGTGTAGATGTCAGATGTAGATATGAGATAGGTGATTGGTGAGATCAAGGCATAGCTAAACAAGTCAAAGGAAATGATGGCAAGATGAGGAAATCATCATGTGATGGGAGAGAAAATAATGATAAACAAGAAATAATAGTAGAAATTATCTTGCTCAATTGGTAAAAGAAGTGAATCAACTTAAGATATGACCTGATAACCATACACGTCTATCCGAAATCATGTTGCCAGAATTCTCGCCACGCCAGTAAGCATAGCGGTAATAAACAATGAAATCCATAACTATGGTATACACCCTATAATCATGTCATCTAGATTCCTTACCACGCCATCCGGTATGGCTGCAAGAGAACCTAAATGACATAACTAGGATAGTATATCCAAAATCAGGCTCCATGTCCATGTCTCGCTAGCTAGTATGACTGCGATAAATTCTAAACTCCATAAATAAAGTAGACACTTACCGTTCTCATCGTCCTCGTCCAAAATATGTTTATCAGGATATCTTAACTCAATTCTTAAAAGAATTATCCAAAACAAAATTAAAGGTCAACAACGAATATTAAGATTTAAAATTTCAACAAGTCAAGGGTAAGTTAATAGAAACAACGGAAACAACTTCCGAGATAGGGTTCGGAGGAAAATTTCAGGGAAAGTCCCGAGGGTACTACCTAGGTCAAGATAGAAAATTGTGGAATATAATCTAAAACAAACCTCGACCATGATACGAGGTTGGTAAATCATATTCTCTCCCCAACCTAGATGATAAATAAGTCCAACTCATACCTTCCCTCTGGGGTCCACAAACTCATCCCAAGAAGGAATAAAGTTTGATAAGGACAGATATTTCAGAAATCCGAACGGACAAGAACAAATGGGAAAATTTTCAAAATGTTCGAAATAAGATTCCCAGGGGTCATCCCTGAAATCTACCAAGAGTTCCTAATATGTGACTGAGTACCAAAATCCTAAAATATTCCATTACTCAACCTTAATCCTAGGGCAGGCTCGCAGTAGTACAGATAGGCTCAAGTACTACCACGACTTCGCATTAATTGCAAAGACTGACCTGCATGGGCCACCACTAAAAACGTGTCACGACCCGCACCCGGATATACGGGTACGAATACGTGGGCCACGCCCTGCCTACGCCGCGGTATCGGCGGTAGAACGCTGTCAAGTATACTATACTAACTACAACATCTAAGAATCCATAACTAGAAATGTACTCATGTCACATCACGAAAACTAAGGAAGATAAGACAAAAAAAAATAATAACAATATCACTAGAACAACTAGAATCTACTATGATCATAAGACAGGAAAATAAAGAAGGAACAACAGGACTAACTAAGGATAACTACCAGGCAACTCATAGAGAAGAATAGTGGGAACCACCTCAGTTAGCATCAACATCTGTAATATTTCATAACGTATCCAGTCAGGAGCGGAACGAGTACATTTATCTCATAACAGATCTCAAGATAGAATAAAAGCTATAAGACTGTAAATAGAGCATATACAATAAAATCATGGAGTGTACATGTATGTATCATGGCATGGTAAGCTGTAGAGCTAGAGTTATAACAAAAAAGTAGAACCGAATCATGGCATGTACACAAATCAAGGTAAGCTATATATCCAATGTGTGTGAGTAGCAGTTTCAACTTGTGATCGGCTTGGGTAACTGTCAAGAATCGGCCTGGCAAGTCATAAGTGCGGTATATGACTCACACTGTTCAAGAATACAAGGGGATATGATCACAGGCATACGCTACTACTCCCCATACCCCAACTGGTAGAATAGATCCAAACAGGACACGTCACTGCACGAGATTCTAATGAGAAGGTCGCGAACCTGCTCTAGAATCAGTGACCACATATTGAGCAAGAGCTACAAGGGTGCTTGCACAATATATCCCAACCTAAGAAGGAGAAACATCTCTCGTCGGGATCCAAGAATACCAATCCGTGATAACCATGTGTCAGGAATAAGCATATCAACACTAAGTACATGAATCATAACAGTTATCATAAATTGGGAATAAGTTATCAGAGAATGTACTCGCCTGGGGTCCTGCTGTCAATATGAATCAGGGTTCAGAGTAAAGCCACAGACCTAAAGATGAAATAATGCAAGAGCTGATCAGGGTCAAAAGATATACTAACATCTAGGTCAAACTAAGACAAACTGGGTCAAAGTTGACGTACAGTTGACTTTGGTCAACTGGTCAACTCTGGTCAATACTAGGTCAACTCTAGGTCAAACTTGACTAACGTTGACTAACAGTTGACTTTGGGTCAACTGGTCAACTTTGGTCCAGTTCTAGTAAATTTTAGGCTACGGTTGACTTCCGGTTGACTTTGGTCAAAATAGTCAACTGTGGTCAACCAGGGTCAAAACTAGTCTAACCTAGGTCAAATGTTGACTCTACTTCGACGTCTAGTCAAAATAGTCAACCATGGTCAAGCTAGTCTCTATAAACATCTACAAGGTCAACTTATGAATTCCAATGATTTAGAAATCACTGAAATCGACGGGTCTCTAAAACAACCCAAAGGAAAAAAATATTATAATAATAGGATGACACAAAAAGAGAAGAAATCTACAAATGTTGTCGGATGATAAAACTAACATCACCGACGTGTCCAGAATGGTCAAATCAGCTAGGATAGCCTGTCCAAAAGTCCAATTTGGACACAGGGGCAAAACGGTAATTTCGGACCAAAATGATGTCCGCCGTTGGACACACTTTGCACCGAAAAAAATGTGCCAAAATAAAAGTGCACAAAATCTAACAAATTATATGTCCACGAATCCAGAATGACGATACGAACCCAACGGTATATCCAGAATTGGATTCCGTTGACCCGATCTCAAATTGGTCCGTTGACCCGGACATTGGAAACCGATTTGCACGGAAAAGCGTGTCGGAGCCAATGTCCTCAAAACTCAGCAAATTATATGTCAACGAGTCCAGAATGACGATACGAACTCAACGGTATATCCGAAATTGGATTCCGATGAGCCGGCGTCAAAAAGTCCCGTTGACTCAGAAAGTGGGACCCGCTTTGCACCGAAATACGTGCCAGAGCCCACGTTCTCCAAATCAGGCAAACTTTATATGAAAACATGCCAGAACGACGCCACGAGTCTACTGGTGGTGTCAGAATTTGAATTCGGGGTCCCGGGTTCAAAAATAGAATTTTACAAGTACAACACTAAGAATTCGAACGACCAACTTTGGCGTCGAATTCGACCGACCTAACAAGCTCAAACTGAAATGAAATCTAAAGGGGGCAGGAAGAGGGTTATACCAGCTGTGCACCGGAACTGGTGGCACGCAAAACGGAGCTGCGACGATGAAGATACGAACCCGCGAAGTTGGCGTCGCAAAACTGTCCAAAAATAGTTTAATTTAAAACGTCAACTTGGTGGCCGGTTTTGATGTATCAAACGACGAAATTAACGGGTGAAATTTGAGAGGGATGAAGGGGTATATACCGAGATTGAGACGGAGCGAAGAAATCGCCGATCCAACGGTCGGATCGTCCAGAAAATCGACGCGAAGTTGCTGTCCCGGAGCGAGCTTTCAGCCTTGATCCCGCGCGCGTCACGCCGGGATTCCGTGCAAAACGCACGAATAGGGTGTTTCTCGCGCCGGGGAAGAGAAGACGCGCCACGAGGGCCTGCCCGGGGGTGCGCCCGGCCAAGGGGGTGCCAACCCCGGCGGTGGCGCGCGGTGGCGCACGGCGGTGGCGCGCGGTGGCGCGCAGCGGCGGCGCGGCGACTGCAGCGGCTGCTGCTCCTGCACGCTGCTACTGTCGCTGTTCTTGCCGCGGCTGCTGCCAGCTGCGGTGGCGCACGGCGCAGCGGGGGGAGGCTCGCCGGCCACGTGGTGGCGCACGGCGGCGGTCGGCGTCGGCCAAGGCGGCGGTGGCGGAGTGGTGTTGATGATGGTGTTGAAGTAGTTGATGGTGAAGGTGATGAAGAAGAGGAGGAGGAGAAGGAGGTGCTCGGGGAGCTGGGCTCGGCCAGGGGATGGCGCACGGCTGGGGAGGAGGAGGAGGAGAATGGTGAAGGTGGTGGCTTGGTGATCATGGTTATGGTGATGGTATGGTGATGATGGCAATGGTGATGGTGTGGTGATGATGACAATGGTGATGGTGTTCTTCTTTTGAAGAAGAAGAAGAAGAAGAAGACTAAGAATAAGGAGAAGGAGGAGTGTGTGTTTGAAATTTTTTGGGGAGGGGGGTGCTGTCGGCCTGGTGAGAGTGAGAGGGGAGTGGTGAGTGTGGTGATAGTGATGGGGTGAGGTGAGAGAGAGAGAAAAAGTTAGATATTAATGTGTGTAAATAATATATAAAGTGAGAGAGAGATTAAGAGAGAGAGATATTTAGAGTGTGAATAGAGAGAGAGGGTGGTGATGTCGGCCACACATGGGGGGGGGGGGGGTTTTGCTGGTAGGTTAGAGAGAGAGTGATGAGAGAGAGAGAGTGAGTGTATATATATATATGTATATATATATATATATATAAGATATTTTAGTGAGAGAGAGGGAATAGATATTTTCAAAATAGAAAAATAGAAAAATTATGTGGGATATTTGGGCAGTCCTGAAAGAACAATATGGAGCTTGGGCTCGGGTCCGGTCGAGTCGGGTCGGGTCAAAATCGGACAGGAGGCAATAATTAAATTAAAATGGGTATTTAAAATCATGGTTAAATAAGTAGCATGTGGGGCTCCAATAAATGGGACACAAGTGTCAGGCGGGTAGTAGGCTTCATGTGGGCCATGTCCCTATTTGGGGTCGACTAGGTTGGGTCGATGTCGGGTCCCGAAATTAAATTGGAATTTAAATCAATTTTTATGGCAGATAATTAATTGGCCTAAATTGAACCGAAAGTTGTGCGAAGGAAATAGAGCACAAAATGGAGTGTCTGAGTGGGACACGAAGGTCAGGGGTGAAGAGCGTTTCGAGTAGATCAGGCATGACAAGTTGGTTTCGAGAAAATAACAGGTTTGGTGCTCCTAAATTAAAAGTCACGGTAACGCTCAAACGAAGATCAAAAATAAAAGTGGGAATTCAATTAATAATTAAATGGTCTAATATTGACCCTAACTTGCGCGAAGCAAAAAGAATACAAGGGAACAAGTTCGAGTGGGACACGATATATCAAAATGAAGATAATCTCGTCTACTATAAACTCCAAGAAGGAAGTTTCCAGAGACTGGCATCCCTGATGCTCTAGAATTCCTAGTCACGGTAAAGAGCATTAAATCAAATAATAATCAAATAATAATATTCTAATTAATTGTTTATTAAAATTAAAAAAAATCAGCCCTAAATTCAGGGGCTTACATAGTCGCCCTATGAGTAGAAATTACTTGATATCGTAGATTGTTAAATATAGATATGTTACTTGCTATGGACATTGTAAAATGATTGCTTGCTTAAATTGCTTGTACTAGTTTGGCCTTGATATTCCTATCATGCTTGGATTTGAAATTTCGAGGACAAAATTTTTCTAAGGAGGGTAGAGATGTCACTCCCCGTTCCCAGAATATGTATTTTTAATACATGTACTGCTTTAATATATTTATTTAAATATTTATCATGTATTATTTTATATTTAAATCTCTTTAAATTCATGTTAATTAATTTCCTGCAATTAATTTTCTGTATTTTACTTTCTGCTTTTATTCTCTGCTTTAGCTTACTTTAGGTTTGGCCTAGGTTGGTTTATTTTTGGGTTATGGTGGTTCATTACGAACCGAACCCACCATCACCATTTAAAGCCCCAATCCTTTCTCTCTCTCTCTCTTCATTACTTCTCCTTCTCATTTACTCTTCTTCTTCTTCATAACTCCCTCTACCTACCAACTCGTAGGCAAGTACATCTTGCTTCCACATGAAAACCCATTTTTATGGTTCTATTCTCTTTTCCTTGTGATTCTAAGAGAGTTTAGAACTTGGCATTTTTCGTTTTGAAGTTTTATTTTTAGTAGATCTAGAAATTCATATTTTTCGGTTTTCAGTAGTTTGGATCTGTCAAAACTTCCTTATTTACAAGTTTTGTTCATACTAGATTGTTGAGGTTGTGTTTTACGCCATTTGACCCATGGGAACCCCATTCCTGGCTTGGAACGAAGGCTCCATGAGAATTGGAGTTCAGGGTGAACTTTACGCTCACGTTGTACGTGCCAGCGTAGTATTGACTTTACGCTCACGTTGTACGTGCCAGCGTAGTATTAACTTTACGCTCACGTTGTACGTGCCGGCGTAGTATTGAGTTTTACGCTCATGTTGTACATGCCATCGTAATATTGAGTTTTTACGCTCACGTTATACGTGTCCGCGTAGAGACGGAGAATGTAGGAATTCAATTTGAGAGATCGCTCGTGGCAGCGTAAAACTGTTTTACGCTAGTCTACTTGACCTAGCGTATTCTTTTACGCGCACAGCATTTCAGGCGTAACTTGACCCTTTACACGAGCTACCTTTATGCATGCAATGTTTTACGCGCCCAGTGTTTCTTGCGTAAAAATATATTCTTTTACGCGTACTTCTTGGCTCGGCGTAAAACGAGTTTTTTTACGCGCGCAACTTTATTTGAGCATATCCCTTTGGCATGCATGACACTCTTAAAATATCCTTACGCCTTTTGGCATAAACTTGATATAATCATGATATGTTAATATTTCTGTTAAATATAGATTGTTATGTGGGATGTACCATGTGTCGTGAATTGAGTTATAGATACCCCGATTGACTGGAATTAAACCCTGAGAGTTGTAGACTCGACCCCACTGAATACTAGTTGACTTTCATGCCTTGTCACCATTGATAATGATTGTGACATTGACTAATAATTGATCATGCGTTCCTAGTTGGAACTAAGAGACTGGCTAGTCGTCTTTTTGAATTGAATGAATGAGACACATTCATATTAATTATGAACTATTGAAATCGACTGGCTAATCCCGAATATTGGCATACAGGCACATGCAGGCTTCAATTCATTTATTATTTATTTATCTTACCAAAGAAGCATGTGTAATTTATGGTCAATGCATGATTACTCCGTGGTTAGTTTTGATTGTTGCATTACGCTATGTAAGACCTACAACCTGACCGCACTGGTATCATTGTAGAATTGTGCATATCGTACCCCGTACGAAAGTACTCATTCTGAATGACCATGATCCACGGCATGGTACTTCACTAAACGTAGAGACTATTAAGTTAAATAAAATAATGATTGCATGGAAAGAATGGATTTCCGAGTTCTTACATGGCAGCCCTCTTGGGACTAGTAGTGCCCGACAGGCCGGTTGGTCCCCACAGATACTGTAAATCTGCCACACGAGCAGGGAGCGGTATCTGGTTATATTATCTATTGAATATTGTATATTAATGACGGGCGTCCCGCTGGGACTCGTCTAATTCATGATTGGCACAATTGATTGACTGGGTAAACTAGCCTTGCTTGCGTATAGTAAGAACTGAAAAATCCTTTATTGCATAATCCAGGATAACTTGGGACTCACAATAGCAAGCCGTAGTAGTTGCCTGGCCGTTTAAATTGATTTGTTTGTGTACTGTACCTACTCTGTTAACTGAGATGATCGGAATGTCAAGACATGACGGGCCAACTTCTGTCCTTGTTTGGTTGGGAGGTTGGTTCGAAGTGTCGTGATGTTGTGTGAGTCCTAGTAGATAGCAGAGATCTATTATCATATTCTCTTATTACTAGCTTCATTCCTCATATCGTGCTCCCTTGCGGTACTTGCTATTAGAGGTCTAACGTCTCTGGTTTTGCATGGCCAGATTTAGAGCCGGTCCCTGAGGATCCAGCTTACTTCTACCTCCAAGATGGTCAACACTAGAGGGATGATAGCAGGAGGACTCGAGTGGGTTTCTTACTTCCCCGTCCGTTTTGTTATCTACTTTATACTTTGTCGTTTGGCACCAACATGTTAGTCGGATTGTCTTGTACCTATTTTTGCATAATTGTAACTAAGTCAGGCTGCAGCTGCTAACAATTGTGTATACTTACTACATCACCTGGCTGTATTTTGTAAAGCCAGATATCAAGAATATTTTGACTGAGCGTTTGGGACGCCTTACTGCTTTATTTCACATGTTCTCTATTTCTGTTTCTTGTTTGAAGGATTGAGACAATAGAAGTAAAGTGACCATAGGGAGACTTTCATGTAGTATGCACCCCCTCGTCTTGTAGACAGCATTGATCGTATTATACGGTATTCATCTATCCGTAATACGTAGCTGGCTGAGTCATTCCCCCGCTCTCCAGTATTCTGGTTCTGGGACGTGACAAGGGGTGAGCCATTCCTTTGGCTTGATCTATGGCCTAAAACTGCAGGATAGAAAATGATCCAACAATCCCAATGATCAATAATAAATTCTATGGACCCAACAATAAACAATAGAAGTATTGAGTTGTTTAGTCTTCGATCTTATCTTGTATTTAGATCTTATATATATACATAGGTAAGATCTGTACATATGAAAGATATATGCCACAGTATATGATGCTCATTCTTTATTCGGCTCAATCCTTTTCTAGGAAAAGGATTGAGCCGAGTTTAATTGCAATCAATTAGGAGAACAAACAGAAATTACTGAATTATGCGCACTTAGTTCTTATATTTTCTGTTTATATATATATATATATATATATATATATATATATATATATATATATATATATATATATTCTAGGAAAACTTGGATGGTAAAAATTTTGAATTCCGAAAATACCCTTGCATATCTATACTAATTAAAAATAATTCATTAATTTTAATAAGGACAACTTAGTAATTAGGAAGACTACCCTTTGGTCTTCCTAAAGAGTCTTCCTAAATTAATTAAAATAATATTAAAATACGTGCAAGACACGTGCACATATGCTAGTGGTATATATATATATATATATATATATATATATATATATATATATATATATATATATATATATATATATATATATATACGTGCAAGACACGTGCACATATGCTAGTGTGTATATATATATATATATATATATATATATATATATATATATATATATATATATATATATACCACTAGCATATGTGCACGTGTCTTGCACGTATTTTAATATTATTTTAATTAATTTAGGAAGACTCTTTAGGAAGACCAAAGGGTAGTCTTCCTAATTACTAAGTTGTCCTTATTAAAATTAATGAATTGTTTTTAATTAGTATAGATATGCAAGAGTATTTTCGAAATTCAAAATTTTTACCATCCAAGTTTTCCTATTATATAGTAGAATATATATATATACACACGGAGAAGGTGATGATGATGATAAGCAGGCACGTATCTATTATCTAGTGTGCCGTGCCAGCAGCCCCTCCACGCCTAATTCTTCCTGCGTAGGAGTTCCGAGTCCACACGGTTCAACAAAGTCTCTCTCTCTCTCTCTCTCTCTCTCTCTCTCTCTCGCGCCCTGAGAGTTGGGAAGAAAGACCAGTCAGTCAGGGACCCTCCCATCTTGTATGTATCGTTCAGCAAAAGGCAAATTTGGTTTATTGTTCTACTTAGTTTTCCTGAGCGAAGGGTGGCACTGGAGGAGTTGTTCCGGCTCCTCTCACCGTTTATTCATAGGACGAAGAGAAGACCTGCACTGGTTCGATCAAAAAACATTTTTGAACATAAGAAAATTCGAAAAATGCACAGGTTCAAGAATGTGCATGCCAGTCGAGAATGTTTCTAATTGAGTTTTTCTTTTTCTTCTTTCAAATCAGGTTTGGAACATTTTCCGAGTTCTACATTTTTTTTTCTTATCCACTTTCTTAGGCTCGGTATCTTTTAAAATGTTCAATTGCAAAATCAGACTTTACTGTGAGCAACAAAGTGGCAGAAAGCCTTTCACAAACACATAGTTTGCATAAATTTTAAGCAGAGCTCTGATAGCAATACTAAAAGATAAAAGTTGCGCCATTTGCTAATTCTTCAAGATGAAACCAAACAAGATGACAAAATGAAGGACATCAAGGCTGAAACAAATTTCCCCAGTATCATTCACAAATCATGACCTTGAGATACTTCTCAAGTTCTCTGAATTTATTCAGAACATGCAGCAAACTATAAACATACATATCCGGGATGTGCCCATATAAGTAACTCCAGTCGAAAACAGAGAAATAGAAACTGATGCAAAAACTCTCCTACAACCACCATCTCTGTTAGCAGTTAGTTCCTCAGGGATCCTCTGCAGAACCAGGCCAGGACCTCTGGATTTTCCCCGGAGAGCACACACAAGAAAGAGATCTCATCAGCCCTTCACGAATTATCAAGAGTCTCGTCTTCCAATTCTTTGGCGAGACCTGCACTATCTTGTTCACGAGGGATACCAACGGACTAACCATAGAGTACCTGGGTACTACAAGGAGCAAGATCCTCAAAGGATTTCGGCCCCTTAACTAACTCCCACTGTACCCTCCAACCTTTCCCGTCCTCCTTCGCCAGAGTCCCCACCCCAACATTCAACCCCTTCCCTACAATGTAAACCCTACCCTCTTCTGCTCCGCTAACAGCATACGGCTTTCTCACTTCTGAGGGGACCCCACTTCCAGCCACCAATTTCCATGTGTCGCTGGTAGGATCATATACCTTGAGACGGCCCTCCCCGTACTCCGACACAACAAAGAGGGTCGAGCCGACCACCATGCTCACTCCAGTCCAACCCTCCCGTAATCCTATGCTCATCTCCTCCCATATGTCATGTTCTGCATCGTAAACTTCGCCACGAGGAGAAAAAGTGAAGGGCCATGACCATCCTTCGTTCACAAACATCTTTGTCCCAATTACTGCTGCGTCATACCTATTAGGACATACGAGATTAAGAACAAAATATTAGAAGACAAATTTAGAAAAGTTAGTTTGTTGAGTAGGCAGGCACACAAGCTCCAAAATATTAAATTGTTGATAACCAAAGATAGAAACACTAAGAAATGGGTACTGGATCAGTATGATTGTGACAGAGGGAATAGGAACTCTTGTGGTGATTATTTAAGATAATAGCTATGACAATGACAAAAACAATATATAGGTGGTCCTTCTGGTGCTTCTTTAAGACATGATCACAACAGACAATAATGTACACTGCCAGGAAGAAGCGATGAAACAGGTGTTGACCTCTAGCTAGAACTCAAGAGTGAAAATAGATGTCGAAATGAACAACATAGATAGCGTAATCCTAGTCTAGGAAGACTCTGCAATCGAAGGATCCAAGGGAGAGGTGGAAGTTGACGGTTTTGTCCAACTCGCTTTTCTGCTACCTACTATATTGTCCAACTCGCACTTCGAATTTTGCAACTTTGATAGGGTTCATGTGAAAGAAGCTATAACACAAAAGGTTTTTATATTTTTATTACAAATATAAGAGGTTATACGCAAAAAGCCTAGCATAAACAACCATATCATATGACTTCGGACCAATATTAGAGCAAAATACCACATTGTAGGAAAAACAATATCCCCAACTTCCATCCTAGGAGCAGATATGAACCATATACCAGATTGTTTTCGCTAGTTTACCTTCCATTTGGCTAAAATGTCTAAAACTTGCTCTTCAGACATAATCCACAGTTTTGGGTTGAAGTTAAATTTAATTCAGTTAAGAGAACATATACTAGGCTGATTTTACTTGTCAGGTAGTTGTGTTTCCATGTTTGTTGTAAATTACATCGATGCATGGTACTCATTATCTAAATGCTGCATGGACATGGAAATAAGACACGATATGATACGAGCACGCGCATCCAGACATAACACTACACTGGTTTTGGAGTGTCCTAGTGTAGTATCTCGGAATGTCGGTATAAACTTATATGACAAGATTTGGGGGTCTCCATGCCTCCTAGACAGGTGGATGAACGTGATATGGGCCTTGTCCGTGGTCCACATGTCAGCTAGGAAGCACAAGCACTCCAAAAATGTGGGCCGTGCCATGTCCTTATCGTGTTGTATCCTTGTCCGTGCAATATAGCATGTCAGTGAGCCAGACCCGCAACAAGTCCACAAAAAAATCTTACTAACAACTGAGTCTAAACTAACATGATGAAAGCAAAGAAAAAAAAAAATCTAAATTTCATACAAATATCCCCCTTTTGTTTTTTGCTATATATTAGACTAATGATCCATCTTGAATTCTAAGAAGAGAGAAAAGAATAAAAATTGCAACCATCACAATCAGACCGGAATAGCATCCTAACTTTATTCAAACACAAAGTAAAAAAAATGCATTCTTTACTCTATCCCCCCAAAAAAGAAACTCACCTTGCCATTCCACATCGCATCCCTACCGCCGGGATCCACCGGCCGGTCTCCGGCTCGTACAGCTCGACCGCGGTCGAGTCCGCCGCCTCTCCACCCCCCGCCGCGACGACTCTCCCGCCGACGGCACCGGCGGAAAAGAAGGACCTTTTCGCCCTCATCGGTCTCCTGACCGACCAGGAGTTCGTGGAGACGCTGTAGGAAGCGACGTCATCGAAGACCTCCCCGGTGTCGGCACCCATCCCGCCGAGGAGAAAGATCTCGCCTTTCTCCCTCAATCCGACCGCCGTCGATGCGGAGGGGTAGATGGGGGCGGCCCCGGCGAAGGGAGGCGGCGGTGGGGGGAGGGGGAGCCATTCGGCGGAGCGAGGGTCGAAGGCGTGGAAGTTAAGGCGGCGGGTCCGGTCGTGGCGGGAGGAGAGGACGAAGAGGTAGGGGTGGTTTAGGGATTTTAGGGTTTTGAGGGTTCGGTTCCAGGAGGAGGAGACGGAGCGGGCGAGGGGGCGGTGGGGGAAGGGGAGGTGGAGGAGGCAGAGCTCCGCCACGTCGTCTGGGAGGCCGGGGATCAACGGAGCGGGAGGGGGAGCGGTCGCGCCGCCGGTGGACGCCGCCGAGGAGTCTCCGGAGTTTGGGGACATTGGTGAAGGGGTGGGCGGGGGGAGTGAAGAATTGGGATCTTGGATTTAGTTATTTATAGATTGGAGGTGGAGGGAGGGAGGAGGGATTTGTCGGGACGTGGTTGGGTGGGGTCCATGATGAATGGACGTTTCTTGTCGGGTTTCTATGCGGTAAACCAAACATTTTCCTTCTATGCGACTCTAATCCGACCCGGAATATTTGGTTCGCGGGTCTGTGAAAACGTAACCCAAACCCGGCCAAACAATGGATGCAAATAGGGGTGTATTCCGATCCAATACGATTCATATATATATATATATATATATATATATATATATATATATATATATATATATATATATATATATATATATATTGAAGCAATGGGTACTTGTGGCGAACTCGCCTCCACTGAGGCTCGAACTCCTGACAACTTGGGCCGCATGCATCTCTCTTAACCACTAGGCTAGAGGTCATTTGCACGAGTATATATATATATATATATATATATATATTTTTTTTCATACATATATATATATATATATATATATATATATATATATGTGTGTGTGTGTGTGTGTGTGTGTGTGCAAGTACGAGTATATATATGTATGTGCAAGCCTTGCACGTATTTTATAATATTTGGGAAGAGCTAATAAGGAACTTCTTTATAAAAAAAACTTCTTTTTCTATACCTAATTACATAACTAAACATATTAAATTTAATGAACAATTTTAATTAGTAAACATAAATGAAGACATTTTTGGAAGAAAAAAATTCACGGAAAAACCTACTTTCTTTATTATATATTATCATATTTGTATTTCGAAACAAAAATTTAGTGTTGACTTTTTATATTAACACAATTTTGATTAATTATGTTTGCCATTGGCAAAATTATGTTTTCATACTTACTCGCTTGGACTATAGCTCTTTGACATAATCCAAATTTGGAAATGGAACGGAACCTGTAATCGTATATGTTTTTAGATGTTCCGATCAAATTCATATCTGGATCCAAATTGAATAATGTCTCGCTAGTGCACTACCTAGGCACAATCGCACATCCTACATGCGTAGGATGTGTGTATAATATAATCAGGGGTATAACAATCATAGGCTGAGACGCAGCAGTCTGCAGTCTATTTTCTGAGTTTTTTGTTTCCGTATACTAGTAATAAAACTTTTCCAACGAGAGCATGTGACTGAACTTTGCTGAAGTCTCCTACCATGACTCGAGCAAGAGGGGACCACTCGAGCGAGAGGGGACCAAATTAAACCTAATACTTGGTCTCAACATGTAATAATCAACCCTATATACTTCAAAGAATAATTCAGGAAATTAGATCACATAGTACATATACTTCAAAGAATAATTCAGGAAATTAGATCACATAGTACAAGCAACCGAAGTCTAGTACATGTGGTATATAGGGTATGATAAATATGAATTGAAGGAATTCCTTACTAAGGGTTAACTGTACATTGAATCATTGATCCTCAACACATCATGTCATATCTAATATAAGCATTATTACATCAACCAAATGGATGCATAACTTGCTCATACTGACAGGTTAGAAGCTTTCCTATGAAATAGTTAGGCTAGTCCCTTCATTTTGTATGGTAGCGTGGAGTATGGGACGAGAGTATGCCATATAGTAAATAACAAAAAAGTCAAGTGTTGTTCATGTTTACGCGAATCCCAACATTTATGTGAAATCCATTTCTTTGTGAAACCATGTGTCCCTTCAAGTGGCATGTGCGAATCCCTTGTTTGGTCTGGTTTATAGGTACGAGTGGCATGCACGAATCCTTTATTTGATATGTCGGAAAGTCATAAAGGGTATCGATTATGTTCGGACAAATGATATTGACTTGGATTCCTTCTCGGGACATTCGGGTTAAACGGGACGCCTGTCAAAAATTGATCATATGGATGGCTTGTCTGTATTAAAGATACTGCTACATCTATAATGAATTCATCAAACTTGTTGGTCTAATTGAACGAGGGAAAAAAAATACAAATTAAAACGTTCTAATATCTCGTCCAATAGTCATGGACATATTCAATATACCTAGTATCTAAACTTGTTTGCATTTTAGTGCACAGACTACCTTTTGTGCTAAGATGTAAGCCATGATCAAGGGCGGAACCAGAAATCTGAACTGGGTGGGCTGGGATGGATTAGGATGGAGGCTAGATATAGACCGACTAAAAAAATATCCAAGCGATAACAAATTGTTGTTTTGTTTAGTAGTGATGCAAACTAATGCTATAGTATTAGATGGGGAAAATAGCAAAAGTCAGCAAAGAATGGACCAAATAAAGGAAAATGAACCAATCATATGGTCCACCAAGTTTGGGAGAGTTTAAATATAGGGGAAGATAAGTTAATAGTGGTCCTCAGCTACTAATTGTAGCTTGTAAACAAGATCAACACCATCATTCAAATAGATTTGGTATCTATATACAAATGGAAAGAAGAATACAAAAAGGAAATAAAAAATAATTAACTCCCCATTATCCAATTTCACACTACAACCTGACTCCTGAAAATTCGGATCTTCTCCACTAAAAAAATGATAGAGAAGATAACTTAGCATTAATCTCGGTCCGTTGAAATTAATACAAGAGATTAAAATTTATAATTTTGAAAAAAACAAAATTGTCCCTAAAAAAATCCTTCCAAAAAATATAATAAAATTAAAATCGCTCCCTATTAACTCAAGGGCAAATAGAAAATATTTCAATGAATTCCTTTCCAATCCTTACTCATGATGACATGAATTCTAATTATTTTGGTTCCATTAATTATTGTTTTGCTATTAGATGCCATTCTTTCATGTTAGCTTCCTAAAGTAAGGGGTTTTATATTTTGTTTGTAGTTAGTAGCAGTCTTAAATAAGTAGTGTTAATTGCTCCTTTTTTTTCTACTTTGTCGATATCAAATTTTACAATTTTATGTGCAACTTTAAAATATGTTTGTCTTTTAAATATCTCGTGTATAGATTAAATGTAAGTGATATAACAAGACAGTATAACCATTTAGTTACTACTTTTTGAATTATTTATTATGATATCGAAATTAACCAACTAGGTGTAGGATGAAACCTAAAAATTGATTACTGGTCCAATTTGAGTAGTGTCACTTTGTGATTTATCTTTCGAATTTAATGGGAAAAATAATTAAATTTGGGGAACATGAGATGACAAGGTCATTTGGTTTTGGGTGGCTTAGGATGATGGAGGGAGTTGTGTCTCCATTGGTACGCTATCAAAAAATGGTACATGGTTGGAGCAAGAGACACGTATAGTGAGTACTTGCCAAGGAAAAGAGATACTTTACCTACTAATAAACTAAAACCGACCAAATTAATCTATGTCCATCTCCAATTAGTTGGGGAAAATGTATGTAACAAAATTATGTCTCTTCTAACCCACCTACTCTTAAACTAAAACCGACCTAATTACCAAGGAAAAGAGACTTTACAAAATATTGTTTTATTGCACGTGACTTCTTTTTAAAAATAAATATTTTAACAAATACTCCCATTCAAAATTAAAACTAGTATATTCTCAATTTTTAAAAAAAGTTAACAAAATGTCCTCATTTCTTTATATGAAAAAAAAATAAAATTTTAAGATATATCTCTACTATTTAATCAAAATTTTGACTGATTTACAAAGGAATGAGAGTATTTGCTTTTTTTTTAAATAGTGGAGATGTATACTAGTTTCTATATTTTAAATTGGACATTTGCTAAAATATTTCTTTTTAAAATGTATTTTCCTATAAATGTGCAAAAATTACGCCTTGAATCGTTCATGGCCTAATCAAGTTAGCTATCAATCAAATTGCCAAATACTAAGATCTCGTTTGGGTTGAATCATAGCATTGGAAAAAAAAAAGTTTTTTTTTTTGTATGTTTGGATGTAAAAGAAAAGTACGAAAAAATGAAAATAATTCTCATGAGAAGAAAAATAGAAAAGAAATTGGTTCCTTTCATCCAACACAGAATTCACTTTTTCACTATAGATAATCACTTTTTCTTCTAATTATTTGGCCTCTCCAAACATCGTGAAAAAAATGGATAAAAATTATATTTCAAAGGAAGAAAAAGATAACCAAGGAATTGGACGAGCACTAATGGTGAAGTCATTTCGATTGCTAAAGGATGGATGATAATCAAACTTTGTAATTTCAAAAACACTAATGGTCAAAAGCTAATGCTGAAATTAGGAGAATTTTGCAACTTATCGGGTGATGGAGAGTACATGACTATAATTCTTGTTCCATATAGAGGAGACAAGAGGACTCAACACACCGACACAACTCATGAGACCGAAATATGCTTGTCTAGTGAACACACAAAATATTTACAAGATGACCTGGCCTGTCGACAAACTTATAGTTGTCAATTTAATTATAAGAAAAAGAAAATACATTTGTGTACCTGTAGATTAAAATTACAAGTTTCAGTTCCAATATTTAGATTTGTAAGTTTTCTTCCCCCTAGTATTCCTTCTTAGTTGTATAATCAACGTAAGTAAATAATATAGTCTCACGGGAAAAAAAAAAAAAAAACACAACTATCGATCGATCACCTCTAGTCCGGAACATTGTTAGCAATTCGGCAAACGGAAAAAATTCGGGAAGGCAAAAATACGAGTATAAATCTGCCCAGTGCAAATAAAAATACGTTCAAAAGTTCGGTCAAATACTCGAAAAATAAAAATATTGAGATTAGAAATTTCACATTCTTAAATATGTTGTCAAATTTTGTTAATTAAACAAATTTCCACCATATTTTTTTGCCAAAATTTTTAATAATTTATACGGAATACGTTTAAAATTTCACATGCTTAAAATTTACGTACTTATTTGAATCTGTCAAAAATACGCAAGTATTATACGTTTTTTAAAGATAAGAAAAAATTGCGTATAATACGAGTTTTATTCAGGTGATTGCTAACAAGGGTCCAGAGTGCATTTGTCATATTTATTTGAATTTGAACCATGATGTGAGCGTATATTACATATGTAGTACAATGTGTAGTGCAAGTCCGAACGTGTACATCTTCGTGATAATACCATATGTTATTTGTCTGGCAATAAATAACTGTTAAATTATTTTCTCATAGAAATTTGAGAATTTTGTGTTTTGTCATTGCAAATCCTTAATACCATATGTTATTTGTCTGGCAATAAATAACTGTTAAATTATTTTCTCATAGAAATTTGAGAATTTTGTGTTTCGTCATTGCAAATCCTTCCCTACAAATAAATAGTATTAAGTTATTAGTCGTCAACTTCAAGCAATAACATTCTAATTGTTAGGAAAGTATTGAATTTTACAATGCAAGTGGGCCGTGTCTCTAATAGAAAACCCATGTCATTTAAACTAAGTGGACCGGCCCAATGTTTCACAGCTTAGTTCTAATGTCCGGCAAGTCGGGTTTGAGCCTATTTCTGCCAGGAACTATTTTTGGCTAGGCGAGGAACAAGCGACCGAGTCGGTCCAGCCCATTGTCATCTGTATCCTAAATTTCAAGTGTTCGTTTATATATATTTTTATTTTTGGATCCGGAACCTAAACACAAAAACTTGATTGTTTAGTAAGGCCAAAACTCTAATATTGGGTTCGACAACCATTTGACTGTTTTTTTTTCTCTTTACTAGTTATTCGTGCGACTCTGACATTCTTTGATAATTTGATTTTTAAAATTATTTCTCGTTTCTTTTAATAATATTTTTAAGTAGGTTTTTAGGATTATTTTTTTTTACATCGGTGTCAATTGTTATATCTCTCGTCTTTTAATCTTGAGCTTTCTTTGTACTTTTATATTTTATACGGAAAACACTTTTAATCGTGTATGACACTTTTTCTTTTTTAAATGTTTTGAGAGAAACACCACTTCACTGGATATAAAACTCTTAAAATTAGTAAAAATGATGCCATTTGATTAAAAAAAAAAAATTCCCCAAATAATATACTTATGTAAGCTTTTACGTGACGATCACATATACAAAATCATTATGGACGAAATTGCAATATTTTCTTCACCATGGGCTCCTTGGAAGGATGAATAACTTGATAACACTATTGGTATCAAAATAGATGTTGAACCATTTTTATGAGTTTCGAAATCAACACTATCAGCAATATCAACGGTTTCAAGTTGGAGTATCGAAATTTTCGCTATAAAAAACAAATAATTTAATAAATTATTAACATTTAACAATTTTTTTTATAAACAATTTAAGTAATTTTTTTGTTGTTTTCTTTTTTAAAACTGAATGAACATTATTGATTTATTCTTTTTGTTTATTTTTTTTCAAATTGATTCGAATAGAGAACTCCAAATTCAATATCAGCCAATCAATATAGAAGAAACAACAATATTATCCACACCAAATACCATGATGATGAGCAAATTAAATACCTTTGTGTCCATGAAAGTTACGGTGCTCTACATCAAGGCGTGTGCCATAAGCAATGTCCTGTATTGCTGCAAGGTACAGAAATATGAAAAGATTCGTAGCATCGATATCAGAATCGATATCGGACCCTTTCTATGAGTTTCGGGTCCAACGGTACAGTAGTATGGATGGTTATGAATCGAAGTATCAAAAATTTAGCTATAATTTAATAAATTATTAATATTTTATTAATATTTTTAATTTGGTTTTGAGTATTTTCTATTTCTATGTTGTTTTCTAGTAATTTTAAATGGAATAAAAAAAATAGTCATCTTTGTCGATTAGTGTATGTGCGATGGATAAATTTTCTTCAATTACATACTTTTATAATTTTATTATACTTGTATATTCTTGCTCAATGTTTTCTTCTCGTCTTTGCCAAATTGATTTTGGAAAAATAATTCCGAAGTTAATATGGGCCAATCGATCGGTATCGATATATCGGTCAGTACTCCGATGGCAAATATAAAAGCCAGTTCCACGTCACCCAACCCGGGCTTAGGCCATTTAAACTCTCTTTTCCTCGCTCTAATCTATCGCCGCCACAAATGCCTTCCCTCTACCATTTCCTCCTCCTCCGCCGGAGCCCGCAGTTAGGGTTAGGGTTCCGGCAGCTCCACTCCCCTTCCCTTGACATCACCTCTCCCACCTTCGCCATCTACGGCTCCAACACCGGCGTCGGCAAAACCCTAGTCTCCGCCGGGCTCGCCATCTCCGTCCTCTCAAACCCTAAGCCTAGCCCCAACCCTAGCTTCCTCTACGTCAAGCCCGTCCAGACCGGCTTCCCCGCTGACTCCGACGCCCGCTTCGTCCTTCGCAAGGCCACCGCGCTCTTCGACCGCTCCCCCTCCTCCTCCTCCTCCTCCACCCTCCTCGCTTCGAACCACACCATCAACGCCTCTCCCGAAGCCAAGGACGGGGTTATGGGGTTCTACGAGGAGGCTAGGGTCGGGAGAAAGGAGGACGGCGGGGAGGAGGCGATGCTGGCCTGCAAGACGCTGTTCGGGTGGAGGGAGGCGGTGTCGGCGCACCTGGCGGCGGAGAGGGAGGGGATGAGGGTGGACGACGATTCGCTGAGGGAGGCGCTGGGGAAGTGTTTGCTAGGGTTCGGTGAGGGGAAGAAGGAGGGGGTTTGGAAGGTGATTGAGACCGCCGGGGGCATTGCCAGTCCTGGCCCGTCCGGTACGCTCCAGTGCGATTTGTATCGGTGAGCACGCTTTATAGATCATTTGTTATTTCATGGTATTATTACGAGTTTATGGAGTTGCAGGCGTAAAGAGTGTTGCCTACAGGGCCGGCCCTGAGCAATTGGGGGCCCGAGGCGAAACTTTCAAAATGGGCCCTCATACATAATGTAAAATAAAATATAAATAAAACAAAAATTTGTTGTAGTCAAGATTTGAACCAAGGACCTATTAAGTTTAAGTCTAGCATTGTAACCACTACACCACAATACTTTTTGTTAAAAAAAAATACACATGATACATATTAGTTCTAGTATAGATAGTTCCATGTTAGTGCCCCCTTTTCTCAGGGGGCCCTGGGCCGTCGTCCGGCCTGCCCTGGGCCAGGGCCGCCCCTGGTTGCCTAGTAGCGAATCATTTTTGTGTGTGCGTAAAAAATGGAACTATTTTAAAATACACTCAGAGGGAAGAATGGTAGCAGAATGAATTTGGCATGCCAACGATAGTTCTTCAATAAAAGTAGAACTATTTGTCAAACCATTCAACTAAAAGTTGTTCTTATGTGTGTACTGTGGAGTATATTAGGCTTGTAATGTAGACACTAAAGACAAGTGTGGGTTGGGTCGCCTCGTGTCGGGCACATACGGGACACAATCCAGGCACTCTAAAATATACTAGGACATACCATACTATGCCCTGTGTCCATACAGGGTCGTTTCCTTGTCACTGCAACATAGTTTATAATTAACCACTATTACCTACGAACAAATCATGGACTGTAGTCACTGTATACAGACTCGTCCCTTCCTGCATATTAAGGAGCCGTGTTCTAGGTCCCAAATATAGATTAGAGACACGATATGGACATCATTGTCGTGTCAGTTCAATATAGATGGTCAAAAACATAAATTTGCGGCAACTCATATGCTCTGTTAATTCTGGTGATACATGGATTAGTTACCACTTTGTTACAACCATATTGACTATATATAGAGAGAATTTCCTCACTCTTATAGATCATCTAGGAATCACTAATCACTCAAAATTTGTAAGAATACATTTGAATTTATTTATATGAGGCCATAATAGTAGTGCTGATGTAGGAAAGAATATCTTGATTCTTTGAGCAGGTTTATATCCCTATATAAAATTCAAATGAAAGTAAAGTACTACTAGGAATTCTTCACTGCTTCCTGCCAGAAACCTCGATTCAAGATAACCGCAAGATAGAGTTTGATTCTGACTTCTGGGTTCTGCTACATGAATCATTTTCTTCCTTTCTGCTCAGTTAAGCTACGCAACATATACTATGGGAGGATATGTTGATGTGACCCTCTATTTGGGTTTGTGAACAGTAGTGGACAAGGAACATTATGCACAACAGATGCGAAAATAATCCTCGATTTGAGATTTAATCCTGAGAAGATGAAACTAAATGGAATTCGCAAGAGAACTTTCAACACTTAATTGGAACTTTCAGAAGCAGAAGTAGATGCCTCAAGTGGACATTTGTAGTTCCACTTGTGTTTCTCAAGAGGTGTTTGTCCTATGCATCTAGAGATCTGTCACTCTAAAGGACAACTAAGATTGTTCAGCATTAATAGGACGAGCTGCTTGTCCTTGCATCATTCTGGCCTGAAATTTGTTAAGATGACAAAAACAGGTAAAGAGTGCTAGTTGTTCATGGCAGAATTTTTTTTTCTAGTGAAATTAAAATTGCTTATTGGTTTCCTTATGTAGAAAGGGGGCCTTAAGTTTTTTTTTAATATGAAGAAATATCTGTAAGTGCAATAGTGAGTATCCCTAATATTATTTTTGCTTACAGGAATGCCCCTTATTTGATATTCTTGAGTAATCTGGAGGAAATTAATTTGTTAGTTTCCTTTTCCTATTTTCTTTACATTCTTGTAGTTGTTGTTGCTTATTGCCTCATGTTTTTGTGGTAGTTGTCGATTTTGCAATCTGTTGATTCTATATATTTTTTTTCTCAGTCATGAACTTATTCCTTTCCAGTTCTCTCTTCTCTTCATCCAGAGATTCTAGATATCGTGCTTTTATTTCTTGAACTTTTAAACAATCATATAACATTGATTAGTTCTCTTATGTGCTTTATTACTTGAACTTATAAACTATCATATTCATTGCTTAGTTCTCTTATCGTCTGTGATGTATGTTTAAGGCAGGCCTTTCAGGTTTCCTGTTATACTTGTTGGAGATGGCCATCTGGGTGGCATATCTGCAACTGTATCTGCTTATGAGAGCTTAAAGATTAGAGGATATGATGTTACTGCCATTATTCTAGTGGATCATGGCTTGTCAAATGAGGTGCCCTTGATATCTTACTTGAGAAACAGGTAACGAGCTTGATTTGTTGATGTGTGTATTAATTTCCAGTCATCTTTACCAGGTTTTTGCTTGGTCTAACTTGATATCCACCAACTAGTGACTTTTTGGTGCCCGTTCCACTTCCAATAATTTTTAGTAGGTTTATGGTTCTAATTGATATCTACGAAGTAGTTTTTATATTTTATGTATTGCTTCTATTGTTGATTTGTTGGCTTTTGAACTTTTCTCTCTCTCATGCTGTATGGACTGCCCTTGATGTCTTACTCGGGAAACAGGTACAGAGTTAGATTTTTGACGCGTGTAGTTTCCACTCAATTTTAATTGTTTTATCGTTGTTCTAACTTGATATCTACCAACTAGTAATTTTTTGATGCCTGTGTTAAATTCCAATATATTTTAGTAGGTTTATTGTTCTAAATTGTTATCTACCAAGTAGCTTTGTATTTATGTTACTACTTCTAATACTGATTTGTTAAGGCTTTTGAACTTTACTTCTCGATCATGGTGTACGGTGTACCTGACTTCACAGGTAGCATTCATGAAGCCCATTGTCCATTTCGGCCTTCCCTTTTCTTCCCCTTAATTTGTTTCGCGATACATATTTCAGTGTTAATTTTAGACCGTTACTACAATGCCAATTTTTTCCCCTACTCATCATATGCTGTTATGACTGATGATCACTACAATTAGAAATTATGTGTTCTCTTTGCTGTCAACTAATTTACAATTTGTTTGTACGTTGGTGGATCTGTATTGAATATTAACTAGAAAATGCACAATTATTTCAAATCCTTGCTACTCTTGTTCTAGTGTGGACGTGCTTGTACTGCCACCTATACCTGAAGATCCATCGAACAATTTGATCGACTGGTTTTGTGAATCTAGTGAAGTATTTAGTTCTCTTCAAGAAAAGATGTTATCTGCTCATGTGGAGAGGCTTCAACGGTTACATGACATGCCACAGAAGGCAGGGAATATTATTTGGTGGCCATTTACTCAGCACCAACTTGTTCCTGAGCAGGCTGTTACAGTAATAGACTCACGTTGTGGTGAGAATTTTGCAGTACACAAGGTATAAGATATATTGACTGTTTCATTTTATAGTCTTTTTTATTGTTGTGTCTATCTTTGTCTAATAGTACCTATGTTTCAGTAGTTTTTGTTTGGGTATGAAATTGTTTGACGCTTTCCTTTCCAGTTGCCTTATTTTGTCAGAACCTCAGTTGGAAAAATTCAAGTTTCTGATTTATTTTTGACGTTGTCTTGTCTTAAAGCGTAGTACTTTTGTTCTCATATTGGATGTTGTCTTTCGGTTTAGGATTGCAAAAATCAGGACATGATCATTCCACAATTTGATGCATGTGCTAGTTGGTGGACCCAAGGGCCGGATGCTACTTTACAGGTCAGTTTGTCAAATATAGCATTCTGTCATTACCAGTCTGATGTTGCTTATACATTAATTGATTCTTCATGACATTCTTTATTTTTTCTTAATAGTCAAGGATATTACTGGTTTGAAATTAATTATTGACGTCTATCCACCAACGAGTGCAAGCTGCCTTAACATTATAAAATGTGTTACCTTTGTTCCTCATCATCGATCAAACCTATATAATTGTGAAAAGACCAGAATAACCTTTCAAATAATGAACGAATAGAAACCAAGTCAGAAAGTGTAAACTGCCCTACATTATTTTATGTTACCTTTGCCCCAAGTTGTCAATAAAACCATTACAACTGAATATACTCCTAAATACAGGAAACAATTAGAAATCAAAAGAATTAAACAATTAGAAATCAAAAGAATAAGAATGATGAGTGTTGATGTCCTTGAAACGTTGAATAATTTGGATCCTGCTAGTTTTAATAATTTTAAAGATGCCTATCGTCTTTTTCTTTGAAGTCGTTTATTTAACTAATTCCTTCAGATTTTATATACCTCAGAGTACAATCTCGATCTAGTGCATGTATTTTCATGAAGAAGTATTTATAACTTTTTGTTCACTATAATTTTCTGTTAGGTTGTTTCAGATGGAGCTTGCAAGAGAGATGGGTTATTCTGCTGGAAGATATGGGCATGTGATGTTTCCTGAGAACGTTCACGAGCCTGCACTTCGTTGCGCGGAGCTTTTGCTTGAAGGAGTTGGGAAAGGTTAGATGAGTATAAATTTAATTACTTGCTTATTAACATGTTTGTAGTAGAACTTTCAAATAAGTTTATGTCAACACTTCTTTTCCATATAACTTTCTTAACCTTCTGCTTTTGTTGGGGTGTAAGCAATTATAACTGAATAGTCAGCACTGATAAGTTTAATTACTCCCTAAATAACCATTAGTTGCGAACATAGTAGCTGGTCATGGAAAATGGTACAAATTTGAGATGCAACCTTTTTTAGGAAATCCTGGATACATGGAAGGCAGAAATGTGGTTAGATACATGAATCTATATACATATTATGTATGTTGGATCTTTAAAAATAATATATCTATGCATGTTCTGAGTACTAACAAGAACCCAAAATATTCTAGAAAATTTTCACACTAAAAGAAAATTTACTCTCATATCTAACAATATGTTGGACATGAGTGAGCCATGACAGATCTTTTCATCTAGTTTCGGGGTCCGTTGGAACTTGCATGCGTGACGTGTATGTTAATGATGGATCGTGTCGGATAGGTTTGTTGGACATGATACAGGCCTCTAGAATCTAAAGGTGGTCCTCTAGAATCCAGAGGCTGTGGTGCAACCTACTTAGGAACTTAAGTCATAAGCAACTGTCTCCTACTCACCTAATTGTGAATTTTCTCCCTCTTTGACTTGGGGTTGTTTGGTTGCAAATAAGGAAAGTAAAATTGGTAAAAGTGCCACTTTATATTGCACTTTTATAACTTCTGTTGTTTGGTTACAAACACGTTAGACTCGAATTTCACATTTGGATGTGACATAAAGTGGCTCTTGTCATAATTTGGATCTCACAAGCATGAAGCGGGATGGAATTGAGATTGTACTATTTTTTTTGGTTCTTTTCACTTTTCATTGTGTAACAAGTGTGCAAATTCAACTTCTAAATCATACCACTTGCATACCAGCGACATATTTACATAGGAGGGCTTGGGGGCACATGCCCCCATACTTATTTTTGTTTTCAAAAAATTTCATATTCGTAGTCTAAGATTAACGTGACCTAGCCTAATATTGTTTATGCCCCCACTCAATGTGGTAAAAGAACAAGCATGCTCTACCCATCTCATGCTTAAAAAAAAATCAAAGGCTGCATTTGTCTTAGAATAAATGGACCCTAAGGTATTAAAAAGTCTTTTTATTTGTAGTTGTAATTTTATATTTAAATACACGTGCCCCTACGAGATTTTTTTTTTTTTTTTTGGATTCATCCTTGTTGTAATAATATATTTTTGTTTGACTTGAACCTTATGAAGCTTAACCTCCCGAATAAAGTAATAATCAATCTCAATGTGTTTGGTGCACTTATCGAAAACCGGATTTTCAGCCATATGAATAGTTGTATGGTTATTATAGTAAAAACGATAGGAGAAGGAACAACACCAAGAATGTAAGCAAACTCTTCAACCATGCTAGCTCGGAAATCACATGTGCTATTGAGCTAGCAATGATTATTTGTTTCTTGCTCCGCCAAGGAACAAGATTCTCATCAAAATATGTACATAAACCACCAGTCGAGCGACGTTTATCCATTAAGCCCGTATAATCAACATCTATATAAGAGGTCAGTGAGAGAGTGGAGGAGGGCTGGTAGATAAGACCATGTCCAAGGTATTTCGTCTGGTAGCAAAGTATGTGCTCAACAACATAAAGATGAGATGTTTAGGAAGACTATATACTGGCTAACAAAGCTCATAACAAATGAAATATCTGGACGAGTGACAATTAGATATGTCATCTTTTCCACAATACGACTTTAATAATCAGGATTAGACAACAATAACTCTGATGTAAAGTCAAGAGAAGAGAGCTTCGAATTCAATTTATACCCATATGGGTATCAGCTGCTTACACCCCAAATAGTTAGAATCATATAGTAGATCCATTCAGTACTTCTGTTGAGAGAATAAGAGAATCACCATCTCGGACAACCTTGATTCCCAAAAAGTAGCGAATGAGACAAATCTTTTGTCCGGAAATGAGAAGACAATTGTTTTTTAATGACATAAATTCCAACAATATTATCGCTAGTAATAATGACATCATCAACATAGACCAAAATAATTACTTTCCTCTGTTGACGACGGAGGATAAAAAGAGAACAATCAACATTACTCTAAGTAAAATCAATCTTCTTGACTACCTAATTGAACTTATCGAGCTAAGCACGAGGGGGCTACTTGAGACCATAAGTGGACTTACGAAGGCAACAAATAAGAGAGCAACCTCATAACCATTAGATTGTTGCATATAAAGTGTCTATTAAATCTCCATTCATAAATGCATTCTTGACGTTTAGCTGATATAAAGACCATCTACGACGCACTACAAGAGAGATAAAAAACGAACAATGTTTAGTTTGGCAACATGAGAGAAAGTCTTCTCATAATCGTTCCCATATTGTTGAGTAAAGCCTCGTGCAACAAGGTAAGTCTTCAGAATCGTCTGGATTATGTTATCAGTAAGTATACACCATTAATTAACACAAGAACGGCCAAGTGGTAGATGAACCAAACCCCAAGTACTATTAGTTTAAAGGGCCAACGTCTTTCTTATCAATTGCAACCCGCCACCCACGTTGTTGAAGGGCCTCATATCCAGACGAGGATGTAGAATAGAAGAACGAGAACAGGCAACTCGGGATGCTGAAGGGCCTCCTATACAGATGAAGATGTAGAAATAGAAGAATGAGAACAAGCAAACTTATGCAGGGGAGGAGCAAGACGATAAAAAGAGAAAATTACATGATGTATAGTGCAAGTGCCTTGCTTCTTACAAAGAACAATGGGTAGATTATCTATAGTAGGTATAACATCAGTAGGGGCAAACAATCTTGTTGTATCCTGGCCATGTGTAGTGGTGGTAGATGTGGTATAGTAGAGGAAGTGAGTGGTGGTGGAGATGACGTTGGTGGTGCAAGGAAAACAAATGGTCCATCGCTAGGAAAATATGACTACAATGGCTCTGGCGGCGCTGGTGTAATAATGGGTGAAAGGGAGAAGAAAGATTGATTCTCATGTAACATCAACCAAGACATGCTTTCGTTGTGAGGGGAAATAACAAACGTAACTATGAGTAGAAGAATACCATACAAATATGAACTTGGAAACACGGAGAGGGAACTTATCAACAACTGGTTCAAGATACTTAACAAAACTTGTACAACCGAATACCCTTGTGACCATTGAGAAGTATTCTTTGTTAAGAAAAAAAAATGAAGAAATGAGATTTATGACCCAGAATTGCAGTGGGTATACAATAAGCACTACCAACTACAAAGTTTGAATAAACCTTCGAAACATTCATCTGAAGAACTTGAAGAAATAATAACATGCAACCTCAAAAAGGTGACAATTTTTACTTCCTTCTATGCTATTTTGTTGTGGAGTATATTGACATGAGGTCTAACGAATGATGCCATGAGATGTTCGACTATCCTAAAACCCCTTGATAACGTATTCATATGCATTGTTGGTGTCAATGATTTTAATTGTAGTTTAAAATTGTCTACGAATTTGAGCAATAAAAGTACGAAATAATTGCGGGATTTCAAAGGAATCACGAAGAAGAAATAGCAACGTCATATGAGAATGATTATCAATAAATAGTATAGTATAGTAGCAAGTAGCAACAAGCAAACTGGTGGTCTTGTAATGTAAGGTCCCCATATATCATAATGTACTAGAGAATGGAATATCACTCCTAGAAAAGGCAAACGAGAATGTAGAGTGATGTTGTTTACAAAAAATGCACGCCTAGCAAGAGAACTCTGAGAATGAAAAATCAGGAATCATTCTCTTTGAAGAACATATAAGGAATATAATTCCATTTGCCTCACAACCTATGCCAGTAAGTGTTTGCTTCTGAAGATCCTGAATCATAAATGAGGAAGAGAGAAAATGATGGAGCAGTTATGATCATAACTTTGATAAGTCGACTAACATAAACAAAATTGAAGTGTGAACTATGAACATTAAGTATAAAATGTAAATAAAAAATAGGTGTAAGAGGCACTGCCTCTGATCCAAGAACCAGAGTGGGTTTCTCCATTAGCTATAGTAATATACATGAAAAATGTAGCATCCGTAAAACATGTAGCTGGAGAAGTAACATGTTTGGTCTCACCAAAATCAAGAATCCAAGATGAAAATGAGTCGAGTATGATATACCTTTGGTCGAAGCAAAAGACATATCCAAAAGATGCATATCCATATAACTAAGAAATAGGACCACGTAAACTCTGCAAAACTGCTACATCAGATGTGTAGGTGGTAGTATGCGAAGAAGAAGAGCCAGAAGAAGTTGCCTTAAGTCTCAATCAAATAGCAACTCACCAAATAATTACCGAGAAAAGATGTGCACAATATCCAAGCGCTAACCAAGAGAAGAAGAATTCTAAACCACAAATCATCGAAGTACTAGAATATTTGAAGAAGTCGCCAAAGGGACACAAATAGTCCAAATAGTAGAAAGGAACGCCACACAATGATCCACACTATAGAAGGTAGCACCATAGCCGAGTTAGTTGAATAATGAAGCAAGCCAACCGATCTGCCAGTGAAGAAGGGACACCATTAACTAAGGAGTGCGCCAAGTGAAGGTACTGGGCCATGGTATATAAAGGGATTGGAGTTTAAATGGATAATGGACTAGGGGATCAGAACGAAATGTGATTAACCGGATCTGGATAGAGGTATTAAAAGGTAACTTTAAGTGAAAAGAAGGAAATGATTTTGGAGCATTGGATCTTGATGAAGTGATCAGAAATATATGTCAATGAGTCCAAAACTTAAAAAATGATTGATATAAACCATGTATCATGAATGGAGAGATGACAACTATTTGATTACAGAGGAGAATATTATGGAGTTAGGGTTACTAGTACTCTGAGGAATGGTGCAATAGAATAGAGATCCTAATCCGACTGTTCCTGATCGGCCTGGATTAGGGTGGTTAGAGTCTACTAGACACTGCACGAGGAGACTTCCAATGATCGAGATAGTTGGAGGGAGCTTTGGCGTGCGGTCGAAGCTCCGACGAGTGGATGAAAAAGATGGAGGGAGAGCTCGACTAGGAGCGAGCCCATGTGGAGGTATCATCGAGTAGTCTAGAGGGCTAGCTAGGTTCTTGAATAGATGAAGGAGGTTGACAAGGTATCAAATCCGGGCTTCAAGGTAGGGGACAATGGGGCTTGGTGGCTAGGGTTTGCACAGGCTGCAGGATTTAGGGTTTGCAAGGATGAATAATTTTGTAAGGAAATTAGGGTTTGGTAGAAGAACTATTCCAAAGGAAGGACTTGCTCTGATACCATGTTGAGAAGTTGACTCAACTTAATGGAGTTAATCATTAAAGTGGCAAAGAGTACATATTTATAGGCAATGACGTGCTCCCCTTATGTTTTTCCGATGTGGGACTAAAACTAGAAAGGCTCTAGGCATACAATGAAGAACTCTCTTCTACAATCATGATAATGGTGGGGCTACTAAAAGTGGAGATGGTGATAAATGTGGGGGTATTAAAGGTGAAGATGGATTTAGTCTCTATTGGACTGGTGGCATATATAATATGGGATCGGTCTAAAAATCTGTCTTTGTGCAAAGTACCATGTTACTGATCATGTTAACTAGGACAGTTGTTCTTCCTCAATTAAACACTCAGAGGAGGGACAAGGTCTATGCTAGTCCCTCATACAGCTATCAGCCGGCAACGATGCTTTATGGCGGACCTCAAGTGATTCAGAGGCGAGGTGTAATAGTGGACGATGGCCAATCTCATGAAAATATGACATCAATATGGTTTCTTTTAGAAATTCATGCATATGTTCCCTAGTTTACATCTGATTATCTTAATTGAGGTTTCCCCTCCCTACTTATGAGTGACAGTGGCAGTCATATGTGGTAATGTAGTCAAGTGTGGCCTCGGGATTCATCGTTTGAGGGAAGTAGACTACTGGGCCATGCCTAGCCTTATGCTGCACTGCGTGTTTCAGGATTCACGTGCCTCATTAGTCCACACTTACTACAATTACTGCCTGGAACAAGCTTCAGTACTTCAGTTATAAACTGTATATTTTAGGTGTGCATAATTTGTACTTGCCGTCTTACACAAACAAGATATTACTCTGCTGTGGTTGGATACACCTTGCACGCTGTTAGAGGACCTCTTACACAAGCTTCCTAGATATTACTTGCATATACGAGCTGCCTTATATTCAGTTGATGGTAACAGAATAATATCTGTATGGACTTGTTGTCATCTCACTTATAACATTTTTCATTTATCGCGTTGTCTTGATGATCATGTTTGCTGTTTGTCTTCTTATCTTAAAAATCATTTGTAAATTAGTCTGCTTCTGTCTTAATGTTAAAAAGTACAAATTGTTTTTAGTCAGTTTTATTTTTTTTACATGTTATTCACTATTGTATTGAACATATTCACATGTTAGGCAGTCACAACCATGGAAACAACCATGTCCATTGAGGCACTGTAACAAAAAAGAGATACTACGACCGGGGTCTTCGTGGTCCGAGATAAGACTTATATACAAGTCACAGTAACAAAAGCATGAGACTTTTTGGTAGTACCGGTGAACCAGATGGCCGCGGCGAGGGAATCTGGGACGTAGGACTCGTAATATCTCTATAGATCTGGCAAAAGCGAAAGGCCCCCTAACGTCAGGGGCTGACCGCTGAGCTATTACCCCAGAGGGGCCCGAACGCGTTCGGTCAGTTTTTTGAGCAAGAATCACAGCGTTACCTTACCTTCACCATGATACGGACTCCAAGTTCTTATGGCAGAGCACGAGGAGTTTCCTTCAATATGATGATGGGAATGAAATATCTCGAAATTTGGTGGTCTTCTTCATGAATCAGTTTCCCTCCATTTGTGCTATCTTCGGATATGTTAGCATGAATACTTTCATTTTAGAAAGCTTCAACTAATGATCAAGGTTCTAAACGACGGTAGGCGGGTGCGCGGCGGAGAGAGTCCTACCGCCTAGGCTGCCTAGGCGGTCGATACATTTTTTACTATTTTATCTCTGTTTTTGTGTGTGCATAATATGCATATTTTAAGGGTGTTCCATGTATAACTAAGTTGTAGAATGAAGATTTATAAATTTTTAGTTTTGTAAAAGTGAACCATAGGCCCATAATGCTTATAAAACCTTTTTGGCCAAAATATCTTGTTAGGTATTGCTCCGCCTAGGCGCCCACCTACGCCGCCTCACCTTCGTCTATGCCGCCAACCTCCGTTGGCCGCCTACTCCACCGCCTACCGAAAAATGGTTTTGAGAGAGACCTCCTAGGGCGCGCCTAGGCGGCCGCCATTTAGAACATGGCTAATGATCATTTTGTTTTACTCCCCTTTGTAGTACCTTTAACTATAGACTTTCCTCTTCTAGTGGCATATCAGTAATCTTCACCGTGAATGTCTGAAATCTGAATCCATCTCAAATGATCTCCATGCATCTTATTGTTAATTGAAACTACCTCAGACATGAGCAAGCTCGTTTCTTAGTCTTTCTTTCTTGTATTTTCATTCATCCATCTGAACATTATCATTTCAAGTACCCTTTTTTTTCACGTACTCTTTCTCGACCACCCAACATTCCAATCCATAAATCATTGCTGCTTTTATTAGCTATAATATAAAATTTTGATTCAGCTTGATTGGTATCTTATGTTCAAACAATGCTCCGGAAGCATTCCTCTACTTCAACCACTCTGCTTTGACTCTATGAGCAACATCTTCCTTGATCTTGCCTTTGCTATGAATGTTTGATTGTGAATAACAAAATCGGTCACTTATGGGTTATTTCTTGGGATTTTAGTTCTTCCCTTATCCCTCGTAATCATAGTTATCAAAGACGTGCCTGTGGCGCGAGGTGCACAAGGCTTCAGCTGAAGCGCCTTAGTACATGTGAGGCAAGGCGCCCTTTGTGACGTTTGTGCCTCAGCGCGCCTCAAGCATATGCTGCCTTATGTTCCCTTTATGTTTTTTTACTGACCAATATTTTATTACCCTGTGAGTAGGGACCACAGTTGGATCTGAAAATTAATCTCTCTTGGAAACTGAAAAGCCTCTTAAGGTCAAAATGAAAAAAAGGTCCTAAACTCTCAAAAGCTTCCCGCTCGGTAGATCAAAAGGGGAAAAAGCCCACATGATGCGTTGTCATGCCCGATAACAATGCACCTCAATCTTTTACCCTTTGCGCCTTTAATAACTATGCTCGTAATCTGGTTAATTTTAGACATCATTTATTCATTCTTTGTCATATCAATTCTAAATTCTTTGGTGTCTAAAGATTCTCTCAACATTTATACCTTTGGCTCTTTGAGTTATCACCTTTCCTAGATTAATCAGTTAATACAATATTATATATCGGCATATAGTATACACCAGGGAACTTTATCATGATATGACTAAAACAAAGAGATATGTACTTAAAGCTGAAGTTAGGCTCTAATATGTGAAACACCACCATCGAGGACCAATGAATTCATTGGGTTAGTTGAAAAGAGTTATTGGGGACGTTAGCCCAACACCAACTTGGATAAGGCTGTAAAATAAGATCTGGTTGCCATTGTAACAGAATACTTTGCTCTTAAAAGAGCTGAAAGGATAAAGTATTATTCATAAACTGACTCACACATTTGTTGTCAGTTGTCTTGTACATTATTTATCAACTTTTTGTAATGAGCAATACATAATAAGTATGAAAAATGATAAGGTGCATCGCCTAGTTTGCAAATCCTTGTGCATCTCCATCGTCATTGGTACTTGTGGGCCTAAATTTTAGGACAGTTGTTTCAACTGATTGCCAACCACCAACCCTCCTAGAATTTAGTCCTACATGGACCAATGACAATGGATTTGCACGAGGAGTTGCAAATTAGGATATGCACCCTATCATTTCTCAATAAAGTACATATTTAACAAGAATCAAAACTTTACTATCACAGATACGTAATTATCAACTAATTGGTCAACACTCGAGCAGGTATTTACTCTAGTTACATATTTCCAACTTTCCATTCAGTGAAAACAATATATTGCATTCTAGAAACAATGAACTTGTGTTTTCCGTAATAAAATTTTGATTAACTACTCTTCAAATATACCCTTCATTTCATTGTATCGGTCCTTTTGCATTCTTTCTCATGAATCATGGTTTTCCAGGTTTATCCTGAAGCACTCATGTCTCCATTTTCATTGGGACATGTTTCTGTTGTCTTTAGTAAATTTATTAGTTATTTGTTCAAGTATTGCAGTTTTGGTTGATGGGGTCATGATATGTAATTATATAGTTAACCTGCAGGATGGGCCACTCGAGCTTACTTTTCTGACAACGGATCGACTGCAGTCGAAATTGCTCTAAAAATGGCATTTCGTAAATTCTCATTTGATCATGGAATCCATTTGGATTCTCACAAAGGAATCATGAGCCATGGGCATATTACAATCAAGGTTGGTTCAATTTTTGGTGTGCATGTTATCACTTCCTTTTCACAATATATGTAAGAGGTATTGCTACCATGCAGTAGCATTCAATTGTACTAGGGATCCATTCTTAAGGTAATTTGATCTTCAATTTTCTATTTAATTATTGGAGTGTAACCGGTGCGTAATATAACAAGGGTAGAGATTCTCTTTCTACTAAGTTTCCTAAGTAAATTTGCTACTCTATATCTATAGGTTGTATCAAAGGTAACTTTCATATTTGATCTTTATTAATATTCTCTTACACAGTCTTACACCTCTGATAGGTATTTATTGTGCAAATTTATCTTGATAAATTAGAAAAGCATTAACCCAAGAGCATGGCAACTGTTGGTGGTCTCAATCTCACAATTGCTACTTTGTATCTGGCTATGCTGAACGATTGAAACATTTTCCCAATGTTTACAGAATGTCGCTAATTATGTTTTTTTTGTTTCACATCATCCAAAATGTATAATATTTTCAAAATGTACACATTAAAAAGTTCCACCAAAGCCTGAACTTGTTATACATTTTCATTTATCGACCAGAGTCTACTATACAAAACATGTTTTTGTTATATGTGCTTGTCCTTGCACAGGGGCCACACTACTGAACTGCCTATCTATCTGTATCCAGTTTACAAGTCCAAACAAACATTTAAAAGAAATTGTAGAGCTCATTCACGAACAAACACATAATCCAGAGAAAGGATTGGGCTTTATATTCATAACTACCATCCTGACCATTTGTGTCAACAGACTGTATCAAATTAACCAAGGACTTGTAGCTGTAAACCACTTTCTGAGGATATTTGGTTATCAATACAATAGTTAACTGTTCATTGTGAATGTGTGCACATCAATTTGAACAGCCTTTCCTTTAGAAGAGTGAAGATTGTAGGATATGATCGATCTTGCAAGTTGACATGGTTCTCTATCATCAGATATTTATTTCCATGCTTTTATTAGTCTACATGAGTAAAAAAATGTCAATCCTAATTATCTCTAATACTCAGGTTTTAGCCCTCAATGGATCATATCATGGTGATACTTTAGGTGCTATGGAAGCACAAGCTCCATCATCCTTTACAAGTTCCCTACAACAGCCATGGTAATTAGCTGTTTTGGCTATATGAGTTATCTGCAGTGTCTCTTTATTAGATATTTCACTTCCTGTGTTGCTCTAAAGTATTTTATTCCTATTATATAGAACATGACACAATGGAGCAATTGCTTGGTTAAGTTTTTGCAATTTTGCAATTCTTTGTCCTACTTGTTGAGTTGGTAGTTTCTGCTCAAATCCTAGTTGATCTACATCAATTAGCCTTTAGGTTATTTACTACCTACATCAGTATTGTCAATGGCGCATCGAGGAGCACACCATTGGCGTAAGACACAAAGTGGCACCTCGCCATGATGCGAGGTGCTGTGCTTCATTGAGGCGCATGTCTCAGTCACGCCATAGCGTGAGGCGCATGGCGCATTGAGGCTCCAGCTCACTATACCTAACGTGAACTTAGGTTTTACTTTGTTTTGGATCAATCGTGACATGTATCCTGTCACGTCCCGATTCCGTAGAATCGATAGTCGTCCCCCGGATGTGATGCCGTGCGAACCTAAATTGCGATCGCACAAGGCATAGTCATAAGGTTATCCGAAACACAACAACAAGAGAATGTGCAGAGTAAATTTAACACACATTATAAAGAAGAAAACTTGAGCTTTATTGATAATGAACATCACTTTACAGACTCGATACAGAGACGTCGCGCGGGCTTTTTACAAACTGACTCCATTTCAAAATGAACGTCGATGAGATAGCCGTTCCATACATTTCATCCATTCAATTATACAACCAGCATTACAAAACCACCTGGGATGGTGGGGAGTCGCTCCATCTGTCTTTTGGTCTTCGACAGTGGAGTCTTCAAAAGAGATTGGACCTAGGCTTCGGCCGCACGGACGAAGCTTCAAAACACACGAGCGTTGCCTTCCTTCACGTAGCACGCTCCTCCCGATTTATCGCACCTGTGGAGAGAGCGAGGATCAGTACAATCAACGCGTACTGGCGAGTGGCTAATTAGTTTCCATGCCATGCGCCTCCAGTGTTATGTATACCTTGTGCCTCACTATGCGCCTTGTACCTTCACAACACTGACCTACATACCCCCGGCTTAGACTGATCATTGTGTAGCATAACAAGATCAAGTGATCGTTTTGCAGTTAGCTTGATTGTCTCATAACTCAGAAGAAGATGATTGCTTGTTCTGAAATCCAGGTTTATGGGCCCTCTTTTTAAGTAGCAGCGATGATAAAAAATTGATTCTGCCATTTGAACCTATTTTCTAGGAGACAGTGACACATCTCACTTTATGAATGAGATCCATTTGGCTATTTGTCTAATGTTGTATTGTTGTGCCTTGTGGTGGATGGAGTTCCCAATAGTAAAGTTTTTTTTTTTTTTTTAATCTTACCTCTTCATGTAGGCCCTTCCTTAAACTAGGGGGAGCTCGACAATCTCTCTTTGGTTCACGAGTTTAAACTGCATCACATGGTAGATCTATATACCAACCATTGGGTCAATTTGTTTTATGCAAGATCCTATCTTGCTCATAGTTACTTTCATTAGGAAGGCACCAACTTAGAGAGGGTTGATGGACAATGGAGCTTACCTGACATTCTGTGTTGCACAGGTGGCCATGTTTAAATAGGGAAAGACTTGGATGTTGATGATTCATCTAATTTACCCCAATCTTTGCATCATGTTCATAGGCAACAAGATGCTTTCTATAGTGCTTTCGTGATATGACTGAAATACGTTGTTGCACGGAAATGAACATGACATGAGACATATGGACATGACATAGATTTTGGTGGGCTTAGTGTATTTTCTGGTCCATGTCAGACTTCACACATTCGATACCAATTCTGGAGTATCAGTGCTTGCTAGCTGAAATTAATATCGTTGTAATTTATATGTTTTATATCATTTATCTGCAATCTTTTTACCTTTTAGAGTTTACGTTCCTTCAAGTATATATTTAAAATCTTTCATCAGACAACATTATACTTTTTTATGTTTGCAGTTTTCCTTTCATGGTAGGATGTCAGCTTGAAATATTAATAGTGTCCTTACTTAGGCGACATCTATGTTGCGCGGCTACTCTTCCGGAGGACCATATCCGTCCTTGTATCCATATCCAACTCGTATTGGGCGCGGTATCTTTGCAATCCTGTAGGGTATGATGCACCCATGTCTAGGCTCCAAGGATCCAAAACATAGTTGAGAGTAATTTTGACATGTTTGCGATCATGCGAAACATAATTGTGATATGATAAAGTAACATTTTTCTTCTTCCATTGAATCATTTCTAGGACACTTTAGAATCTAGTTACTACCCTAAATATGTTTGAATAGAGATATAATTAAGATGTAGGGTAAAGTGCAAAAAATTCTTCCATAGATTTGCCTCAGAAGCAAAATAAGACTCGTTAGAAAACTACTCGTTAGATTTTTCGTGCCAGCAAAAAAGCTCCTGCTGTCTATTAGCCGTTAGAAATGAACGTTAATGACTTAAAAAAAAAAAATCCAAAAATGTCCTCCCTTCCCCACCAGCGGTGGCCAGCCCCCCTCCTCCCTCCGCTAGCTAGCCCCCTCGACCCGCCCCTCTCCTCCCTTCGTTGCCCGCCCCTCACCTCCCTTCGTTGGCCGGCCCCCCTCGACCCGCCCCCCTCCGTTGGCCGGCCCCCCTCGACCTGCCCCCTTCCTCCCTATGTTGGCCGGCCCCCCCTCGACCCCCCCTCCCTCTACCCTCCCTACGCTAGCCGGCCACGCTCGACCCGCCCCCCTCCTCCTTCCGCTGGCCGGCCGCCCTCCCCCCTCCTCTGGCCGGCCCCGCCGATCCGCCCCCACCACCGGAGAGAGAGAGAGGGGGGGGGAGGGGTAAAATCGTCATTTCAGACGTATTTTATGTCTGCTAACGGCGTGGGTGTAAACTGAGCCAAATTGAAAATGTGAGGGTTTTTTAAAACTAAGGGGTCTTTAAATGCAAAAATGCAGATCTAAGGAGGGTTTTTTTCACATTACTCATATAAAATATGGATAGAATTATTTATTTATTATTTTTTTTTTGGAAAAAGGTAAATTTTATTCCAAATGAAAAGTCATACTCATACAACATACATTCAGAGTGGGACTCCCACTCATCTCTCATACAATCTCCATAGCATTAACATCAAAATCAATATTATGAAGAATGCCAACCGGAGGAGTGACTAGTCCCTCAAAGATACGGCGGTTTCGCTCCCGCCAAACATGCCAAACCGAAGCCGCCAAACGAACTCTAGCCGTGCGGAACGCTCAACTTCGGATTGTGAGCATCTCTTCGAACGCCTGTTGGTCGAAGCGGACGACCATCTTCTTTTGTGTGGAGCCAAGTTTGGCTGCATCTGATTGCGTCACCAACTCCTCAGCCGTGGAGAAGTTAGTCCCCAGCAGAGTCGCCATCGTGTTTGCCATTGATTGTAAAAGAACAGAACAATTATCGGAGGACTGAACTTAGACTCACAATACAAACTCGCTCGCACAAAGAAAGCCTAGGGACGAAAACCTAGGTACAGCAGACTAAGTGCGATTGTTTATTTTTGATTCTGGGGGGTGACGATAGAGGCTCGGGAAAGCGACGGCCGCTCTGCCTTACTCCTTGGACGATCAGTATGCAGTCTTGACTCGGGGAAGATTTGCTCGGCCTTCAAACTCTGTCTTCAATCGTTCCTCTGCCATTACCACAGCTGACTGAGGCCAGAAGAGAGTATTTATAGAGAGGGGGGGAACCCTAGCCGCCTCATCAGTTATGGAAAGATTGAATCAAATCACAAAAAGATAGCAACGAATTAATTCTAATCCCACAAAGATAGGAACTGAATTAATTCAAATCCCACAAATATAGTAACGATGGCGACTCTGCTGGGGACTAACTTCTCCACGGCTGAGGAGTTGGTGACGCAATCAGATGCAGCCAAACTTGGCTCCACACAAAAGAAGATGGTCGTCCGCTTCGACCAACAGGCGTTCGAAGAGATGCTCTCTGAAGGCAGCGCTGGCCCGGCCCAGAAGCGCACCCGCACCACGAAGGCTCGCAAAGAATGGAGACCGAAGTCATTTGCTCCTCCTCAAGCCCTCGATGGGATGCCCTCTGTTGCTCAAGACGGCGAGAAGGATTCCCCTGCGGTCCCACTTCAGATCGTAGACAACTCTGCTGCCCCCAAGTCCGACAGAAGAAAACATTATGATGCTGGACTTGCAGGGACAAAGAGGGACTCTACGCGGTCCGAACCGCAGAAGAGTATTAGCCGCAGGGAGAAAGCCCATGCGGCTACATCCGCCAACCGCATGAAGAAAACTCATGCGGCTACTTCTGTCAGCCGCATAACTTATGCGACTACAGTTCCCGACCGCATGGATGAAACTCATGCGGCTAGAAAAGTCAATCGTTTGCAGAAAACCCATGCGGCCACAGATGCCAACCGCATGCGGCCAGCCTGCACGGTCATGGCTCCTAGCCGCATAAGAACTCGTCCGACGACAGGAGACAACCGCGTACAGACAGCCTTCACGGTTTCCACTCCCAGCCGCATAGCATCCGCTCCATGCTCCTCTCGATCAGTTTTCGACCATCTCTCGTACGGCCCGAACCCTGATGACTCTCTGGATGATAAGCCAGACTCTGTGATGTTCAACTTGGACTCTTCTTATTATGCACCCACAAGTGCTAAAAAGAAGAAGTCTAGGGCAGCACGGGCTCATCAAGCCCAGATAGCTGCCCCAACCTCTGACTATCAGGGCGTTCCGCTGATTATCACACGGGCCCCTGATGGGAAGTTATACAGAACCGCTCAAGTCCAAACCCCGACGGCGAACGGACAGAGTGGTCCCTCTGACCTGCGTGAGGCGATCCTCCACAAGCGCAAGGAAAGAGAAGGGGCTTCGGCGTGCAGAGAGTCCTCGCAGGGACGTCACTGCGCCCAGATTATCGTCAACTGCTGTTGCAGCAACACGGCAAACCGGCCATCTGCCTTCCAAAGATTACGACATCCGAGCTCGGAAGACGAGGCACCCCCTGTGGCCTCCTGCAATTCCGCGCGGAAAGCCCCTGTTGAGGGGAGAGGAAAGAAAACCAGCATCTCCAGTCCAAAGGTGTCAACTATTGCAGCTAAGAAGCCGTCGTCTAAAGGATCATCCTCTGCTGGAGTATTCCAACACACCCGTTCAAAGACAAAAACGGCTGCAGTAGGAAGTTCACCGCCTACGTCACTGGGGGTTGTTGGAACTGGGGGTAGCTCTCCTCCGAACATCCACGACAACCCGACATTCCAAGAAGACGGACTGGAGGAAGCAAATCCTCAAACGGGTACAACAGATACCGACGTCCCCGAGGACATCCTAAACGAAGCAGGCTCAGAAGCTGGGGGTACTGCCCCTTCCGAGTCCGAACCTGAAGAAAACATACCCACATATCCTGATGATTTCTCGATGCATGAGTATGACTCGGAGAGCACGTCCGCCACCACTCCTTCTGTCACTCCTCACGTGAGGACGGCATTCATGACGGACAACAGCCAAGGCGGTTCCGGCGATCGCCAACGTATCGACACTTTGGAGGCCATACTGCACGCCTTGGTCAAGTCTGTGGACGAGATCAAAGCAGCGCTTCCTACTTTGCAGGGAGTGATACCTGGTCAGACAAGCGTGGGTCCCACGAACAACATAGATTCAAATTCAGCGGCACCAAACCCGGGCAATAATGCTCCCGAGATAACGGCTCCGACCGCGACAGATGAGGCTCGAGAAGTAAGAAGAGAGGTTCAGGAGCTTCGAGCGATGTTCCACGCCCGAGAAAATTCTCAAGACCTCAGAATACGGCAACCATACCCAGCTGAATGGAGGGATGTGCCCTTTCCCCCAAGATATAAGCCGTTCAATATCAACCCATATGATGGTAAGACTTCAGCAAGCCGGTACATCACTTACTTTGAGGTCACTACCGACCATCTGCCCCATGATGACGCCATCCTCACACGGTTATTCATTGGGGCACTGGAAGGAGTCGCCTTCGATTGGTACCGCAACCTGCCAGATAATTGCATCCACTTCTCTCGAATACCAACATGATCCTGGGTTTTTTTTTTTTTTTTGGAAAAAGGTAAATTTTATTCCAAATGAAAAGTCATACTCATACAACATACATTCAGAGTGGGACTCCCACTCATCTCTCATACAATCTCCATAGCATTAACATCAAAATCAATATTATGAAGAATGCCAACCGGAGGAGTGACTAGTCCCTCAAAGATACGGCGGTTTCGCTCCCGCCAAATATGGATAGAATTATGCTTTCGTGTGTTTATATACCCGTATCAATGTCGTACCCATGCCCCAAAATTTTCAAAAATTCCGAATTCTGAATCCATATCCGAATCTGTATCTGTGTTTATGCAACCTAGGGCGACATTATTAATATTCTGTTAAATATTCTTGGACATCTAGAATCTTGTAATGTCTGTTTAAGTATCTGAGGAACATGACTTTTCCAATTTTTGTGTGTGGTGTTGGTGGTGGGGGAGGGGTAAATATTATGCTCAAACTTGCTGCTAGAAACTAATCTAGTTTAGTTCTAGTTCACCTTTAGACATTAGTTTAATCGTCAAAAATTATTTTATTAAAAAGGATGTTGAAATCTACATACTGTATTCCCTCTTCCTTATAACTGCTGTCTGTTGCAGGTATTCTGGAAGAGGCCTTTTTTTGGATCCTCCTACCATCTTTATGTCCAATGAAACCTGGACCCTCTCGATACCAGATGCTTTAAATGCCGGTCATCTGAAGAGTGAAGATATGTGTAAGTGGAATATGTTTTATTCTAGTCTTCGATTTCTTTTTTTCTGGTCTTATTCTTGTCACTTCATGCAGGGTTTAACTCCCGTGATGAATTGTTTAGTCGGAGTAGAGACTCTTCGGCTGTTGCTGGGAGCTATTCTGCTTATATATCAAATCAGTTAGTGCAATTTTCTGAATTGAGTCATTCCACTCACATTGGAGCATTGATTATAGAACCAGGCAAGTTAATAATTTTTGAAACTTGAAAGTTAAATCTCTCCACATCATGGTTTATCATACTGCCTCCAGGTCTGAGTTTAGTATTAAGAACTTGAGCTTAAAAGTTACACCAACAAAAATAACAAGCGGGAAGAATGAGATGATATGGAGAAACACATAATGGAGGTCAACAAAAGCTACCGCCTGTAAGCCTTTGTTGACCTTCATTATGTTTTTGTCCATATCATCTCATTTTCCCCACTAGTTATTTTCTGTCGGTGCAACTTTTAAGCCTATGGTCTTAATACTAAACATGGCCAGTGACCTATATGTTAGACCATAAGGATATCTTAATGTGCTCATTGTCCGTTCTTATAGGTCTTGTGTACCCTTTCCATTATCTCCTCAATACTAAAATGCATTGTTAACATTGTTAGAGTCTGTCTGGTAGAAGGTGACTAAAATTGCAGAAGGATTATTAGATGACATGTTACTATTCTTCTCTCATCACTTTTTGTCGTACAATTGCATATAACTTCTTCTCAAGAGCAACCTAGCTATCATTGCCAAGGATGTACTATCATCATTAGTTCCTTATGTAACTCAGGTTTAGGAACCTATGTTGAAGTAACAGAGACAAGGTGACATAACATGGTGTGTAATTTTGGCGTGTCTGTATGATTTCTTGTCCATCAAGTAAAATTGCATATAAATTTGTCACATCAGCAGCCTTTCCATCATGACCAATGATGTATGGTTATCAGTTTAATTCCAGATTTAACTCAGATTTGGGACCTATTTTGTAATGAAATGGACAATGTAACACAACATGATACCATGTCTTTGTGCATTGTGGCTTGCCCGTATAGAGCATCAATTTTGGCTTGTCGGCGATCCTGAATCTGGAATTACTTGAGTACTGACTTGATACATATTGGATCCAACTAATCCAACTTTTACATTTGATGCTTAGTTTCCATGTTTGATACAGCTCTAATATCTTTAGTGTTGCCTTTGTTGTTTTCTTTGACATTGGTTTCTTTATTATCTCTGTATGCATCTTATGCTTTGGATTCTTCAAATGCTTCCAGTAATGTAAGGACAATGAAATTTAGTTTTGGTTAGACTTTTTAGTTGTGGGGGGGGGGGGGGGGGGGGGGAGTGGGTGGGTGATAGGATCCTTGTTTCACAATTTTGATTAAATGCTGTCTATACTACAAAAGAAAATGGCAAGAATCGACAACCAATTAAACAGATGACCCAAGTTTTATATATTGGTTTCCTTTCCGTGTGAAGATTCTTTATCATGAATACCTCACGTTTTCTTTTTCTCCCTTTAACCTTTAAGTCTATGACCAGTAAATATTCCTCTAGGGACCGCATCATTTATGGAGTGTTTAATCTTATTTTATTCAAATTATGAAGCCAAATTGTTCTGCTCTTACTTTCCCTATCAATGATCTCAAGTAGGCTGTTTTCTCCAGTATCCACCTTCACTATCATTCTAAATGTACAATGGATCTTTTCCTCCTTCCTTCTGCACTTTTATTCCCCAATTTGGCCAGGGGTTTCTTTTGAATCTATGTTTGGAGCTGTAATAACTCTGACCAATAAACTATTGCTCTCTGCCTGCATTTAAGAGAGTGCACGTTTGGTGCTACATCTGGGTGGTGCTAGGGAGATTTATGAAAAAAGAAGAAGAAAGCTGTTTATTTAGCTCCCTTCTATATGGCATGATATTTGCCATTTTCAGATATACTTAAGGGTTAAATTGTATATATGGCTCCCATACCTTGGGAGAATGAGTACCTGTTGGGAGAAATATATAAAAAAAAAAAAAAAAATATATATATATATATATAGAGGCGCCCCTCTATATGGCATGATATTTGCCATTTTCAGATATACTTAAGGGTTAAATTGTAGATATGGCTCCCATACCTTGGGAGAATGAGTACCTGTTGGGAGAATTATATATATATATATATATATATATATATATATATATATATATATATATATAGGCGCCCTTCTATATGGCATGATATCAGATATACTTAAGGGTTAAATTGTAGATATGGCTCCCATACCTTGGGAGAATGAGTACCTGTTGGGAGAATTATATATATATATATATATATATATATATATATATAAAAGAACCTGTTGGGTCTTGGGTGGAAGAGAGAGGTAAATTTATTCTTTCCCAATTAAAAACTGATTGATAGAATGCTAAAGCTCACATTTTTCAGTTATACAAGGTGCTGGTGGAATGCACATGATCGATCCACTTTTTCAGCGAATCCTTGTCAGAGAGTGTCAAATTCGTAAAATTCCTGTTATATTTGATGAAGTGTTTGCAGGTTTCTGGCGTCTTGGCAGAGAGGTAAACCAGCTAGAAGAACGTTTCTTCCTGCCCTTATTTATGTGTGCTATTTTTATCATGACCTTTCCATTTTCAGTCTGCTGCAGAATTATTGGGTTGTTTACCGGATATCGCATGCTTCGGGAAACTTATGACTGGAGGGGTGATTCCGTTGGCCGTAACATTAACTAAAGAAGCTATTTTTGAAGTATTCAAAGGTGACTCGAAGGTATGTATTTTACAGTTATAATGGCAAGAGTTGGAAAATTAGTTGCACCCTTCCTAGTATGAATTCCTTACTATGCTTGCATTTGTATTCTCTGTATGAAACTGGTTATCAGTAACCTGAAAACTTGTTACTCTTATACAGCTCGTGGCTCTACTGCATGGTCATTCTTACTCCGCGCATGCTGTGGGTTGTACAGCAGCGGCGAAAGCTATCAAGTGGTTCAAAGATCCTCAGGCAAATATGAACTTCGAGCCTGAAGGAAAGAAACTGAAGGAGGTATTGGGAACTTCATTTATTGCAATTACAACACTACATAGATACCTAATATAAGTAAATTTCTTTTAACACATTCTTCCTAGTTTTCTCTAGCAGCTTGGCTTGCTCTTCAATGTGTATCTGTGTCTATTGGTTGATATGTTCTCTACCACCTCCCTTTCTAGTCATTGAACTAGATCACCCATGTCACAGATGATTTTTTGCAGAAAAAAAATCTGCAGTTATGTGCAGACGATGCATTTATGTATAAGATATGAAGAAGCAACAATATAGCAGTATAAAAGAACAATTGATTTGTCAAGAGCAGTTGATAACTAAGATACACAATTAACATTAACAGTTGATAATTAATGCAATATGCAATATAATAAGCATTAACCAATAAGCAATATAATAAGCCTAACTGCTGTTGCTTTTTTTTTTTTTTGACCAAAAGCCTTTGAGATTTAACCCTAAAGCCCATGGATGCCCGTACCTGATTTACAACCGCCTAGGTGCGCCTATTCCCCTTGTCGCCCTTAGGCGTCCGCCTAGGTGCCCATCGCCTGACCCTCTTTTTTTTTTTTTTTTTTCCTACAGGTGCCCCCAACCTGCACGCCTAGGTGCGCCTAGCGTCGCCTGTGACAACATAGTTTACAAGATGTGAAATATCAATGGTCTGATAAAAAAGATCTTTTGTTGTTTGTGGCAACACAACCTTCAGTTTCAGCAATAATTTCGTGAGTTATGAGATTAATTTCAGTGCCCCTTAGGTGCACCAATGCATAAGTTAGATATGATCTATGCAGGTTCAACAAAATATGTACTTCTTAGCCGTCTATGATATGGTGTTCTTTATCCATCAATTAGAAGCCCATTCTTCAGTAGCTTAAGGGTATAAACAATTCATACTTCATAATGAAGGAATATTTGAAGTTTATGAATAGTTCATCCAAGGTGTGGTTTCCAATCAAAGAACTTCAAGTGCAGGTTTGGGCCCATGTGACAGTGAGTGAGAACATGTGAGCATCTAGAACTTCACTTCTGCCCTCAAGCTTGACGGTTTCTAAGAGCAGCAACACCACATAGAATCAGCTCAGTGTTCAGACCAAAAGAGAGGCCACACTAGTCTCGGTCACACTTTCTGATGTTGGAGGATAAAAGCGATTGCTGTTAGTTGCGGATTTTGAAAGTATCTAATTCAACATGTCACACTATAACTGAGGATGAAAGCAAGTGCCATTAAAAGAAACCAGATCTCACTGGCCAAAGATGGTCTTTGCTGTAATCTAGACAGTATAGTAGTTTATCTGTAATCGGCATTCAACCACCATGCTAGCCATTTCACTTTTTATAATCAAACTGGAAGTGCTTAGGTTAATCATGAACTTTGTGGTCATGTTTGTTGGTATATTGGGCTTTGGTAGCATTCATAGAAAGGTGAATTGACTAATACATGCTTGCGAAGATAGTAAAATTGTCGTACCTAGTAACCCAACATTTGAGATTTTAGAAATATCAGCGAACAAATAATTATCTGAAGTCTCTATCATCACAACATGACCATCATGATCTAGACTTAGTCCAAGCCGAATAATTACTATGTCCCCAATTGCTTTCATATCCACGGCATATTAAACCAAGTACCAAGGAACGATATTTCCAGAATAATTATCTGAAGTGGCTGTAACAAACTTTGAGGACAAAGTCCTTAGCTTGCTATATTGCGGGGAAAACATGGTACAGCACAATATGACAACAGAAACATCCAATTTTGGTGTGCCCTTGCATATTGTCATTTCTGATGTATTTCCGGAATGGATGTGACATGGATATGTCAGCCAACCATTCTGGGGTTTCCATCCATGCTTCGTAGGCATGGTCATCATTTTGTACTGATTGATTACCTCATGGGCCTAACAATGTCTAGCAATCAAGGGAGTGGCTATACAAGTGAGACTAATACTAGATAACAAAGTACAACATTTATACAAGTGTGTGTGTATATACACACACACTTGTATATCATGCTACTGTATATCGTTTCGAAAATCGGCCTTTGGTGTTTCCCCTTCTATTTCTCCTTCAGCATTTGCTGCCACCACATAGACACACATGGTAACCCCATAAGTGATCTCAATTCAAGAAAATATGTATGTGACATCCATTTTACTCAACATCCTGCTGAACTGCGGATTTACCTGATCATAGTTCTTCACCTGGCGTTTATCTTTATCCGTATGTTGTAACCTTGTCAGTCAGCATGAGGGTTGCTCTAGTTTTTTCTGGCACCTGGTTATTTGTTAGCTTCTTAGCAGACTTTGTTTCCTTTTTGATATTTACTATTATGCTTTGTTCTTGTGATACTGTGTCAGTCTTGGCATTGCCTTGAATGTAAATTTGTACGGAGTATTGGTTGTTTACCTACAGTTATATTGCTCCCTTTGTCTATCCTTGCTAAGCATCCATGTGAATCTACTTTGGGATTTTCACTTTCTCTGCTTATTTTATAATGATGCTAATATCTCTCCGAGCTAGGATCTTAGTTCACATTTTTCTTTTCTAGTAGCATTTGATATTTAATGATTTTTTGTGAGGCAATCAGTATTTGTTAGTTTATAATCATGTGATAACTCTTGCAGTTATGGGACATTAAGCTTGTGTCCAATTTATCATCTCATCCAGCTGTGCAAAGAGTAGTTTCCTTGGGAACTCTCTGTGCTATAGAACTCAGAACTGACGCCTCTGAATCGGGGTATGTACTGTTGCTTTCTATTTACTTTTCCTAGTCCCTTGTAAGAAATTTCTGCAGCAGAAACTAGCATAATAAATGATTTTAAACATATGGAAATGAGAATGAATTGCTGGTAAAGAGCTCTGGCACTGTTGCTTATGTTGGCCATGTGCATTGGCCTATGTTATTATGTGTTTATTGGTTAGAGAAAGCAACTTTTAAAATAAGACGAGTTTAGGAAAGAAAGCCATAGTGCCTCTTAATGTTATAGTTTTATTTCAAATTGGTAAACATTCATATCTGTTCTAGTTGTCTTTCCATATTTTCCAGTCGGATGCCGGTATTCATTATGCTGCACAAGTTACAAAGCTTTTTGTCATTATATTCTCTAATCTGTTTTGCACAACACTGATAATATATGACTGCAATGGTTGAATTTCCCAAAGTATATATTACTTGACCTGATAGATCCCAATGACATTCTCATATGATCAAAGGAGATTACAAATGAGGAATAGGTAGATAGATCCCAATGACATTCTCATATGATCAAAGGAGATCACAAATGAGGAATAGTTAGAAATTTCGTTGGTCTAGATCCCAAATCAATTCCCTCATTTGAGTTTGTGTTGCAACTTTTGTTATTGTCTGGTGTGAAGTTTAGGATCATATCCAATATAATTTAAAATTTGCCTGATGAGATTTTTTCAGATGAGATTTTTTCAATATCATCATGGCTTTTGTTACATTTAAAGGCAAAAGGTACTGCTGAAATTAAATCTAACAGTATGCTCTGCTGATATCAATTTCTCCAAAAGGAAATAATGGGAATGAAGCTGACTTATTTCGATAGATATCTTTGCATTCTTATTAATTGAACTACTGTTACAGATCATGTTACAGAATACTGAAAATTCAAATCTTCTGCCAGAAATTCAAATCTTCTGCCAGAAATTCAAATCTTCTGCCAGAAATTTAGATCCAAAATCATGTGATATCAATTTCTGCCAGAAAGTGATATCGATCTCTCCGAGCCAGGATTTGAGGTCACTTTCAGATCCAAAATCATGTTACAGAATACTGAAAATTCAAATCTTCTGCCAGAAATTTAGGTTTAAGTGGAAAAAAGCTAACCAACCAAACACCAACTGATCACGGCTTGCCATGAGCATGAGGTTGTGGTCACGGCTTGATCACATCAAGCTTTGAAGTGGCTATGAATGTCTGGATATACTTGGAGGTCACATGTCATGGCAACTTTTCCCATTTCTCTTTTTTATATTAAAAAAGCATTAAAGTACAAACCCCATCACTTAATAAAAAGAAGTCAAGTTCCAATTAGTTCACACATTATCAGAATCTGCCAATATTCTTAGTTTCTCAAGTCAATAAGTAGTTTCGAATAATCCTTCTCTTACCACCATTCTGACAGATCTGATATGTATTATCTGTAGGTATGCATCTTTATTTGCAAGCTCTCTGATTCAAAGACTTCGTGATGATGGTGTTTACCTAAGACCTTTAGGGAATGTGATTTATCTAATGTGTGGCCCATGCACATCAACTCATTTCTGTTTGCAACAGCTGAATAAAGTACAACGAAGAATTAACGAGCTTGACAAGAGTCGAGGGAGAGAATCTCAATCTCACCACAGTTATGCAAGCCAAGAATCCTAGAATGTAGTTATATGCACTACAAAGAGGTGCCCGGTAATAAATTTTGTTGTGGGCAATTTTTATGTATTATTTCCATTTTAAACCTAAAATATTACCCATTTGTATCTTATGGATAAAATATTTCATTTATACATCAACGTAACCTTGGTTGAGTTAATAGCTTCTAGGTAAACTTTACATAATAAGTAATGCTACCCTTATTATTGTGTGAATTATTTCACTTTTAATAGGAGTGTAGCCTTGGTTGATTTCTTTATAGATGTTGAGTTTGTTGAGGTTCGGCAATCTTGATTATAAAAGTCTACCAAATTGTGGTTTGGTACAGGCTGCTGTTGTTTCCAACACTTTTCATTCTGTAATTGTTTAACTATGGCACATCACATTTTGTTGCAGTGATTGATGCATTATGTTAATCCAATGATTTGGTCCTTGTCAATCTCTTGGGAATGCAAACCTCAGAAGTATATTCTGATGGGCTCTATTTTCATGAGAGAGCAACCTGTCAAATTATGCGTGGTTGATGACATTGAAATGTGAATTTAGCTGGCGAAGCCAGTCAACTTCCGCTCCAAGTCTTTGTTCTGTTCAGTATTCTTGTGGAAAAGTGGGCAAACTACGTTAACTATCCCTATGTTTTACACTTATTACAGAAATTACCCCTACTTTGAAACTAATTACGCGGACCACCTTTATAGTTTCTATTTTCTATAAAAATATAACACTAACTACTCCTATGTTTTATAAAATTTCTAAAGGAGAGGGGTGGTGAGTGTAATTAGTTTCAAATAGGGGTAGTCTCTGTAATACTCATGAAACATGGTGGGGTTGGTGTATTTATTTCGATCTATAATATAAATCACAGTAGATTTTTGGTCCGACCCATGTGCTTTGGTTTAACGAAGATGTAAGGACTAAATTGTTCCTCTCTAAAAGAGAGGAGGAGGTCCCATATTGGGTGCGGAGCAACCGGTTGTTCCAATGGTACTCCCGCCTCCAGCTCCTCTTGCACCGTCCCTTCCTCCGCCGCCTCCGCTCCATCCTCGTCCACGCTGTCGTCGACGGTCTCTTCCGCAACTCCTTCGTCGCAAGAAGCCTCCTCCACCGCGCCGCCGCCGCCGACCCTTCCTTCGCCGCCTCCTTCTTCTCCACCATGACCAACCCCAACCCGAACCCATTCTCCTTCAACACCGTCATCGCCATTTTCGTCGACCCACTCTCCATCTACTCCCAAATGCTCCGTCGTCGCCTCCCGACTCCCACACCTCTTCCTTGCTCAACACCACCGCCGCCGCCGCCACCAGGTCGCTCCACGCACACGCCCTCCTCCTCGGATTCCGACCCGACCCCTTCGTGCAGACCGTCCTGCTCACCGCCTACTCCTGACGCGGCTACGCCGACCACGCCATGCGGGTGTTCGACGGAATGCCGCACAGGGACGTCGTCTCCTAGACCGCCGCCGTCTCGGGCCTCGCCGCCCTCGGACGTCCCGCGATGGCCCTGCGCGTCTTCGCCTCCACGAGGTTCCACGCTGTCCCGAACGCCGCCACTGTGGTCTCTGCCGTGTCCGCCTCCGCCAGGCTCGGGTCCCTGGCACTGGCCCGGTGCTTGCAAGCCTACGTCGAGAAAGCCGGATTCGGAGGCCGCGTCTCCGTCCGGAACTCCCTGGCGCTGGTCCGGTACCTGCACGCCTACGTCGAGAAGACCGGGCTCGTGTCCGTACCATTATGGCACGGGTTATCCACTAGTTACATTATAAAGGAGAGCTTGTGCTTAATGCTCAGGTCCTACTATTCTTGTAATCGTGGGGCGGCGGAGATGTAAAGTAGCGGATTTAATCTTGAACTTGTGAGTCTGTGGTACGTGGCTTTCCAGCAAATCCCATCAAGTTGCTCTCACTTTTTATTATCTTGCGCCAAATGTCTGAATTGTCGCAATTGTATAGGAACCCTTGCTCCATCTTCTACCCTTTGAAGCGATGAAAACGCAATTTCATATTTGTTGGCAACATATGTTTTTTTGAGCAAAAGTTCAAGTCCAATTTTTACTTAGAGATTCAAGGCTCCTCCTCATTTATTTTTGACCGTTATAAACCCAATAAATTGGTAAGGTTTGACATCTTAAATCCTGTCCAGATACATTGTACCACATATTTTCTATTTGAATTATTTGTAACGTTTAATTCTTTATTGGCTGGATTAAATTGCTTTCAATCTCCATTACTCCATGACCGTTGGAGAAAAGCCTATATATTGAGGCCTATCTCAATACTTCGGGATACCCTAAAATTCTTTTACGAATACTCTCTTATCTAATCTCGTCTTTTCTGATCCGAGCTTTCCTTTCTTCGTTGTTGCTCTGGGCAGAGCTAAGTTGGGGTCACTCTCTCTTCGTCGTGTACGGCAAGGAGATTCCGGTGGAGCGGAGATTTTACCACTAGGAGCGTTCGGATACGGTCTGCACATAGACCCGGACTAACTCTTAGGGCAGTGCTACGTGCGCGACTTCCCCGGAGGCCGGTAACATTTACATATTTTATTTTGTCTGCAGATTTCTAAGTGAAGAATATTGAAGAAAATCCAACAATGTAAGAGTTATCCGTACAATAATAATATAGTTCTGTTAACAACATACTGTTATGAATATTATGAACTAGAAAGACCATATGTGTTGAGACATTTATTTTCTTATGTTTTTAAGATAGGAATCTCTTACTACACTACATCATGTTCATGTAAAGATTTTTCCTTCTGTTACAAAGCTAAAATTAGATACAGTATTTTTTTTTGGTAGTGAATCTTGCTAAATTACGTCAAAGATATGCTCATTGAGCCTCAAGCATTGACACAACATTGGTATCCAAATTCATGCATAAACATGAATTACAACAACATTCATAGTTTATATTTCAATCATAGAATAGTACAACTACCTATGGACACTCGTCATTTACTTGTCGGACATGTGCACATTTTTGTAATATATTTTCTATAGATACTTTGCAAGAACTTCTTGAGTTCTTTTTTAACGACATTCTGGTTTAATTGAGTAGTAATTTTTTTTTTCTTCTTCTTTTTCTTTACAAGAGGTAGATGTCCACAAGGACTCTTGGATTTTATATGATTGTTGAATAATGTAGCACCTTTAATTTTGAAAGGTGGAAATACATTTCTTCTAAGATAAATTAGTAAAATAAGTTACTGGTAATCTATAACATTTATTGATAATTATGATTTTTAGTTAAGAGGATATAGTGGTGGAAGAATTATATGATTCATAATATTTTGTATTAAGCATTGTCCATTTGGTAATGGAGAAGTTACAGTGTGATCTTTAGATAAAGATTCAGCCATTTAACTAATTGTTCATTTGTTAGTAGTTGAGACGATTTTAGGTAGAATTTTGCGCATATTTATTGTAAATAAAATGAGAATTTTGTTGTTAGATACACTAGATTAGATATAACTAAAGAATGAAACCATTTCTATTTCTAACCATCCTACTGAAAAATGTCTTCTTTAGAAGATGTGACGATATATGAGATTTTTTAAAAAAGATTTCATAAATGGTTCAACATCCTCCCTTAGTCTAGTTGAGTGAGGTTTTTTGGTTTATTTTCTAGATCGAAGTGCACGTGGCTTTTACTAGTTTGAAATGCACGTGACTTTATTGTTATTGTCAAACTTTGTTTCCTTTCTCATTTGTTTAATTGTTGAACTATATGTAAAGGATTTGTGAACCATATGAGTTGTAAAGATTTGACTTTCTAAACTCTACCTTTCTGCCTTGTTTTAGTGCAGAAATATAAAAATTCAGTATCTTGTTGTTTAGGTCAATATTCATGAGTTTAATGTATTTATCAATACATTTACTTAATTGGATCAGTATCTTTCCAGTTTAAATTATTTGGTTTAACCAAGTTAGTCATCTTATTGAATTCTTGGAACCTAAAATTCTGTGAGAAAATTTGGTTTCAACATAGTAAATTTTGTTCATATCTACATTGAAAATAAATTTATAATTTGCAATTACAATAAATAAAAATTTGCATCTTTATAAATAGAATATACTATTTACTGGAAATTGAATTTATCTCGTTGAGAAATATTTTTGGTATTTCTTTGAGACATAATTTTCTTCATATAATTATCCCAAAATTGCAACTTCTATTGTCTAAATTTTTTTTAATTACTCAAAATCTATAATTTCAATAGAATTCATTTATTTATATCATTATTGCATTTATAGCAATATTATTGTTGTTGTAACCGATTGGTTCAAATGAGTGTTGATTTGATTGTGATATTTTATACAATAACTAGAGTAAATTGTTAAGAAGACTTATTTAGTATATTGGGTGTAAGGATCTTTAATATGTGGTAAGTAAATTATCGGATGAATTATAATTGTTCAAATTCAATTTTAAATTTTTGACTTTGATTACTAATTTTATTTGGGCTGGAGCCTCGTCTTGTGTTTTTAGATTTGTTTTCATTCAGATTGAGTTTCAAAATCAATAGGGTGGAAAACTAAGTCTATTTACATCACTCTCATTTTCTAAAAAAAAAGTTGCTTGTGGATCTATAAACTTATAATAAATATATATTTTAAGTTTTCATAAAATTGATTGATTGTTATATGAGTCAGTATAATTGGATTTGAGACGATCCCATCTAAAATTGCTCGTAATATTTGTATAAGTCAATATCTCGTGTAACGTGATGATATTGAAAAGTTTCGACCATTAACTATATTTGGTTCTTTGAATTTAGCTTACATTATTCTTTGCCTGCTAAAGATGTGTATATTACACTAGCACACTTGCTGATTTTTTATGCTTAATGGATCATTTAGTAGCCATAATTAAATATTAAGGTACTTTGTTCCTTCACAAATAAGGAGTCTTCTATTTGTGTAGATGGATCCAAAGGAAATCCAATGATAACTAAAGTTCTACAGTTATTTTATGTTTTGGATCTTTAGATTACTTTTGATTTGGAAAATTATACATGATTAATCGGTCATAGTTTGGTATTTGTTCTTGCTGCATTATTTACTTATTCGGTATTTTAATATAATGTATCAGATTGATGATATAAATATGTATGACTGTATGTATTGATTTTGCACTATAGAATTAATAAGGATATTTTTGTAATTAAGAAATATCTAACAAAACTATTTATCTGATTATTTTACAAATATTGTTGAATTATTATTACTGTTAAAATTTATTGCAAAATTGTATTATTGTGCATAAATACATTGTTGTGCTAGAATGAACAAGGTATTCATCATTTTAATTATATTTCTTATGGAAACTAACATTTATTATTTTTGAGGACCGAATTATTAGATATTTTATCCTTTTCGGACATTATATTTGTAATATCATCTCTTCAAGTCAGAAGTATTAGAAGTTGGGACATGTTAGAAAAGGAGCAAACATGCTAAGGGGTAAAATTTTTCTCAAAATAATGTACAAATTGACATTTCTTCTGAAGTGCCATTACTAAGCCGAAATCAAAAGGTACAAAATTGCTCCGATCACGTGGAAAGGTAATTTTTTCACATTTACAATTCTTTTCATTTTGATTACTAATTTTAATTGGACAAATATATGGATTCTATAAGTCATCATTAATTCTTAGTTTATGGTTATAATGGATCATATTCGTTCCTTGATCGATTTACAATTTTGAACCTTAAATGACCATTGTGTCACATATTAGAGTTTCTACTCAGACAAAGAAACCACAATATTATTCTGTCACAAATTTAAATTATGTTGGACAAGCATTGGTTTGCACATAAACAGTGATATTATAATATCCTTTGACACGTTCAAAAAAGTTAGTCAAAAGAAAATAGTTAGTAAAATTGCAAATTCTTTCAAATCTAAGTTTTAAAAGTTGAGATTATTTTGGGTACAAGCCGAAAGGGTCCTTCTGTCAACCGGACGTAAATAGCCCTAAGCGACACGGTACTTAATCGTCCCCCTGTGGACCTCCGCTAGCTGGAAATCGGCCCCTACAGCTAACCCAAATTAATCAACACTTGATAAACTAATTTTTTTAAGAATTGATTAGCAAAATCACTTAAACTATTATTCTAGTACTTAGACTGACATTTTGTAAACACGACAAGTAAAGATAAATCTTTAAAGCCAAGACTGAAAGTTACTGTGTCTTACTTTAAGAAGTGATAGACTCTGATGCGTTTTGACTCACTATCTTAGAGCTTATGCTAAATTAGTGGAATCACACACTTTGATTCTGATGACATAAAATATAATTTATGAGTAACCCAAACATCTAGCTTTGTCAAATAAAAAATTTCTAAAGAAATTGACTAATATTGGTTTCATAGAATTCTTAAGTGTCTTTCTGAGTTATTACATGATATTTTCTTCGGATATAAAGACACTAAAGATCACTAAGATTCAGTTTAAGGTTTTATCTGTGGAACAACTTTGATACCCATAAGTTGATAGGTCAATGTGACAAACTATTATAGCTAGGAGTATCAAAGAATTTGAAATTGTATTCCTAAACATAGCTTATACTAAAGCTGAATGGATCAGATATCTTACTATGTAAATATCAAATAGATTCAGGTCTAAAGTTTACTCTTGCTATGACTTCATGAAGTATTGAACAGATAAAGCATCTTATTATGCATATACATGATATACATATTTTTGTACCTGTCATTTCTATAAATTACGCTAAATAACTGGTAAAGCATGATCTTGTAAATTTTAAGATGAACAGGTACTTGCAGCTGCATTTCAAGACATTAAAAGAGCCTAAAAGGCAAAATTGTGGTTCTTGATTATAAAAGAATTTTACAGATCTCTTGACGAAGAGTCTGTTTACTCTTAACGAAGAGTCTGTTTACTCTTAACGAAGAGTTTTTCTAGGAAATTATTCCTAGAATCATCGAGGGGGATGGGGTTAAGCCCATAGTTTAGTCACCACCAGTGGCAATCCAACTGAGTCTGACTCGAGATCCCAAGAAGTCGGTTCAATGGGTAGGAATAAGCTGGACTAGGTGACTATTATGGAACACTAACCTTGAGATTAAATTCTTTTTAAAATAAAAGCCCAAGAGGCTGTACATGTGTACATTGCTACCCCATCCCTATGGTGACAGTGTTCCTTCTGTGATATGGATATGGTGAGTTTAAACTCTTAATAAGTCCAAGCAAGATATGCATGGTTGATTCCTATCACCAACCCTCGAGGACTTACCTATATGAGAGGTCGTGAGGGCCGCGACTATATAACATGGCGATCCTAGACAACTCTCATGAATATATAAAAGTGCGCATGGTCAACCAAACGCGCCACCCGATAGACCCAAGTACCTCTAGCGTACTATGTGTGCTATTGTCTGAATCTGGTACAAGAAGACTGATTCAAGGCGTAGTTCATCAAGCTCTTCTTGTCACGACCCGCACCCGCTTTTCGAACGCGAGCTCGTGAGCAAGCCAGCTACGTATCGAGCGGACTCCAGCCCCTCTTGAATACGTAAACGCTGTCAAGGCTATGGTATACTGCCAAATTATGTCAAGGTATCACTATATCTCAATCCACAATAAGAATATAAAATATGAATGAACAATTATGGGTCGTGGTCTGTAGCCCACTAGCATATTGTTCGATTAGACTCCAAGAACGATATGAGTCTATAAAATAAGCAGAATATATCCTGGTATGAAATATAAAGCACGAAAGGATAATAAGAAAATATCACAAGCAAACACCTGTATCCCTGCAGGTGTAATCACTACCATCATGATCCGCTAACTAACTCCACGCAATCAGCTACCTGAAGAGATCATCAGGTCCTCAGGGGACATAGCAAGATACATAAAAACATGTCTATCTAACAGTTTAATTATTCATAAGAGTATAACAGGCTATAAACATGAAACAAGGCATAAACTGACAAGTGGATACTGACACGTAACTATGAACACGGATACGGGGTCAGCTACGCATAAATGAACTGCAAAAAGAACAAGTAAACAAGAGATCAATGGAATACCAAACCCTCGTCCCGAGTGTGGACTCGCAAGTTTGAACTAATCACTAACCCTCGTCCCGAGTGTGGACTCGCAGGTTAGTTCACGATAAACACCCTCGCCCCGAGTGTGGACTCACAGGTGCAAACAGATCAAAATAAACACCCTCGCCCCGAATGTGGACTCGCAGGTGCAAACGGTCAACGCTCGCCCCGATTGTGGACTCGCAGGTTGTGGAAACGATACATGAATAGTAGTTCAATTACACATACTTGTAGACATGACTCAGTCAAGATACTGGTAACGACACGGTACAACTCAGACATGACACAGGTAAGGACAACTCTAGCATGAACCATAATGTTGATAATCCTGGTGTAACTACACTATCAAGTCAGAAAAATACTGATATACAAGCAAGACAATAAACTAGTAAACATGGTATGTAGAAAATATCTGAATCCATATCAACTAGAGTAACTAAATGATAACATACTAAAAAGAAAAGAACTATAAGCATGAAAATGAACTGTAGAGGGAGGCAAGGTATCTTGCCTGGTGGAGCGCGAAGAACCAATAATATACCGTCAACTGGTACGCCATAAAGTCCAAATCTCACAACTGTCTTCGAAAGCTGAAACAGACATTGCCAACATTCTCAGAATAGTCAAATTAGCTAGGATTTTCTGTCCTTAAGTCCAATTCTGGACACAGGGGCAAAACGGTAATTTCGGACCAAAACGATGTCCGCCGTTGGACCCGCTTTGCACTGAAAATCGTGCCAGAGTCAATGGTCTCTAAAGTCGTCAAACTATGTCTACAGATTCGTTTTGATGCTACGAGCCCAACGGTATGTCCAATTTTGGATTCCGGTGGACCGTGCACAAAATTGCCCGTTGAATCGGATCGTGGGGCCCGCAAAACGGCGATCCGATCAACAGTCTCAGAATCGGACCAAACTTGGCATACAGGACCAGAAAAATGATACGGTCTTGTTGGCAAAAGTTTCGTCTCAACCTGACGAATATGCACAAAGTAATTAGAAAATTTGTGCAGAGGTCGATACGGTGAATTTCGACGGATACGCATCAAATTCGTCGCGCATACGCGACCAATTTGAATTCCGTCAAAGCCCACACATCCACGAAGCCATTACGCACCTTTCGATACATTGGGTTCGCGACCACGTCGTCCGGTTTGGCGGGACGCACGTCATATCAAAGAATTTTATAATTTTTAATTTACAAAAACTAAGTTTTTTCTGGATTTTTGAAATTAAATAACTTCGTGTATAATCAATGAAATCAGGATCTATAAGATAGGTTTTAATCTGGTATATGTTGTCTATAACTTCCTTTAGATGGTTTTCTGAAATTCCTATCTCTCGGTTCGCAATCCGTCTTCCAAATTAGGGTATTTGCCTAAGGTTCTGTTTTGTTTTCGAACAACTTTTGCTTGATTTTGGGTCGATTTCTTGGACAGATCGAGTGACTACATCAAAACTTAATTACTGGGGTATGATCTCGGCTATATTGGCTACCCGATGAATTCGTCGGAACGAAAAACTTAGAAGGGTAGGCGGAGATATCATACCCGAATGTTGGACGTTCGTGCACTGCTGCTGCTGACTTTCTCTTGTTCGCGCGCGGTTCTCGCGGTCAGGTGACCCCGCCGTCCTCCAGTGGCCTATACGGTAGTCTAGAGAGGGTCGCCAGGCTGGAGGGTGGTTTTAGGCGTCGGCTAGGGTTTAGGGGAGGACTTCCTCTCTATCGCGTTTAGATATATATGCATCTATGTTCTCGGTTTGGAAGTTAAGCGGTGGGGTGGTCGATTTGCTCTGCTGGTGGGGGTTGTTTGGCATGGACTTGGGCTCGGCTTGGTCTGGCTGGGCCTGGCCTGTGGGTTGAGCTGGCCTGGCTCGGCCCATTTATTTCTCTTTTATTTGCTTTTTCTTTTTCTTTGTTTTATATATATATATATATATATATATATATATATATATATATATATATATATATATATTATATATATATATATATATATATATATATATATATATATATATATATATATATTTATATTTACACCCATATACATATATATTTATCTATACATACACACACACCCCTATATATATAAAAAAAAAAAAAAAAAAAAAAAATATATATATATATATATATATATATATATATATATATATATATATATATATATATATATATATATATATATATATATATAATATCTATTTATATATATTTTTTCCAGTATATATAATATCTATTTATATATAAATAGATATATAATATCTATTTATATATACATACACATACACACATAAGTTTATATATACATATCTATGGATAATTAAATATTCTAGTATAATCCTAAATTTCTAAATACCCTTTTTCTAGTGTAGGACCTATTTATATAAATATAAATATATATTATAACACTTATTTGACAAAAATAATACAACCAATAATAATACTAATATTATATAATAATAACATCAATAAAATAATAGTAATAATAACGAAATTCAATAACCAATAATAGGCATTGCATCTACTTAAAATATGTCTACATGGTGTATTTGGTCTCACTACAAGATTACATGGGCTCGATTTCGGTTCGGGTCAAGTCCGAGCTAAATCGACACAAACCGGGTCTCCTACAAGTCAATAATATAATTAATAAATAATTTAAAATATCTTTAGAGGTTAAGTCGTAACTTGGCCTGATTTTCCTAGTTAGGACACACTTATGACTGGATCTTCCTAGGCATGGCTAATACACTAGTCAAGACACGCCACTGTACTATCCGTGCCATGATTCCTAGTCGTCTGGTACTTCAAAACTCAACCATGGCTAAAGTCATCTACCGTAATAATTAACTAACTAATTATTTACAAAAAATTCTAAAAATCACCATTTAAATCAAATAAATAATAAAAAATATTTTAAAAATTTTTTGGGAAGGAAAGCTACAAATCTACCCACCTTAAAAATAATTTCGTCCTCGAAATTCTAATTCATAACTATCCCTTAAAAGTCAAAGTCTACTATTACCTTAATCTTCTTCAATTTAATTCCTAAAAATATTTTATAACCTTCTATAGCCATTTTATAACTCCGAATACTTGAGGACTTCTACCCACCTTTGGTCACACTACTCCTCAAAATACGGTCACTAAAATCTTATAATCTTCTAACTAGTTGCGAACCATCCTACCAACAGATATCTAGGACGTATGTCATCTATAATTCCTCATATTCATAAACACCCAAATATTCAATAGTCAAGCAATATTATATTATAGTTTAAGAATTTCTGATGAATTTTAGACAGCACGATCATTCGTCACCCCGGAATAGGAAGGGACGAGAATCAATGGTACGGAAAGCAAGGAAGTATAATCGAGAGCAAATATGGAGTTTTCAAGGACGTAGAGAATTTCTAGGAGAATTTTCAAGGCAGAGTGGATTGAGATTTCTAAGGTTTAGTCATATTCGCAGGCTCATATCAGTACAGTTACGTAACCGATACGATATACTTTAACCTGCATGGGCCACCAAAAAAACTTGTCCGACCCGCACCCGCTTTTCGAACACGGGCTCGTGAGCAAGCCAGCTACGTATCGAGCGGACTCCAGCCCCTCTCGAATACGTAAACGCTGTCAAGGCTATGGTATACTGCCAAATTATGGCAAGGCATCACTATATATCAATCCACAATAAGAATATAAAACATGAATGAACAATTATGGGTCGTGGTCTGCAGCCCATTAGCATATTGTTCGATTAGACTCCAAGAACGATATGAGTCTATAGAATAAGCAAAATATATCCTGGTATGGAATATAAAGCACGAAAGGATAATAAGGAAATATCACAAGCAAATACCTGTATCCCTGCAGGTGTAATTACTACCATCATGATCCGCTAACTAACTCCACGCAATCAGCTACCTGAAGAGATCATCAGGTCCTCAGGAGACATAGCAAGATACATAAAAATATGCCTATCTAACAGTGTAATCATGCATAAGAGTATAACAGGCTATAAACATGAAACGAGATAGAAACTGACAAGTGGCTACTGACACGTAACTATGAACACGGATACGGGGTCAACTACGCATAAATGAACTGCAAGAAGAACAAGTAAACAAGAGATCAATAGAATACCAAACCCTCGTCCTGAGTGTGGACTCGCAGGTTTGAACTAATCACTAACCCTCGCCCCGAGTGTGGACTCGCATGTTAGTTCACGATAAACACCCTCGTCCCGAGTGTGGACTCGCAGGTGCAAACAGATCAAGATAAACACCCTCGCCCCGAATGTGGACTCGCAGGTGCAAACGGTCAACCCTCGCCCCGATTGTGGACTCACAGGTTGTGGAAACGATACAGGAATAACAGTTCAATTACACATACTTGTAGACACGACTCAGTCAAGATACTAGTGACGACACGATACAACTCAGACATGACACAGGTAAGGACAACTCTAGCATGAACCATAATGTTGACAAGCCTGGTGTAACTACGCTATCAAGTCAGAAAATACTGATATACAAGCAAGAAAATAAACTAGTAAACATGGTATGTAAAACATCTGAATCCATATCAACTAGAGTAACTAAATGATAACATACTAAAACAAAAGAACTATAAGCATGAAAATGAACTGTAGAGGAAGGCTATGTATCTTGTCTGGTGGTAGCGCGAAGAACCAATAATATACCGTCAACTGGTACACCATAAAGTCCAAATCTCACAACTGTCTTCGAAAGCTGAAACAGATATTGCCAACATTCTTAGAATAGTCAAATTAGCTAGAATTGTCTGTCCTTAAGTCCAATTCTGGACATAGGGGCAAAACGATAATTTTGGGCCAAAATTAACGATGTCCGCCGTTGGACCCGCTTTGCACCAAAAATTGTGCCAGAGTCAATAATCTCTAATCGTCAAACTATATGTTTACGGATTCGTTTTGATGCTACGAACCCAATGGCATGTCCAATTTTGAATTCCGGTGGGCCGTGCAAAAAATTGTCCGTTGAATCGGATCGTGGGACCCGCAAAATGACGATCCGATCGATAGTCTCAGAATCGGACCAAACTTGGCATACAGGACCAGAAAAATGATACGGTCCTCTTGGCGCAAGTTTCGTCTCAACCTGACGAACGTGCACAAAATAATTGGGAAATTTGTACAGAGGCCGATACGGTGAATTTCGACGGATACGCATCAAATTCGTCGTGCATATGCGACCAATTTGAATTTCGTCAAAGCCCACACGTCCACAAAGCCATTACGCACCTTTCGATGTGTTGGGTCCGCGAACACGTCGCCCGGTTTGGCGGGACGCACGTCGTATCAAAGAATTTTATAATTTTTAATTTACAAAAACTAAGTTTTTTCTGGATTTTTGAAATAAAATAACTTCGTGTATAATCAATGAAATCAGGATCTAAGATAGTTTTTAATCTGATATATGTTGTCTATAACTTCCTTCAGATGGTTTTCTAAAATTTCTATCTCTCGGTTCGCAATCCGTCTTCCAAATCAGGGTATTTGCCTAAGGTTCTGTTTTGTTTTCGAACAGCTTTTGCTTGATTTTGGGTCGATTTTTTGGACAGATCGAGTGACTACATCAAAACTTAATTACTGGGGTATGATCTCGGTTATATTGGCTACCCGATGAATTCGTCGGAACGAAAAACGGAGAAGGGTGGGCGGAGATATCATACCCGAAAGTTGGACGTTCGTGCACTGCTGCTGCTGCTGACTTGCTCTTGTTCGTGCGCGGTTCTCACGGTCAGGTGACCCGGCCGGCCTCCAGTGGCCCGCGCGGTGGTCCAGAGAGGGTCGCCAGGCTGGAGGGTGGTGTTAGGCGTCGGCTAGGGTTTATGGGAGGACTTCATCTCTATCGCGTTTAGATATATATGCATTTATGTTCTCGGTTTGGAAGTTAAGCGGTGGGGTGGTCGATTTGCTCTGCTGGTGGGGGTTGTTTGGCATGGACTTGGGCCCGGCTTGGTTTGGCTGGACCTGGCCCAGTTATTTCTCTTTTATTTGCTTTTTCTTTTTCTTTGTTATATATATATATATATATATATATATATATATATATATATATATATATATATATATATATATATATATATATATATATATACACACACACATACACACGTATATAATATCTATTTATATATACATACACATACACACATAAATTTATATATACATATCTATGGATAACTAAATATTCCAATAAAATTCTAAATTTCTAAATACCCTTTTTCTAGTGTAGGACCTATTATATAAATATGAATATATATTATAACACTTATTTGACAAAAATAATACAACCAATAATAATACAATATTATATAATAATAACCTCATTAAAATAATAATAATAATAACGAAATTCAATAACCAATAATAGGCATTGCATCTACTTAAAATATGTCTACATGGTGTATTTGGTCTCACTACAAGATTACATGGACTCGGTTTCGGTTCGGGTCTAGTCCGAGCTAAATCGACACAAACCGGGTCTCCTACAAGTCAATAATATAATTAATAAATAATTTAAAATGTCTTTAGAGGTTAAGTCGCAACTTGGCCTGATTTTCCTAGTTAGGACACACTTATGGCTGGATCTTTCTAGGCATGGCTAATACACTAGTCAAGGCACGCCACTGTACTATCCGTGCTATGATTCCTAGTCGTCTGGTACTTCAAAACTCAACCATGGCTAAAGTCATCTACCGTAATAATTAACTAACTAATTATTTACAAAAAAAATTTAAAAATCACCATTTAAATCAAATAAATAATAAAAAATAGTTTAATTTTTTTTGGGAAGGGAAGCTACACTTCTTCAGACAAAGACAATAGTCACTACGTGAGATTCAAGGTTGTAGTCCATCTCATTTATGCATAGTATATAACTGTCCAAAAATCTCTTACTCTTCTCATCTCTTGTTGCTTTCCTTCTACTACCTTGGAACTTGACCTTTTTTGGGGGTGGGGGGGGGGGGGGGGGGGGGGGGGGTGTTATTGTTTGGCAACATATGCTGTTTTGAGCAAAAGCTCAAGTCCAATTTTCACTTAGAGATTCAAGGCTCCTCCTCATTTATTTTTGACCGTTATAAACCCAATAAATTGGTAACGTTTGACATCTTAAATCCTGTCCAGATACATTGTATCACATATTTTTTATTTGAATTATTTGTAACGTTTAATTCTTTTGGCTGGATTAAATTGCTTTCAATCTCATTACTTGGAGAAAAGCGCATATTGAGGCCTATCTCAATACTTCAGGATACACCAAAATTTCTTTACGAATACTCTCTTCTCTAATTGTCTTTCGTCCTTTTCCGATCCGAGCTTTCCTTTCTTTCGTTGTTGCTCTGGACAGAGCTAAGTCGGGGTCACTTCTCTTCGTCGTGTGCGACAAGGAGATTCCGGTGGAGCGGAGATTTATCACTAGGAGCGTTCGGATACGGTCTGCACATAGACCCGACTAACTCGTAGGGCAGTGCTACGTGTGCGACTTATCCGGAGGCCGGTATATTATATATTTTTATTTTGTTTACAGATTTCTAAGTGAAGAATATTGAAGCTCCAACAATATTTACAAATATGGATGCTCTCTCAATCAGCCATAATGTCAGCAATAAATGAGACTCAACCAAACTGGTCAGTGCACTCTACTTTTTAAAAATATCATGTTCATCATTTGAATAGACAGTCTGCCTGTCTCGATACAGTATCAATATGAATTTGGACAAGTTGGACATACATTCTATATTCCTCGTAATAGAATGGGCCCTTATCTAGAACAATTTGAGACGTCTAGGATTTTGGATCTTGTGGATGGCTCTGATTATCTACCCGTTGTTGATGCCAGTTGTGTATTCCTTTTTTTCCACATTACAAATCAGTATTGAAGCATACTATTGATTGTGACAATATTTAAAAATCACCATTTAAATCAAATAAATAATAAAAAATAGTTTAATTTTTTTTTGGGAAGGGAAGCTACACTTCTTCAGACAAAGACAATAGTCACTACGTGAGATTCAAGGTTGTAGTCCATCTCATTTATGCATAGTATATAACTGTCCAAAAAATCTCTTACTCTTCTCATCTCTTGTTGCTTTCCTTCTACTACCTTGGAACTTGACCTTTTTTTTGGGCGGGGGGGGGGGGGGGGTCTGTTTTGAGCAAAAGCTCAAGTCCAATTTTCACTTAGAGATTCAAGGCTCCTCCTCATTATTTTGACCGTTATAAACCCAATAAATTGGTAACGTTTGACATCTTAAATCCTGTCCAGATACATTGTATCACATTTTTATTTGAATTATTTGTAACGTTTAATTCTTATTGGCTGGATTAAATTGCTTTCAATCTCCATACTTGGAGAAAAGCGCATATTGAGGCCTATATCAATACTTCAGGATACACCAAAATTTCTTTACGAATACTCTCTTCTCTAATCTCGTCTTTTCCGATCCGATTTCCTTTCTTCGTTGTTGCTCTGGACAGAGCTAAGTCGGGGTCACTCTCTCTTCGTCGTGTGCGACAAGGAGATTCCGGTGGAGCGGAGATTTATCACTAGGAGCGTTCGGATACGGTCTGCACATAGACCCGGACTAACTCGTAGGGCAGTGCTACGTGTGCGACTTATCCGGAAGCCGGTAATATTTACATATTTTTATTTTGTTTACAGATTTCTAAGTGAAGAATATTGAAGCTCCAACAATATTTACAAATATGGATGCTCTCTCAATCAGCCATAATGTCAGCAAATAAATGAGACTCAACCAAACTGGTCAGTGCGCTCTACTTTTTAAAAATATCATGTTCATCATTTGAATAGACAGTCTGCCTGTCTCGATACAGTATCAATATGAATTGGACAAGTTGGGCATACATTCTTTATTCCTCGTAATAGAATGGGCCTTATCTAGAACAATTTGAGACGTCTAGGATTTGGATCTTGTGAATGGCTCTGATTATCTACCCGTTGTTGATGCCAGTTGTGTATTCCTTTTTTCCACATTACAAATCAGTATTGAAGCATACTATTGATTGTGACAATATGACTACACCTATGAGTAAATTGAAAGTTCTTATTGAGAGGAGACCCTCACGAAGACCTGGAGCACATAATGTCGTTAGGTATATTGTCAGCTGATTTGTTCTGCTTTTGATATCGAGTCCTTAACAGTTGATAGTACACCTGCGGGACTAGTAAATTTTTTAAGCAAACACATTGCTTACTGCACAGTCATGTGCAATATGATATATGGGATTATTGGTATCCCATAATGTAAGTTGTTGTCAATTAAATAGCCTGCTGGGGGACCTGGGGTTTTAATCCTGCGGTAGATTCTTGGCCACCCCCATTAACGGTTGGGACAAATGATTAATAGCCGTTGAAGATATGTACATTTGATTCAGCAAGTGACTAGATTCCGGCAAACCTGACTGACTACTGACATGATATCAGGTCATGGCTAGCCACTGAATTGGATTGATGTAATTTACAGGAAGTGTGAAAGTTCGACTTATTGTCTGCTGAAAATAAATGTACATGTTTTTTAGTTTCATGCCAATTTTTTTTTTTTCTGTCTATTGAAACTAACTTTCAATATTCTAAAATTGACTTTCAATATTTTGATACATTTATAATGTTTGTGGAAGTAGACAAATTCATACTTCCGTGTTTTGACCCTAAAGATGAAGGATAGGAAAGTGAAAACGTGTCATAATAATAACAAAAACTATTAATTATTAACTAATCAGTGATAACTTATTAATAGTAATTATTTAATTTATTTAAGTAGTAACAATTAATCTCATCCAAAAAATTATTATGTAAGTTTAATGTATTAAATAATATTACTATTGTGCATTATGTTGTTATTTTATTATTTAATATTAGCTAAAAAGTTAATACTAATTATTTTAGTGCTAATTTAAATAAAATAAATTATTACTAATTATTTAATAATAACTACTAGTATTTAAATTAATAATTAATAATTACTTAATTATTTTAATTTAATACTACTATTAATTTTTATAAAAATTAAAAATAAATTTAAATTAGTCAGTTAAATAGGTAGTATTATTATTTTACTATTTAATATATTGGTACTAATTGGTTAAATATTAGTATTAATTATTTTATTTACTGTTGGTATTAATTTTTATTAATTCTAAATAATATTATTACTCATTTTAATACCGAATATTCTTGGTGATACTATTGTCGAAGATGGCTACTTGCAAGACTGGCCCTGAGATGATGGGGGCCCATGACGAAACTTCCAAAATGGACCCCATATATATATATATATATATATTATATATATATATATATATATATATATAGATATTATATATATATATATATAGAGGATGAGGGAGGTGAGGTGCCACCTATGGAGGGTGTCTAACTTGTCACCTCCCACATGCTATCATGCACCCATGTGCTTGATGATAGCAGGGGGGGGGGGGGGGGGGGGGGGGGGGTGAAAGTAGACACCCTCCGTGAGGTGGCACCCTACCTCCCTTATTCTCTCTCTCTCTCTCTCTCTCTCTATATATATATATATATATATATATATATATATATATATATATATATAATAAGATTTAACCAAGGACCTTTAAATTAAAAGTATAACATTATAACCACTACACCACAATATTTTTTTGTTAAGGAAGGCATATGATACATAGTTGTTCGTAGATAGAACCATGTTGGTGTCTCTTTTGTGGCCCTGGACTATCGTCTAGCTTGTCCTGAACTAGGGCCGTCCCTGACTAGTTGGTTATCATTCGATGATTGACCCGCCATCATGACCTACGTACACAATCTCGATTGTTCACATATAAAAACACAAAACAAAAATTAAACTCGATGGATTGGATGGTCTGTTGACTTCTGAAAAATTAGGGTTCCATGCTATTAATGAGTTCGACAATCGAATGGATGACCATGCCAAGAAGGGTCGTACCTACTTAAATTTGCTAAGTGAAAGTTGGTGCCGTCAGCTTCACGTAATGGTGGAACCAAAAATTTAAACGGGAGTAGACTGGATTATGATTAGATGGGTGATCGTACCTACTTAAATTTGCTAAGTGAAAGTTGGTGCCGTCAGCTTCACGTAATGGTGGAACCAAAAATTTAAACTGGAGTAGACTGGATTATGATTAGATGGGCTTATATATATATATTATATAATATATATATATATATATATTATATATTATATAATATATATATAGGTATTTGTGGCGAACTCGTCAGCTCCGTCGTCCTCGACCTTTGATCCAGCGGGTGCACGCACGGATCCTATGCGGGCCCCCGATCCCACGGTGGAGTGGGGGTGGAGGTGGAGGTGGGGGTGGGGAGGTTTTGACGGGGCCCTGTGGACTTTTGATCAGCGTGCATATATATATATATATATATATATATGATTTGGGTTGGGGTCCACCTTAGTGTGGTTCTGTACTTGGCTCCACGCTATTAAATCAGGTCAGTCGTCGTAGACTGTCAAAATGGTGTCAAAAAAAATGATCATGTGTCGGCCGGTCCGGTCCGAAGTCCAGGCCGTCCCGACCCGCAGCCCGGTCCGGCCCGATCGAAAACTAAATGAGTGTGGAGGAGTAGTTCAATTTGGGTGGTAGTAGCAAGGAACCAAACGCAATGTTGATAAGTGGGACTTCCATCCTATTACGGATTAGGTAAATATTTACCTGTCATTAATCAATAATAGTATTGAAGTTTGAGCATATATGGCGGTTACTCCGAAATGCTAGTTGCAGACAAGGGGTAGCTGCCTTCATTCTCTAAACTTTTCTCTTGTTTTTTCTACTCTAGTTTCAGAAATCGATCAGTAGATGGTGTCACTATCCTGAGATCGAAATTGTCAATTAACAGAAACAATGGAACTGAGAATCATGAAGCTAGAATTCCAATTCCATGTTTGATTGATATACTTTCATTGAGCAATAAAACTAAAATTCCTTACTTGTATGTTTACCATGAATTGCAAACTTCTACTTGCACAATTCCAATCTTGGTAAGCAAATAGGCCTAAGATTGATCAAAGCCTCTGTACTAATGGTTGGACTAATAATTGTTCTCCTAATGCAAGCTATGTCGTCCATATCCCGGATAACTTGCCAATGGACTCTGCTGCACCACTACTATGTGCAAGGATAACGGCTTCTGCTCCATGTATCCTTTGAAGCTTCTGTATCATATATATATATTTTTTTTACTAAAGTTGGTATAATGCACACACTATGACATATCCTCAATACTTATCTACATAAAAATATGGAGGCCGGTCCGGCCCGGCCCGGCCCGCTACGGCTCGGTTAGAAAACCCACCTGACCGTGGGCCATGTGTCGGACTGGGCTCATGTTTCACCCTTTTCGGTCTGGTCCGGCACGGCCCGCTATAGTACATGGACTGAGAGGCCTGGCCCAGACCCGGTCCGGCCCACTTGACAGCTCTAGTCGTCCGGTGAAACGGATCCAAATTTGAAGTGTTTGTGGTCCTAGCTAGCTAGCTCCAGTACTATACTGCTGTCACACTGTAACTCTATACATGCTATATATTTCTACATGGATAATTTCTCCATCAATTCAATGCTGTCAACTAACTCTCTCCAGCTTCTTCAATTCGTGCGTCACTTCCTAAATGTATAAATTGTGCTCGATCCAAGCTATCATGTCATGAATAACTGAGAAAGAAAGAAAGAAAGAAAGAAAGAAGGAAAGAATGGGGAGAAGTAAATTAGTTAAGGCTGAAGATTTGGTGAGGGTGTTATCCATGGTGCTGGCAACCATGACTGCTCTTGTTGTGGGTCTGGATGAAGAGACCAAGAAAGTGTTCATCATTCAGAGAAAAGCCACTGTTCATGACTTGCAAGCTCTTTGGTAAGTCATTATTAAAACGAAAATGATATTTGGCCCGCCGGCGTGGCACTCCACCATTGGCTCCCCCCCTATTCGTATGGGGCCCATGCCGGCGCCCTGCCAATGGGGGAGCGCCGCGTGGCCGCGGGCTAGACCGCAGGCGGGCCATGTAGCACCGTTGTTATTAAAAAGAAGAAGAAGCAATATATATTAATTAATGATTTACGTACGTTAATATTAATGTTTATTTTAATTTCTTTAGGATCGCAACACTCGTAGCTTCGGCCACCGCTGGTTATCATCTCCTCCAATTGTGCCTGTCGCTCATCTTCGCTTGGGTCAAGATCAAGATCCATGCAGCTCATGTAACAAACTATTTGCATGGGTTCGCTTCGTCTTCGACCAAGTAACTAATTAACGTATCACTAATTCATATGCTTAGTTATTATTATTTTCGTCTGTGACTTGTGGCTTAGTGGTAGCAACGGAGCCTAGCGGAAGGTACATGTTCGAATCCCTCCTGACATTTACCAAGCCGAAGAAAAAAAAGACACTTAAAAAGAAAAATTATTATTTTCCCCACCACTGAAGGCTAGCTGTACCTGTACAAATTTCAAGTTTGTAGTTACATTTTGTTCTCGACTCTTGTGCTAGGACTAGGGGTAGGCGGAGAAAACTTTGATACCGAAGGGGTATCAAAATTTGATACCCCCTATGTATGACATGTGGGCCCCCTTCCTCTTCGTAAAATGTGTAAAAACATAATATACATAAATATTGAGGGGGCCCCACTTGTCATACATAGAGGGTATCAAAACTTTGATACCCCATTCGGTATCAAAGTTTTACTCGGGGTGGACGAGTACTGAACGAGCAACTCTAATTAATTGAGTAAAAATAAATAGACTAAAGCATACTAGCACTGTCCTTAGATGATTATATACTAGTCATCTTTCCATCATCTGAAGGCATGGCCAAAAGACTGTACGTTATTTGTCTATAGATATTCTTGAGCACATGAATGTTACATTGAGTTCTGAGCACAGGTGTACTTTGAAACTCAAATGCTTTGATTGTTTATAGCACTATCAAAGTGATTTTCCATCGAAGCGGCTATGTGTCTGCGGTTTGTAACCACGGACGTGACTGTCGGCCGACGTGGTGGCCGGTCATTGGCCCACGGTCGGATGGGACCCGAAAATAGCAGAGAAGCCAATGGGTGGCCGTCACGTCGGATGACGGTCACGTCCGCGGTTACAAAACACGGACAAAATATCATTTTCTTTATTTAAAAAGATGGTCTCTGCTACAAAGAATGCGGGCCAAACACTTGATGATGAAGGTGAGGGTTTAGCTGACCAGAAGCTTGAGAGGTATTTGCTCTTAAGTAGCTTTTCCAAAACCGATGTAGAATTCGTAACTAGTTTGGTAACAATGTCATGTTGGAAATAAACAGGATCCTGATTCAAACCATCCTGAAACTTTGGTTTTGTAAATGTAAAAAGAAAAAAAAAAGAAAAAAAAAAAAACCCTAATTAGTCCAATATGTAGAAAAAGGGAGATTCCACCTCTCTAAAGTATGTAGATAGAATGTTGTTGGTGTCATAAAGAATACGGTTGGACCAGACGAACATGCGGGAAAAGAATCTACAAATTTATCAGATCATAAAACATAAGATACATATACTAGGATATACAAACCTAGTCGTCATGCGGGAAAGAATCTACAAATTTAGGGATTCGTTAGCTTATACAAATGTTCATTATGCTATCGAAAATATTTAATTCTGGTTCTATTTTGTTATTGAGCTCGACAGGAATATATTCAAATTCTCTTAACGTTCAAAGTTTTTTTAATTAAAAGAATTGGATTAGGTTAACGGATTATGAGTTAGTGTTGAAGGAAGACTACTGTTCGAGTGCTCCTCTCTAATTACAATAATTTATGTTATAGTCAAAAAATACCAACACCTGACAAGCAAAACACAATGTTAGTAGCATAGATCGAGAAATTACACTTCCATCAGCACATTTTTTTAGCACTTGTTGAACTAATACTGTAACTATCCGCATGGCCTCCATTGCAGCTAGAATTAATATCGTCTATTTTTCCTTTTTTCCTTTTTTCTCTTCTTCCAGATAGCGACATATGCGATATTGAAGGGACGGTGCGGCGGCGCAGGGAATCGCTAGTCGCACTGTTCGGGGTGAAAGGCTGCAATGGACAAGGTCTGCAACATCTACACAGATTCTGCGTGGAGATTGGCAGCGGCGTCGCGTCCGGCCTCCTCGCTTCGCTCGCCATGGCCGCCGTCTCTTCGTCTCTGCCTACAGTCTCTTCGGCTACTACGCCCCGTCCTCGCTCCATCAATCGAGTGCAGGAGGAGCTTTCTAATTTTGACAGTACGCAAGTTCATTTCAGAAAAAAGAAAGAAAGAAAAAAGACGTTGGTTGTGCATGTTTCTCTTTAGTTGCTTTAGCAGTACTGTGACTGTGACTGAACTATTATCCATTAGCTTAGGGCCTGTTTGGTAACTTTGAAGTGAATTTGGATTTGGAACTTAAAATGGACTGGATTTCAATTAAAATTCTGTATTTCCAAATGCCAAAAAAGTGTTTGGTAAAATAAAATTTTGGCATTGGATTTGTCCAAATCCAAATCCATTGTTGGATAAACAAGGTGGATATATGGTTAGGATCTTCAAGAAAGTGGAAAGTAAAATAATATGTTATAATAATAAAAATTAGATAATTAATTTAGTTAAAAAAAATAATAACAATAATACGGTCATTTTATTTAATTAAAAAAAAATAATTAATAATAAAAATAATTTGGTTATTTTATTTTTTATTAATATTATATTATTATTATTATTATTCAATATCATTTTGGTAATCTTAAAATTATTATAATATTATTATTATTATTATTATATATATATAATTATATTATTCAATATCATTTTATTAAATAATTTATTTATAATAATTCGATATATATAAAGAGAAATCGGATATAATAATAATAATAATAACATAATAATAATATTTAATTAGTTAGTAAATATTGTGATTAACTAAGTACTATATATTAATTAATACTTACTTCTACCTTTTTTCACTTTCCAACCCACATCCTCAACAAAAAAAGAGG
>JANAVB010003399.1:1447979-1467543 GCA_029216955.1 Iris pallida | reverse complement strand
AGAGGGAGGGGTGGTGTGGTGTGTTCTGTGAGAGAGAGAGAGTTGTGTGTGTGAGTGTGTATAATATTATATATAGGAAGAGAGAGGAGGAGAGAGGTGAGAGAGAGAGAGAGAGAGGAGAGAGAAGAGAGAGGGAGAGAGAGAGAGAGAGATATTGTGTGAAGGAGAGGAGAGAGAGAGAAGTCGATTAGAGAAGAGGGAGGGTGTGCTGTGGTAATGCGGGAGTGGTGTAGGTGTTATTAGGAGGAGAGAGAAAGAGAGTTATATATATATATATTATATATATATATATATATATATATATGTATATATATTATATATATAAGAGAAAATAAGAAAAAAATATATAAGAGAGAGGAAATAAGATATTTGATAAAGAGAGAGAGAAGGATATTTGTATAGAGATATTTAAATAAGGGGGGTTGTCATGTTAGGGATCACATAAAATCTGGTGGGCGTTGGATCCGGTTCGGTCAAGTTTGGACAAGCTTGGGGCCAAGATTTAATTAAAATATAATAATTTAAACGAATTAAATTATGGATAAAATTGGAGCAAAAGGGAGATCAATCGGTGGCACGCAAGTGGCACATGTATAGTAGACTCAAAATAGGCCAGGACTATATATTGGGTCGACTGGATTGGACCGATGTCGGGCCCGAAATTAAGTTGGAAGTTAAGTCACGAATTACGACAGACAATAAATTGGTCTAATTTGACCCGAAAGTTGCGCGAAGCAAATGGAGCACAAGAGAACAAGTTCGAGTGGGACACGATATATCAACATGAAGATAATCTCGTCTAGTAAAACTTAAAAAAGAAAGTTTCCAGAGACTTGTTGACACAAAGTCACAAACCAAATATTGACTACATTGACCAAATAATATTTGTATTAATTCAATACGACACACGACGACTGCATTCAGTTCAAGACAGATGACAGCTCAGTCTCCGGCTCTCAGTGTGTTCTGGAGTCTGTATTTTATGATTTCATTGAGTCTAGATTTATGTACTCTGAGTCTTGCTGAGCTCTTGGAACTTAGTCTATAACCTACCCAAAATCCCAAGCTCCACTGAACCAAAAACTGCCCACTGGTCCCCTTAGAACCACTCTGTGCTCTGGAGACAGAGTTCGGGCCGAACTCTGCCTCCACACAGAGTTCGGGCCGAACTCTGTCCCCTAGAAATCAGGAACCCTAATTTTAGGGTTAGCTGGTTGCTAGCTGTCCAACGGCCAAATTTTTGAATTTCCCTACCCGAATTCTGGCCGAATTCTGCCTCTAAAAACACTATAAATAGGGCATGAATTCTCTCATTTCAATCACTCAATCTTCTCTTCTCTTCTCTCTTATAAGCTCAATAAGCCATACCCTTCCCATCTACTAGCCACAAGCCTCCTAAGTCTCGAGTGCTCAGCATCTCTCAGTTAGGATTCTTGTGCAAGAGTTGAAGAAGTCGCTTGGACAATTCCAAGCAAATCGCCACTGCGATCCTCTGTTAGAAGTTGACGTGCTCTTCTGAAGAAAAGGCACGGGTTGTAAACTACTATTTCACAAATAGTGGATTTAATCCTGAGCTAGAGTTCTCAGGCCTGGACTAGTCCTCCACGAGGGAAACCAGGTTAAAATCGCTGTGTTTGCGTATGCTCTTTTGTTCTTTATTTATTTTCCGCACTTTACTCTGATTATTGATTGTTGGTGAAAGAGTTTATTTTTAATTGGCTATTTTTCTATATAAACTCTATTCACCCCCCTCTAGAGTTGCCAAACTGTTCTTCAATTGGTATCAGAGCTCTGTTCTCTTTACAAGGATTAACATCCTAAGAGCTGATCCATGGCAACCACACAATCCTTGATTTCCAATCATGGTGAAGGTCAGTCCACTCATAGGCCTCCCCTATTTGATGGAACTAACTACACATATTGGAAAACAAGGATGAGCTTCTATCTTAAGTCTCTAGACTTTGACCTGTGGACTGTCGTCACTGACGGTTACAAAAAGCCCGCCAGGATAGTTGTCGATGGTGACCTCATTGAGAAACCACACGACAAATATTCTGTCGAGGAGAAGAAACAGGCAAGTCTAGACGCTAGGGCTATTAATGCTTTATTCTGTGCTATAGACAGGAATGAGTTCAACAGGGTTTCTACTTGCACCACTGCTCATGAAGTATGGAGACTTCTAGAAGTGACGCATGAAGGAACCACACAGGTCAAGGAATCTAAAATAAGCCGTCTCACTCAAGAATACGAAGCCTTCAAGATGAAGCCAAGTGAGACGATCACTCAAATGATCACAAGATTCCTCGACATCATCAATCCTCTATCTTCGCTCGGAAAGCAGTACTCAAACCACGAAAAGATTCGTAAGCTGCTCAGAGGGCTACCAAAGATTTGGAACCCTAAGGTGACAGCCATCATAGAAGGAAACGATCTCACAACAATGTCAATGGAGACCTTGATGGGTAAGCTTATGACTCACGAGCTTGACCTCAAGGACTTCGAAGAGCCTGCTCCGAAGACCAGGGAGATCGTACTCAAAGCTCATCATCGAAGAGCTAATCATGATGAGACCGAAGAAGATAACTCAGATGATGAAGACCAAGCTCTCATGGTTCGCAACTTCAGAAAATTCCTTCGCTTCAATCGAAGGAAGAAGGAATCTCAAGAAGACGATGAAGAAGAACCAACTTGTTACGGTTGCAAGAAAACTGGACATGTCCGAAAAGACTGCCCATTCCTGAAGAAGAGCAACCGCTATGAGAAGCCATACAAAAAGAACTCATCAAAGAAATATGCCAACACAGGCATCTGGCATGAAAGTGAAGCAGGTGACTCTGAGGAAGAAAAGGACTCTCCTCAAGATACAGCAAATGTGTGCCTGATGGCAACTTCTAACAAGGTATCTAACGAAACTCTGGATGACTTCTCTTTTGATGAACTTGGCGATGCTTTCACTGATTTACTCGATGATCATAAAAAGGTCATCGGTAAATATAAACATGCCAAGGACAAAATCAAAAGTCTAGAAGATGAGATACAAAGAATTTCCTTACTTCTTGATAATGTTAGAGACACATCACCCACTAATGACGCTGATGAAGTATCCAAGCTCAAATTAAGCTTGCATGATGCTGAAGCACGTATTGAGCAACAAACTCAAGAAATCACTACACTCAACACGTTGCTTGCTGAAGAAAAGAGTAGACACAAGATTTCCATGACTAAGATATATGGCTTAAATATTAAGGTTACTGAACTGCAAGCTGTTACTAAAAGATTAGAAACCAAATTGGGTAAACAGGTTATTCAACCTCAAACCCAATCACATGGGCACAACACCACTCATGCTAGTCAACCAAGTCATTCTCATACAGCACATAACCATGCATTCATATACACAAACTTTCACAAACCACGTGCACGTAAGAACAATTCTCACTCAGTACACAAGCATCATGCACAAAGACACAATCAACAGCACTTCACACATAAAAATCATCATGTCATGCCATATAGACAAGATCATTATGCAATGCCATATAGACAAGGTCCTCATATACCATATAGACAAAATCGTCATGTCATGCCATATAGACAAAATCATCATGCCATGCCATCTAGACAATATCAGCATGTCACTCATCATAGACAATACCATCATTCTATGCCTCAAAGACACCATCACCATGCCACTTATTCCATGCATAATCATCCTCACCATGCTAACTCTTCACATCATGTCCATCCTCATCCTGTTGCTTATAAATATCATTCTCATACTCCTAGTATAAACAAGAATGCTATCTGTACTTATTGTGGATTACATGGACACATCTCACCACAGTGCAGAGTTAGAAGACTTGTAGATAAAAGGATATATGCTTGGTTCCCAAAGACTAACTTTTCAGGACCCTCAAGAACTCGGGTACCAAAGGTCACATCTACTCTTGATGTAGGTGGACCTTCCCTCCTCAACTGAAAGTAAGTGGATTCTCGATAGTGGATGCTCGCGACATATGACGGGAGACGCAAACCTTTTTGCATCACTATCGATGAAGAGAGAAGGATACGTATCCTTCGGTAACAATCTCAAAGGGCACATTATAGGTAATGGTATCATTGGTCATCCTCCCTCTCCTGTAATAAAGGATGTCTGCCTAGTGACCGAGTTAAAGCATAACCTGCTCAGCATTAGTCATCTTGCTGATCATGGATATGACATTAACTTTGGACAAAACAGTTGCTACATCTATGATAGGTCAACAGGAGACATTGCTTTTGAAGGGAAAAAGAGGATAACATCTATATTTTCTATCTTTCTATAAATATTAACAATGCAGGTAGATGTTTATATGCCCACAAAGACGAACGACTACTTTGGCACCAGCGTCTTGGTCATGCCAACATGGATGCTATATCCAGGCTTTCTACCAAGAAGCTAGTGAGAGGATTGCCTGACATCTCATTCAAAAAGGATACGGTATGTGCCGAATGTGAACTAAACAAGGCAACAAAATCCTCGTTTCATTCCATCAACTCTGTAAGTACTACTAGACCCTTGCAACTACTTCATATGGATTTATTTGGTCCTAGTAGAATAGCTAGCCTTGGTGGCAAACTGTATGCATTTGTTATTGTTGATGATTTTTCGAGATTTACTTGGGTTTTCTTTCTCGCTAATAAGAGCGATGCTATTTCTGCTTTCAAAGTTTTTGTAAAGAAAGTTCAAAACGAAAAAGGCTACATGATTACTCGAATCCGAAGTGATCATGGAGGCGAATTCGTAAATTATGATTTTGAAAGTTTTTGTAATGCAAATGGTTTTGATCATGAATTTTCTTGTCCTAGAACTCCTCAACAAAATGGTGTTGTGGAGCGGAAGAATAGAACTCTCGGCGATATGGCCAGAGTCATGTTGAATAAATTTTCACTTCCGAAATACTTTTGGGCAGAAGCTGTTAGTACAGCATGCCATATTTTGAATAGGGTGCTGATTCGTCCCATTACGAAGAAAATACCCTATGAGCTTTGGTTTGGGAGAACCCCCAATGTTTCTTATTTTAAAGTTTTTGGTTGTAGATGTTTTATCCTTAACACCAAAGACAACTTAGGCAAATTTGATGCCAAAGCTGACGATGGTATCTTTCTTGGTTATGCCGCCAAGAGTAAGGGATATAGAGTTTTCAATAAACGCTCACTTATTGTGGAAGAGTCAACAAATGTGACTTTTGATGAAGACAACAGTGCAGCAAGTACTCTTGATGATGACGTTGAGCCATCAACTTCTACTCCAATGAATACTTCAACCGAAACTAATTCTCTGGAGGGTTTGCCTAAGAAATTCTCTTTCAAACCTTCTCATCCAGAAAATTTAGTTATAGGAGAAGTTTCACGTGGAGTAACTACTAGATCATCACTAAGAGACTCTGTTGCTAGCATTGCCTTCATTTCACAAGTAGAGCCTAAAAACATTTCTGAAGCTTTTAATGATGAATTTTGGATTTCTGCTATGCAAGAAGAACTCAACCAATTCGAGAGAAGCCAAGTATGGGAACTCGTTCCTAGACCGGTTAATCACTCTATAATTGGTACTAAATGGGTTTTTAGAAACAAAGTAAATGAAGATGGTTCAGTCACACGTAACAAAGCTCGTCTAGTAGCTCAAGGATACAACCAAGAGGAAGGTATCGACTACGATGAGACGTATGCTCCTGTTGCTAGACTAGAATCCATTCGGATGCTTTGTGCTTTTGCTAATTTTCAAAACTTTAAATTATTTCAAATGGATGTGAAAAGTGCTTTTCTGAATGGTTTTATTAAGGAGGAAGTTTATGTGAAACAACCTCCTGGCTTTGAAAATCACAAATTTCCCGACCACGTGTTCAAGCTAAAGAAAGCACTTTATGGCCTCAAGCAAGCCCCCAGAGCTTGGTATGAAAGGCTAAGTAGCTTCTTACTTGAGAAAGGTTTTTCAAAAGGGAAAATTGACACTACACTGTTTATAAAATCTTTTAAAGACACTATTCTGTTGATTCAAATTTATGTTGATGATATTATTTTTGGGTCTACTGATGAAACTCTTTGTCAAGAATTTGCCAAGTGTATGCAGACAGAATTTGAGATGAGCATGATGGGAGAGCTCAACTACTTTCTTGGCCTGCAAGTAAAGCAACTGGCAAATGGAACTTTCATCTGTCAATCGAAGTATACCAAGGACATGCTGAAGAAGTTCGACCTTGACAACGTCAAACCAATTAGCACGCCAATGGCTACTTCAACCAAACTCGAACCAGATGAGAGCGGCAAACCCGTTGATCAACGTAAGTATCGAGGTATGATAGGCAGCTTACTTTATTTAACTGCTAGTCGCCCCGATATCATGTTTAGTGTTTGCCTATGTGCTAGATATCAAGCAAATCCTAAGGAATCTCACATGACCGCGGTTAAGCGTATCTTTCGATACCTTAAGGGTACGGTTACAGTGGGCCTATGGTATCCCAAGTCAACATCATTTGACCTCATCGGTTACTCTGATGCTGACTTTGCTGGATGCAAGGTCGACCGTAAAAGTACGAGCGGCACGTGTCATTTGTTAGGAAAGGCTTTAGTCTCATGGTTTAGCAAGAAGCAGAACTCTGTCGCACTATCCACAACAGAAGCTGAATACATAGCAGCTGGGCGTTGTTGTGCACAGATTCTGTGGATGAAGCAAACCCTTGAAGACTATAAGTTATCTTTCATGCATATTCCTATATTCTGTGACAATACTAGTGCCATCAATTTGACTAAAAACCCTGTCTGCCACTCACGCACTAAACACATTGAGATCAGACACCACTTTTTGCGTGATCATCAGCAAAATGGCACGATTAACTTAGAATTTATTGACACTGATCATCAGCTAGCAGATTTCTTTACTAAGCCATTATCCGAAGAGCGCTTCAATTATCTTTGTCGTGAACTCGGAATTTTGGATGAAGCAGTTATAAGTTGAGACTTACCTGCGTAAATATCGAGTATATTTTGATTCTTTTATGACAAATTTATTATGGGTACAAGCCGAAAGGGTCCTTCTGACAAAAAGGCGTAAAAGCCTAAGCGACACGGTGCACTAGTCCTCAGGACTACCGCTAGCTGGGATCCGGCCCCTGCAGCTAACCCATGGCAAATTTGAAATACTGAATTACAATATATTTTCTTGTTTATTATATGGTTTGTTACGATTTATTATTGCCAAATTGATCTTCCTAAAGTTCATTCTGACCTTTGTGAATCTCTCTATGTACTTTATTGGGTTTCTCAAAATTGTATCTCTTTTTGTTCAACACTTAATCTTTTTTTCAGCCTAACTTTTGTTCTGGACCACTGATCCAGAACTCGGGCCGAACTCTGCCCCTAACAGAGTTCGGGCCGAGTTCGGTCCCTAGGTTCCAGAATCGGGATCTGGCTCTGCCGTTGGATCTTTTCTAATCCAATGGTCACTATTCTACCCGACCAAAGACAAAGCCCTACTTTATGTCGGGATTCCTTCTCTTTCCTCCCATTTTACCTCCTTCTTCACCTCTCCAAACTCCTTCCTTCAAACCCTAACCCTAGTTTTTGATCTAGAGTGCTCCATTGCTCCTCAAAATCAAGGGAAAAGGGTTTCTCATCATTCTCTTCCACTGTTTGGTATTACTTTGAGGTATTATTCTTGTCTTCTATAATTCACTCTATCAATTGTTTTTTTATGGCTCCTCGCTTGTTCAATCGTGGGAAGAGAATTCGAACTGAGAGTGTTTCATCTTCGGATACTCCTCCGACGAATGAACAAATCATTGAACAACTTCAACCACCTCATCCGTTGTTCAACCCATCTCGTCCTCGAAACCATTCTACCTATGACAACCGATTGTTTGTTTCACTAGAAGCCTCAAACAACTGGTTTAGTGACTATCGGAATCGTCAGGTATTCGCAGGACATCCTATTAATTTTTCTATCTTTTCTCAATATGATTCTTTGTTTCATGACCTCTACTTTGATGAGCTTGTCACCTCCACTTCTGCCATCTATCGTCATGCTGTCCAAATGTTCTACTGCAACATGACCTTTGATGATCTCCATATTTATTCCCGCGTTGCAGGAATCAATATTTCTTTTGATGACTTTGACTTAGCTGAATATCTTGATCTTCAAGAGCCCAATTCTTGGGAAAAGCTAGTTGACGCTCGCTCGTTCTGTTTTCTCGACGGAATTTCCCTTGAGAGCTTCAAGGACGATTTGTGTTCTCCATATACACGTCCTCGCAAGCTCACGGCTAAATATCTCAACCCTTATTTTTCTGACCTTCATTGGATAATCTCTAACACCATTCTACCCAAAACAGGTTCCCATGATGACATCACTTATCTTGAAATATTCGCTCTTTATCATCTTCACTTTGGAATTTCTTTCAATCTTCCACGTACAATGATGGACTGGATGATTCACTGTAGGAAGAAACCACGACCTCTGGTTTATCCTCTGTTCCTTCCTATGATCTTTCGTGCATTTAATATACCACTTGATATCTGTCCGTTCTTGCCTGCTCCTGTCTTTCTGTCCAAGGCACGACATACTCACACAGTTGTCGCCTCTCCTGATGTTTCTGAGCATTCTGATGATGAGGAGTCTGACGCCCCTCCTCTTGGTCAGGATGCACCTCCTCCACCTGCCACTCTTGACTCCATCCAGACCATGCTCCAGGATCGTTTTTACTTAGAGGCTGATAGGTGGGCTCAGATGGACTACCGCACTACCCTGCAGATGAGTGCACTCTGTAACTCGTTGCATGATATTCGGTACTCCATGTCCCATCATCCTACTTTGCCCACTCCCATGCAGCGGGATCCCGATCATGAGGGATATCGCATTGATGATCCATGGGTCTTGCGTTACCTAGATCCAAGTGCTGCTCTTGTGGATCCCAGACGTTCCAACTCTCCTGGACCTTCTCGTGCTCCATGATGGAGATTGGCTACTATCTGCTGCTGCTGCTACTGATGATGATCTTAGTTACTTTTGATTTCAGTTATTTAGTTTCTTATGGATTTATGTAGCTGGTTTTATGTACTCTGTTTATGGTTGGCCACTTGGTTTGGTGGATGACATTATCTGTCTTTATTATCATTCTATGTCAGTGACTTATTTTGCTTAGTATTTTACTGTTTCTTCTCTGCTTGGTGTGGTTGCATTAATATTCATTGCTTCTTTATATTGCTAACTGCCAAAAGGGGGAGAAATAATGTATATTTTTATTATTTTGCTTTTGGGAGATATTAGATCTATGCATTCGTATATCTGTGTATATCTGTACTTCTTGCTCTGGAAAATATTATCTATCAGATCACAGGTACTATGCATTTTGTAAGGGGGAGAGCTATAGCTTCTAGCTCGACACCGTTCATGGTTTACGGGGGAGCTATTTTCTCTTAGCTCAGGCATCGTGTATGAGGGAGCTATGGAACTATGTTACAATCAACTGTGTCCAGGTATGAATATTGAAATATACATATATTATTTTGTCAATTATCAATATGGGGGAGATTGTTGACACAAAGTCACAGTCAACCAAATATTGACTACATTGACCAAATAATATTTGTATTAATTCAATACGACACACGACGACTGCATTCAGTTCAAGACAGATGACAGCTCAGTCTCCGGCTCTCAGTGTGTTCTGGAGTCTGTATTTTATGATTTCAATGAGTCTAGATTTATGTACTCTGAGTCTTGCTGAGCTCTTGGAACTTAGTCTATAACCTACCCAAAATCCCAAGCTCCACTGAACCAAAAACTGCCCACTGGTCCCCTTAGAACCACTCTGTGCTCTGGAGACAGAGTTCGGGCCGAACTCTGCCTCCACACAGAGTTCGGGCCGAACTCTGTCCCCTAGAAATCAGGAACCCTAATTTTAGGGTTAGCTGGTTGCTAGCTGTCCAACGGCCAAATTTTTGAATTTCCCTACCCGAATTCTGGCCGAATTCTGCCTCTAAAAACACTATAAATAGGGCATGAATTCTCTCATTTCAATTCACTCAATCTTCTCTTCTCTTCTCTCTTATAAGCTCAATAAGCCATACCCTTCCCATCTACTAGCCACAAGCCTCCTAAGTCTCGAGTGCTCAGCATCTCTCAGTTAGGATTCTTGTGCAAGAGTTGAAGAAGTCGCTTGGACAATTCCAAGCAAATCGCCACTGCGATCCTCTGTTAGAAGTTGACGTGCTCTTCTGAAGAAAAGGCACGGGTTGTAAACTACTATTTCACAAATAGTGGATTTAATCCTGAGCTAGAGTTCTCAGGCCTGGACTAGTCCTCCACGAGGGAAACCAGGTTAAAATCGCTGTGTTTGCGTATGCTCTTTTGCTCTTTATTTATTTTCCGCACTTTACTCTGATTATTGATTGTTGGTGAAAGAGTTTATTTTTAATTGGCTATTTTTCTATATAAACTCTATTCACCCCCCTCTAGAGTTGCCAAACTGTTCTTCAAGACTGGCATCCCTGATGCTCTAGAAATCAAAGTCACGGTAAAGGGCATTTAATGATCAAAATTAATAAATTAAAATGAATTATCGAAAATAATTCATTTAGAAAATTCAAAAATAAATCTCGGAAATTCAGGGGGCTTACATCCTACCCACCTTATAAAAATTTCGTTCTCGAAATTAAAGGTTGGTAGTGGGGTTAAAACTTGATAGAAGATTTAAGCAATATTTTAGGCACGATTCAAGAATGACGAGTTTTACACGATCAAGATAATCAATTCAAAATTCTTCAGGCACGATGAGGGAGTTGGCACGATAGCATCATGATATGAACAAAATCATATGTACATGATTTCAGAATAAGTCAAGTCGTTGGGGCACGATTTTAGAGACGATTAGGAGAATCGAAGTTATAAATGAAGTTCAAGTATGGGGTAATCTGTAGGACTTAGGTTGATGGAAATCAACCCGAAAGTTGCACAGGCCCGATCAAGATAAAAAGCTAACCATGACCAAAACAAGGTTTGGCAGGGTTGAGATAAAATTTCAGACACAAACAAAAATCGAAGTCAAGGTCTTATAGGCCCGATTAAAGATTAAGGAGTATGATTAATAAAATCATGAAATACGATCCAAGTTCGAACGTGATTAAAATTGGAAATAGTCTAAGTTCACTTGGCACAATAGAGGTATGATAAAGAAATCAAAACTTGTGCTTCGTCCGATTACAATCAAGTCAAAAATTTGATTAACAGGATTTCAGCTCGATGAAATTAGATTTAGGGTTATACATAGGCACGATCAAGATAAAAATGACGTGATTGGCCATTGTTAGGAATAATCAGATGTTTAGCACAAACATTGATCAAGGATTAACCATCTGGTCATGAGTGAAATCAAGACTCAGACGCGTTAAAAATTTGTGATGATTAACCACTTAGGAACGATTTAGAATAGAACGAGGAAAATCGAAAATCTAGTCATGATCAGGAATGAAACCTGAGCACGAGTGACTATAGAATCAAAATTCAAGTACGAAGGAGATCTATTTCGACACAGTCGATTAGGGTTCAAGATTTTTAGCACAATTTGAGGTTAAGATTATCAAGATCATGAAAATCAAAGTCGGATAGTCATGATCTAAAACAGGGCTAAGAGAAGCAAATGGAGAGAAAAAATTTGAGTATAGCACGATTGAGAGTTAGATTTGATAGAAATCAGATTATAGGTCACATAAGCACGATCAAGGTCCAAGTTCAGTTGTGAATGCCGATAAAATCAGTAATTCGAAATCAAGGTCCTAAAAGCACAATTTAGGAAGGAACCCAAGTCAATTAGGCACGGTAGAAAGTCAAACATGTTTAATTCTAACACGACTAATTTCGTAGTCACACTAGTTAGTCGTGATTGAAAGTCAAAAATTTTAGGTACGAGTTTGAGGCAAGATAAAATGTATAGTTATGATCGTTAAAATCACAGTCAAGGAAATCCCAAGTTGTCTTAGTCATGCCAAGTCATCTAGGCACGACTAATCACAAGGAATTTGGATGTAATCAGAAAATGAAATCAAGGTCGAAAAGAGTTTAGACACGAGTGTCCAAAATCCAAACATGATCAAAATCAGAAGTCAATGCACGAAGGTTAATAGTATTGAAATCCAACCACGATAAAGAAATTAGTCTCAACACGATCTAAGTTGATCAACTTTCGAGTAAATCAGAATTTGGGCAAGATGGAGAATAAGATCAACGAAGGCTGGGCACGAGCATCCAAGGATGAAAATCCAAGTCACAAAGGAATTTGAAGTCATCTAGAGTCTAGTCAGCAACCAAGACTCTTTGGCACGATAAACAAGACGACCAAAATTGATTGGTCATGGACAGAAGGGAATCAAAATCTTAACAATATCGAAATTTAAGAAACAATTGAGATATGAAAATTTCAAAATTTTCAAGTATAGATGACAGATGTAAATATGAGATAGATGATTGGTGTAATCAATACATAGCTAAACAAGTCAAAGAAAATGATGGCAAGATAAGGAAATCATCATACGATGAGAAAAGAAATGAATGATAAGTCGAGAAATAAGGGTATGAATTGTCCTCATCATTTGGTCAAAAAGAAGTGAATCAATTTAAGATACGACCTGATAACCATACACGTCTATCCAAAACCATGCTGCCAGAATTTACGCCACGCCAATAAACATAGCTGCAATAAACGATAAAGTCCATAACTAAGTTATACACCCTATAATTATGTCATCTTGATTCCTTTCCACGCCAACCGGTATGGCTGCAAGAGAATCTAAATGCCATAACTAGGATAGTATATCCAAAATTAGGCTCCATGTCCTTGTCAAGCTAGCTAATATGATTGCGATAAATTCTAAACTCCATAAATAAAATAGACATTTATAGTTCTCATCGTCTCCATCAAATATGTTTATCAGGATATCTTAACTCAATCCTTAAAAACTTATCTCAAACAAAATCAAAATCGAAGTCAACAACGAACGAACATCAAGATTTAAAATTCAACAACGAATCAAAGATAAGTAAATGGAAACTAGCGGAAACAAATTCCGAGATAGGGTTTAGGAGAAAATTCTCAGGAGATGTCCAAAAGTACTATATAGGTCAAGATAAAAAGAAATCATTGGAATATAATCTAAAACAATCTCAACCTGATATGAGACTGGCAAATCATATTCTCGTCTCAACCTAGAAGATAGATAAGTTCAACTTATACCTTCTCTCGGGGGTCCACAAACTCATTCCAAGAAAGAATAAAGTTGATAACGGACATATGTTTCAGAAATCAGGACGGACAGAAACAAATGGGAAAAGTTTCAAAAAGTTCGAAATAAGATTCCTAGGGGTCATCCCTGGAATCTACCAAGAGTTCCTAATATGTGACTGAGCACCAAAATCCTAAATATTCCATAACTCAACCTTAATCCTATGGCAGGCTCGTAGTAGTACAGATAGGCTCAAGCACGACCATGACTTCGCATTAACTACAAAGACCGACCTGCATGGGACACCACTAAAAATGTGTCATGACCCGCACCCGAATATATGGATACGAATACGTGGGCCACGCCCAGCCTACGCCGCAGTATCGGCGGTAGAACGCTGTCTAGTACCTAATAAATATATACTACATCTAGAAGGTCCATGAACTACAAATGTACTCATTCACAACCCAACATCTAAGGAAGATAAGACAAAAAAGATAACTAAGGTACAAGAACAACTAGAAACTACTAGAAGGAATCATAAGACAGAAAAATAAAGAAGGAAAAACAAGGCGAACTAAGGATAACTACCAGACAACTCACATAGAAGAATTGTGAGATCCAACTCAGCTAGCAACATCATGAAGTCCAATAATGGTATAACAACTCCTAAAATATTATCAACGTATCCAGTCAGGATGGGAACGAGTACATAAACTAACAACAGTTTCAAAGTATTGACAAATGCTGTAAGAGACAATCATAATGGAATACAAGATGATATATCAAGACTGTAAGTAAAACATGATATATAAACTAGAAATCATGTCAAGGTGAATCACGCAGGAAAAGTAAGCTGAACTGTAATATGTAACTGATGTAATAAATATAAAATGTACCTCGAATATTATAGCATAATATCATCGGTAAGGGTCAAGATCAGGCTTCCTGTCACCCTCACTTTTCCAAGTTAGGGGTAAAATGGTAATTTTCTATTTTATAATATTTTTGAGAATTTTATTTTATGAATATTAATATTTAATGATTATAGGAGTCGGGTTCGAATTTTATCGCATTCCGAGTTAATTCGGGACTCCGAGGAATTTCGACTTGAGTTGTGATTAGCATGTTAATTAGCCATGGCCCACCATATTTAACTTTTAGGTTTAGGAGTTTGGACTAGTCCCCCATGAGTATTTTAAGCTTAATTATGATTTTTATTTAATTTTAGCTAATCCCAAAACCAATTTTAGGATTTAACTTAGCATGTAGGTTAGGGAGGGGAAAACTTGTAAATAACAAGTGCCCCAACCCTTCCCCCATGGCCGGCCACATATAGGCCATCCCCTCCCCCTCTCTTTACTTCATTCTTAAGTCATCTCTCTCTCTCTCTCTCTCTCTCTCTCTTCATTTCATTCTTTCTAACTCCTTCTTCTTCTTCAAATCTACACATAGGTATACCCCTTAAACCCTCATAAATTCTCATTTTACATTTATTCCTTCACAATAAATATAGAGAAGACCATTCTCTACAAGTTGACCATAGCTTTTATTGGTTTCCTTAAAAGCTAGTTTAGGGATTTTATTATGGTTTTACCCTTTTTAAGAGGTGTTATATATATATATATATAAAAAATATATATATATATATATATATATATATAAATATATATATATATATATATATATATATATATATATATATATATATATATATATATATATATATATTTTAATCAAACAGCAATTTATTGAAAACTAACAAAGGCTCGTAACGAGCAGTACAAGGTGCCAGGGTCCAAAACACACAAAAAACCCCTGGAAAGCAAAGTAGAAAATACATAAAGGTAGATTTGAAATTTCGAAAAAGTTCAAAATTTGAAAACTAAAAGGGTCTTGAAAAATAACGAGCTGGGCGGGTGTGGGCGGTCTGCCCTATGTGGAGGCACACTGCCAGATTGTCTTTTTTTTTGAATTCCAAATTTGAAAGTTCAAATTTTGAAGTCCGCAGGGGGGGTTGAGGGATCAGGCCAGGCGCGCGGCTCGATTAGAAGGCGCGTGGCCCTAGGGAGGGTAGGTGGGCGCGGGGCCCTAGGGAGGGTGGGTGGGCGCGGGGCCCAAGGGGGGACGCGGGGTCCTAGGCGCTGATCCGGAGCGCAGCAAGTGGCGCGAGGAGCCTCGGGCCCCCCGCCGGCGAGTCGCCCGGGGCGGTGATTGCCGGCGGAGGAGGGCCGGAAGACGGGCGCGGCCGACGGGGGAAAGCGGAGAGGGGGGTTCGACCACGATAGCAGGGGGGCAGTGGGCGTGGGAGGAAGGAGAGAAGAGAGGGTGGTGGCGAGAGGCCAGCGGCCGCCGGGGTGGGTGGACGGGGGAGGGAGGGGAGAAGAGAGGGTGGGGCCGCGGCTCGACCTCCGGGGGGTCGGCAAAGACCGCCGGCCGGAGGGTGCCCGAGGGACGGTGGGCCCGAGGGGGCAAGCATCGGTTAGCCCGCGTGGTAGGCCCGAGGGGCGAAGGAACGGGGAGAAGGGGAGGCGGGAGGGCGGGGGGAGGGGGAGAGGGGGAGGGGGGAGGGGAGACGGCCGCCGAGGGAGGCAACTATCGCCGGCTTGGGGGGTTATCCCGCAGCCAACGGCGAAGGGATCGTCGATGGACGACGCTGGAGGGGGTAGTAGTATCGGGGCACCGGGGAGAAGATGGATGGCCACAGCACGGGGTCGGAGAGGACCTCTGCTCGAGGCGAGGAGGAGGGGGGGTCCACCGACGACGGTGGGGGCGTCTGCGAGAGGGCCGGAGCAGGGGGAGCTCCCTGGGATGAGGCAGGGAGGGTGGGGGCTGCGTCGGAACCGCCGGGAGCCGAGGAGCTCGAAACGGGAACTGCTAGAACAGCGAGGAGAGGAGGGTGCAGTGCCGGGGAAGACAGACCCGGCGGAGCCAGGCGTGGCCCCGGCGAGGGGCCAGGGGGGAGGAGACTGAAGGGCGGTGGGGGCCAGAGGGGGGGAGGGCGGATGGTCGTCGACTGCAGGCGACCCGTGGCGTCTCCGGCGACGGCGGGTGCGCGGCCGGCGGTGAAGAGTAGGGAGAGGATGGCAGCACCTAGGGCAGCAACGAGTGGGGGACGTACCGCCCGGAGGGAGACGAAGAAAAGGCGGTGGGCGGCAGGGGGAGAAGGCCTGCAGAGGCGGAGGAAGGCGCGGGCTGCCAGGGGGCGGCCCTGTCACGACCCGCACCCTGATTAGGGTGGTCCAGCCTACGCCGCAGTGTCGGCGGTAGAACGCTGTATAGGTCATCTATAACATCTAACATCTAACAACAAGATATGTAAACCTGTCATCTCCGCACGGAGGTATAACATAACATCTCAAATCTATATCTCAACACAAGTCTAGGAAAGATAGAGCATGATATGGAATCAGATGAAAGGAAGGAACTGAATATAAATAGAGTTATCAAACCACACAAAGTAGATGTCCAACACAAATAAGTACAAGACCTGAAATATAACTAAGTCACAACTAACAATCGGAACAATCCGATATAAAATGAAAACTATAAACACTAGACTAGACTAGGCACCCTCTACTGAGCTAGATGCTCCTCAGGCTCCTGAAGGCCACCCTCATGTGTCCCATAGAAGGTAGGACAGTCACCATCATCATCTGTAATATTTTTAACAGGTCCAGTCAGGACAGGAACGAGCACAATACATCTCACGCAGTTCATATCATGTTGGAAAATATAAAGCATGCATAGAGTAAGATACATGGACTGTAAAGAATGTATATATAAAAACAAGAGAGATTTGACAACTGGAAATATCTATATATATGATAAGTAAGAACTGTAGGTAACCTGTAATTTAGAGCATGAGATGGTTATATAAACGGGTTAGGACAGTGCAAGGGTAACTCCATCATACGTGAGTGTACTATGGACATATACATGATTTCACAAGATTTCATAAGATGGGATTTTGATCACATAACCATTTCCTACTCACCCTCCCCAATCAATACACAAGGATCCAATCAAGTTACGTTACCTTGCACAAGAGGTTTTTATCATGTTTGCTCACGTGATCATGAGAGTACAAGATTGCACAAGAGTATACATGAATAGAGGTGTACATAAAATACAAGATGTTTGTAAAAAGCACATGACAACTGTATTTGATGCACCCCGAGGGGGATAACATCGCCTGACAAGATCCATATAGTACCAATTCGTGATAATAATGTGACAGCATCATGTAAAGTAATCTAGAGCAAGAATGTAAATCCTAACAAGTATGAAATGATCAAAGAATGTACTCGCCTGTCACCCTGTATGACTGATATGAATAGATATTCGAACTGGTGTCACAGAGTCCTATTTAGAGTAAAACATGTCACAATATATCCACAATGGTAAAAATAGAGTATACAATGCATACTACATGATTCTAGGTCAATCTGTCAAAAGTCAAACTTGGTCAACTCTAACAGTCAAACTAGGTCAACTTAAGTCATACTAGGTCATAAGGAGTCAACTAAGTCAAACAAGGTCAAGCAAGTCAAGGTTAGTCAAATCTAGGTCAAACTTAGACTAACTAAGGGTTTTTAGGTCAAGGGTCAACTCTATATGTCAACTCTATAAGGCTAACCCAAATCATGACACAACTCCTAATTATCCCACTTAACCCCATACATATCTTAAATTACATAGGACTATCCTCATAACCATATGGTCAAACATAAATCAACTAGTTTAATAGTCTAGGTTTAGTCAAACCTTAGTCATCAAGCCCTTTAAAGTCCATCCAAGCCATTTCTAGGTCAATTAGGTCAAGTTTGACCTAAGGTTGACTTTGGTCAACTCTAGTCAAACAAGGTCAACTACCTAGGTCTAGTAGGCCTAATGGTCTATCCTAACTCATTGGCCATAGGCCATAGGCTAGTACATCTAGGGCACTAGTAGATACATATAGGTATCTATATATATATACAATAGATACATACACTATCTATACCATATATATATATATATATATATATATTTTTTTTTTCTATACCATATATATATTCATAGGCCATATTATATATATATACATATCTACAATATATATATACAATATATATCCCACTATATATATATACCATATATAACCAATATATAAAATACTACATATACACTCACTATATATAACATATATATATATATATATATATATATATATATATATATATATATATATATATATATATATATATATATATATATATATATTTTTTTATATATATATAGATATATATATATATATATATATATATATATATATATATATATATATATATATATATATATATATATATATATATAGATATATATATATATATATATATATATATATATATATATATATATATATATATATTATATATATATATATATATATATATATATATATATACATATACATATAAAAAAATATATATATATATATACATATACATATATATACACATAAACATATATATATATATATATATATATATATATATATATATATATATATATATATATATATATATATATATATATATAGATAGAGAGAGAGAGAGATGTGAGAGAGTGAGAGAGATAGAGAGTGAACAAGGGAGAGATAGAGATGAGATTTCTGGACAGTAGGGGGGTTCTCTGTCCACTGTGACAGAGAACATACACACACACTCACACACTAACATACATACATACATACATATATACATATACTCATATATACATATATACACATGCAATTTCACCCAAATTCCTCCCCCCCCACACACACACATATACACAACGTATATACACTATGTATACACACTAATACATGCAAAAATAACATCAAAATCGTTTCAAAATTCGTTTTAGAAAAAACTGGGAAAATCCCAAAAATTAGGAAATGTGCACTGTGCACTCGATCAATGGGTAAACCCAAAACCAACTCCTAAACTCGACTATGGTCCCCAACCAAGGGTTGATAACAGTGTCCTTAGGTGTCCTCTAGTGTCTAGGGGCCCTGATACGACACCATGATACGACACAACGTGTCTAAACTCTAGAAAACCCAATCGGGTAAACCCTGACACAAGGAATTGTCACCGCGTCGTGCATGCGTGTACCTAGCTCTAGGACACGACACGCACACACTCGTGTCTCGTGCTCGTCCCAGTAGGTACGCCTGGGGGTAGTGCACGTGTCCAAGTGCCTATCCCGTGTCCACGTGTCTCCAGGACACGATACGAGGTCCGTATCAGTCGGGAAAATACGACTGATATGCGTGTTTCAGGCCGCA